>CM042687.1:222031131-222400990 GCA_023614405.1 Avena insularis
TGGTGAATTAATTCCCTAAAACTAGAGTTTTAATCACTATAAATACATTATAAATCATGGGAAACTGATAAATTTGTGAAACCACTTTTGTTGACTTCATTTTATCAATACCTATCTGATGGTATTATTTTTACACACTATTATCATACATAACCTGGCCTTGCCTTAAAACCCCTTGAATAGGTAATATGGCCTCTAATCTTTATAGTATTTCCACAAGTGCTTTTTAAATGAAATCATACTCTAGTATCAATTGGTCAAAACCTACTAAAATAAATGATGTGATGTATGTTTGCTTGATGATTTGTACTGAGGATTATATGCCTTGTGCTGATTGTGGCTTTGCTTGTTTGCATGTATGCTCGAAAACGACGATATTTGCAATTGTGTGACATCAAGAAGGAAGCCTCAGAGTATTATAATTTCTATTATTATTATTTTGGTATTCTGGTATTCTAAGGAAGTCATGGGACACCTCGCTGGTCACACGAAAGCCACCTTCTTGCTCATAAGTCCTTGTCCTACTTTTATACTTACGCATATTTTAACAACTAGTTTATGTAAATTGCATGGTTTTACTATAATATGTTTTATATGGGGAATGTTTGTCTCCTCCAAACTATTACCCATTTGTACTACTAAGTACGACCCCCTTATCGACACCTATTGACCCTAGCATGGTAGATGGTGTTTAACACCATAATCCCTTCGGAGACCCCATTTTAGCCGAAGTAAAAGTATTGGATGGAAAGACCCAGGAATGTTTACAAAAACATTTATGAGAAAACCTTGGTGAGGTTTGGCTTGCCAACTGAGTTTGAGAAACAAAAAGGTTTTGCTTTTACAAATGAGGAAAGAAATAGGAGAAAAATGTTTAAAAAAACGCACCTGGTTCTTTGCAGCTTAAGCTATAACAACTTAACCCGTGCAACCACATTACTCTGGAATGGGATGGGGCTGGATTTGAAGTTTGCTACTCTGGTATGGGAATTCTCACGACTACTTATAAGGGATCATCTCCCTTGAATGCCGGGGTTCCTTTACATAAAGGGTCAACTGCGAGGTAGTCACCTAGAGGAATGGCAAACTACCCTCGGGAGCAGCCGGGCGATACTATGAGCCCCTCATTGGAAGTGCTCCTTCTCATAGGGTAGGGCCTATACTAGAGTGGCATCCGAGAGTCTTGATCAGTTACTTGACCCACAATCGGTGTAGATCAGGGCAGGGTACCCGGATGGTGTGGGTAAAGTGTACAACCTCTGCAGAGTGTAACTCTAGTTGAATAGCCGTGTCCACGGCCATGGACGGTTGGGAAGGTTTCTGTAGAGCGGTGCTGGTTTTGGTTTTCAAAAAAAGACTTTGAAAAAGCAAAGGCTTTGGAAATGTTTTGACCATGGGATGGTCGGAAAAGGAGGAAGAATTTTGGTCATGAGATGACCAGGAGAAAGAAACAAATGGGTGACCCAATACTAGGGTTTCCTAAAACTTTTTAAAAAGGTTTTTTCCAAAATGTTTTACAAAAGACTTTAAAAAAACTTTGTAGATGCTATATCTACAAGAGAAACTACTTTAGAAAGGAACCTATTATGGAGCCCTCCTCCTACCATATCCATATTGCATATCCTTTATTATTGTTCTCATAAAGTGGTTTGCGAGTACATTCAAAGTACTCACCAGCATTGTCCCTGGCTATTTACTTGGCCAGATTTTCAAAGGATCAAGAGGAAATATGGTGATACTAACGTCTATGTGAGCTAGGTCGTCTCCCCAGTCATTCACCTGTAGGTTAAGGCATGACCTGGGCTCTGCCCTTGAAGACTTTCGCTATTGATGTTGTACCGCCATAATGGCTTTTTTTAAGTACTTGTACTTCTTAATCATGGATGTTGTAATGATACTTGTCGGTTATGCTCATGACTCCCTGATCATGGGAACATGAATTTCAGGCATAACGGGGATTGTCAGACTGTAAATCCGGCATCCCCCACATCACGCAACATGTGCAACAAAATAGTTTGTACATTATTTTTTGTTTAACTCCTAGCATCCAGATTCATGGCAGCGATAGCCATAAATCACTTGCGGAAGGTAGGATTTACTACAAGAGGGTTCTGCCTAGTTGGTGTAGAAGAGGTACTCCGGTACCGAGACTTCAAGCTCTATCAATAACAACGCCAAATAAGTACTTTGAATGTACTCGCAAGACATAAACAACCAAGACACAAGCAAGGGTTGGTTATATGGCATGGCATAAATACAAAAATATAACTGTGAGACCAAGCTTAATGGTTGGTCTTAGCTTACCTTCTTACCTTTGGTGAGAAGATAATAATTACTCCTTACTCGTAACATTAATCATTTCTCTAGTCATGCTCATGACTTCTAGCATCCCAAACTGATGGCATACTTCCTTCTAACTATTCTCATGGTTTCTTTCTTGTTCACATATTTTACTTTAGTTTCTCCATGTGTCGACACAACCAACCGAATGATGTGATCGGATCCAAACATTGTCACTTAACCCATGGATAGGGCTAGTACTAGATATAAACTCTTGAGAGGTCGCGCCAATTATCCACCTGTTGGAATATCCACTCATGCCACCAGTGCCAAAGTACTAAAACCACCAAGGTGATGACACAAGCTTCTATCCCCTTGCCTTTTACACTACCCAGAAACTCCCTGTATAGCCTCCGACACTATCCTAGGATGGGTTCTTATGCACAAGTGAATCCGACACATTTCCAACTCTGGACAGTGCCCTGCTCCAGAACCTTCGTGCGGCTAGAGTCCACACTCGTGAAATCCCCAACGATACCACAACGATGGCATCAAAGGAGGATGAAATAGGCAACTAAGTATTGTTCACCCACATGAATGACAGATGATGTTGCAATGGATATGTTCAGTGAGTGGCACCATATGGCTTCATGTAGTTAACGGAGGTGGTTATCTCTTTGAGTAAGTTTTAGTAACTCAAAGACATCCATAAAGTGGTAGAGTGTCATCTCGTTTATTGGTGTCACAAATAGTTAGTGGAGTCTTTGACGCAAACTTGCTCCCTGATGCACATGTCTATGGTGGCACCTATGTCCAGCGTTTAACAAGCGGGGAGTTAGGGAATTGTAGTATACTCAACACCATGATATTTTCACAATTCACATGATACAATAAAAGTGGAACATTTCAAAGCACTCGAACTCTGCATGGGGATAATCTTCCAAGCAAATGTCCAAGCGTCAAACATATAGCGGGTCGATGCCAACCAAGTTTGATGGAGGAAAGAACGATAAGTATTAGAGAAACCCGAGGCTATTCTCGTCAAATTCCTTGGCTTAAAGAACAATAACCAACCTATGATGGTCTTGTATTAATGCATGTTAAGAACCAAATGGAACATCTATTTTTTTTGGAAAATGCCCCAACCTCGAAGGTCATCGTCCGACATCTGTTCACGCCTACCCTCAACAAAGAGTCAGAAGAAAACAATCATAGGAACCAATCAAAGCATGTCATAGTTAGGTTTTTTCCGCTCAAGTGACCATGGCCACATGCATGCAATTCAACATGTTTATCAAATTTTTAGTTTCGAGCGGGATTAATCCCGACTTGTGAAAGAATGGTTTATGGCTTGACTTTAGTAGGTGGGTAGGGCTCAGTAACCACTTCAAATCCTTGAGGTGAGTTCAAATATATCAAAAACAATATTTAAAAATGGGTCAGAATCCATATAAGAGCCATTAAATATTAGACATAGCAAAAATAGAGTAAATAAATAGAGATAGATTGTTTTGACTCAAACTGCTATCCACGTTGTCCCGATTCTTTTCGGACATGGGATGGAAGACAGAAAAGACACGCGGCGTGCTCGCAACGGAGCCCTGCTCTTCCGGGTGGTGGAAGCCAATATGGGCCAGGGCGTCAGATTTCCTATCACGGACAGGTGTCACACAGGCCATCGTACCCCGCCTTGCAGGACGGTGTACTGCGCGTGTGCCATGGGCCTACCGTTGGCATCTGTGGCCAGGACCATGCTCTATGAGATGCATTCATAGCACGACAGACCTCCACGGCCACTAGTGGCGGGGACCACCGAGAGCCGAAGTGGCGCCGTGAGCCCATGCTGGACACGGTTTATCGCTAACATAGGTACCACCACAGGCCGACATGGCACCATAAACCCATGAATGTTGTCAGAGTAGACCGTAGATGACACGTCTTCTCGTGGTCGTAGAGCCCAGCTAGAGGCGTAGACCTTAGACATTCGCGGGTTCTCGTGGCAAGAACATATAGTGGGTCCCATTCATAGCCGAACTGGTAGCATACATCATAGTCGTCCGGGGGTTTTCGCGTCTAGATCATATAGTACGGCCCACTCATAGCCGAGCTGGAAGCACAGATTGTAGCTGTCAGCGGGTTCTCATGGCGGTATCATGCAGTTTCACACCATGCCATATTGGCTACATATTATAACCCTATCGGGTTTATCTCTCCATGTAATGTGCTAGATAGGTTCGCTCTTCTTCCACCTCCACCTCTGTTTACCGTGCTCCCCATGCCATTTGCATGCCACAATTCATTGAACACACCTGTCTAAATGCATCTCCGTTTTCGGGAATGGTAACCTCCTCATGCGGTAAGTGTTGCTTCTTCGGGCTTTCAATGCCTTCGTGCTTCTTTCATGTCTCCTTGATTCTCCTATCTATAGGTTTTTACACTCATACTCTTCTTGTCTATTTTTTTTTTTTTTATCATTTTCTCCTTTTTGGTTTTATTTTGCTTCACCTTCGTTGTTCCATGTTTTTATGCCAATGGCTATTCAGAAGCGCTGGTTCAAGACACTAGCTGTATCGCGTCTTCATACAGCGCTATGTCACGATATGCTGATTTGTCGTTTTGCCTTTTGTTTTCATGCTATCAATTGTTCATTTAGCTACTTTACCAGTTTTTCTTGCTTTCTAGAATCTGCTCTAAAAAAACTGCCGGCCCACCTTCTGCTCTTTCGGTGGCTTCCAATGGACGGCCAGACGTATAATGATCTAACAAATAAATTGTAGGGCGTAAATCATACGCAAGAGCAATGGTATCTGACCTCTCTTCTTAGGTTTACGTTACTTTGCGTGCTGTCAGACGTCTCCTTTTGCTTTATGATTTCTTCGCTTTCTAACATACTAGACTTCTCTTTGCCCCCGCGAGGCGTGACGGACAAACCAAAACACTGTGCGAATGCGGAGCCCTATAGCCTTCAATAGTAGAATTCAAGTATTGGGACTTTCTCTTAGACACTTGAGGAGTCTAAGGGGAGAACCAATAGATAGTTGACCTGAGACGCACCTTTTAGTCTATAATCTAGCTGAAACCACTCCAAGCTTTCGAGGTGGGACTAAACATGCATCGGACGAAAATGATTCACCTCTCTCGATATATACTCTGCAGGTCTTAGTGATAAGGGGCAGATAATCATGCACCGATCCATCGTGGGATAAACTACTATACAGTTAAGTAGTAGCGGTATTTCCAAAAAGTAAAGTTAATTCCACACACGCGCAAAGCATGAAGTTTTCATCATGAGCATCTAAGGCATATTGAATCGGCTAAGAAGGTAGCTGACTAAAAACAACACGTATTTTCCCATTATATAGAAGCACATGTATTAATTCTTACACTCTCACGGAATAGTTTGAAAGAAGTCATTCGTACAAAGGGATACTGTAATTCAAAAATAATACAACACTGATAGATACTTAACATAAGAGAGTATACATTTATTATATTATTATATTTTTTACAACGTTGAAGAAAACAATGGACGAATGCGTTAAAACAGTCTCCAAGTTCTTTATATAGGAAACAAAGAGAACACAACTAAGCAACTAAATAACATAGGAAATAGAGTGTTCATTTTTAAAGGTAGGTTGAGTATGGCGAGCAGGTAAACTCTTATGCCACACCTATCAAGACGTACAGCTGGCTGAAAAGTATACATTCCCTCTGTCCCGTGTATAGCACTACTGGAAAAACCATCTTTGGATCGATGTGAACAAGGCCAGCAGTCCCGGCCTGGTACAGCCCGCGACTAGTTGGAGCACTAGTCCCGGGGCGTGAGGCCTCTAACGCCTAGAAACGGCCGTAGTCACTAGTCCTGGGCCGGACCAGGTCATTAGTCCCGGTCCGTAATACGGCCCGGGACTAATAACCTGGTGCATGCTAGCTGGTCCTTTCGTGGACTATTAATCCCGGGATGTATCACAGCCCGGGACTAGTTGTCCACCACTATATATTATGCCTCCTGTCCTGCTGCCCTAAAGCATATGGTGGCCATTTTTCTCAAAAAAGCAAGAGAGTTCATGCCATTTTTTTCTCAAGATTTGTCAAGATTTAGTTTGCAACACCTACATCCGAAGCTTTAAAAGGTTAGAACTTCATTCTTTCATCTCTTATTGCTACTTTAGCTCTATAATGCTCTAGAAGTATAGAGATATGGATCAAATGCATGCATGCTCTAGAAGTAGCTAGAAGGATTTTGATATATATGTGCAACAAATTTTGATTAGGCACATAGTTACTGAAAATTGAAATGTGTAGAGTTTCAGAGCTTAGAATGGAATGAGGTTTTCACTGATAGAACAATAATAAAAAACTGCACATTTATCATGTTGATTGTTTTCTCCAATTCACAAATTGGTGCATGTAAATTTTTCAAAATTCAAAATTAATGCTCTAGAAGCTCTCAATATAACTTGTAATGATTTTATCATGTTGTGTAATGGTTTTTGATATACTTTTACTATAATTCAGATTGTCCGGGAATGGATGTACGGTACTGACCGACGCTCTGGTGAGTTCATTAATGGCGTGCATGAATTCATTCGTGTTGCTGATGCAAACAAGCGCAATGGTTTTGTATTCTGTCCATGTAATGGATGTAGGAATCAGAAGGATTACTCTGACTCAAAAACCCTTCACAGCCACCTGTTGAAGTCCGGCTTCATGCCCAATTATAATTGTTGGACCAAGCACGGAGAGAGATGGGTTATAATGGAAGACAATGAAGAAGAGGAGGATGACAACTATCATGGTTTCCCTGAGTACGAAGATACTTCCATGAGGGATGCTGAAGGGGAGGATGAAGAAGAGACACATGATGAACCCGCTGATGATCTTGGTCGGACCATTGCCGATGCACGAAGAGATTGTGAAGCTGAAAAGGATAGGGAGAAGTTCAATCACATGTTAGAGGATCACAAAAAGTTGTTGTACCCAAATTGCCAAAATGGTCTGAAAAAGCTGGGCAGCACACTGAAATTGCTGCGATGGAAGACTGAGTGTGCTATACCTGACTCCTCAGTTGAAAAGTTGCTGAAAATGATGAAGAATATGCTTCCAAAAGATAACGTATTGCCCTCCAGTACGTACGAAGCAAAGAAGGTTGTCTTCCCTCTAGGTTTATAGGTTCAGAAGATACATGCATGCCGTAATGACTGCATCCTCTACCGCGTTGAGGAGTACGAGAATTTGGATGCATGCCTAGTATGCACTTCACTTCGGTATAAGATTAGACGAGATGACCCTAGTAACACTAAGGGAGAGCCCCCCCGGAAGAGGGTTCCTGCCAAGGTGATGTGGTATGCTCCTATAATACCACGATTGAAACGCTTATTCAGAAACAAAGAGCACGCCAAGTTGTTGCGATGGCATAAAGAGGAACGTAAGTCAGACGGGATGTTGAGACACCCCGCTGATGGGTCGCAATGGAGAAAAATTGATAAAAAGTACCCGGACATTGCAGATGATGCAAGGAGTTTAAGGTTTGGTCTAAGTACATATATCATGAATCCCTTTGGGGAGCAGAGCTCCAGTCACAGCACCTGGCCTGTGACTCTATGCATCTATAACCTTCCTCCTTGGTTGTGCATGAAGCGGAAGTTTATTATGATGCCAGTGTTGATCCAAGGTCCGAAGCAACCCGGAAACTACATTGATGTGTACCTAAGGCCATTAGTGGAAGAACTTTTATAGTTGTGGCACGAACCCGGGATACGCGTGTGGGATGAGCACAAGCAGGAAGAATTTAACCTCTGAGCATTGCTTTTCGTAACAATCAACGATTGGCCTGTTCTTAGTAACCTTTCAGGACAGTCAAACAAGGGATACAATGCATGCACACACTGTTTAGATGAGGCTGAAAGTATATATTTGGAACATTGTAAGAAGAATGTATATAATGAGCATCGTCGATTTCTTTTGTCCAAGCATCCCTTAAGAAAGAAAGGCAAGCATTTCAACGGTCTGGCATGTCACCAGACGAAGCCTAAGGAGCGTACTGGTGGTGATATATTTGATATGGTCAAAGATTTGGATCAAATGGTAACCTTTGGAAAGGGTCCTGGAGGAAAATCTGTTCCGAAGGACGCTGAAGGACACGCACCCATGTGGAAGAAGAAATCTATATTTTGGGAGCTACCATATTGGAAATTCTTAGAGGTCCGCTCTGCAATCGATATGATGCATGTGACGAAGAATCTTTGCGTGAATCTGCTAGGCTTCTTGAGCATGTATGGGAAGACAAAAGATACACCGGAAGCACGAAAGGACCATCAACATATGAAAGACCCAGATGGCCTGCATCCAGAATGGTTTCAAGGTCATGCTAGCTACGCTCTAACCAAACAAGAGAAGGAAATATTTTTTGAATGCCTAAACAGTATTAAGGTCCCGTCTGGCTTCTCATCGAATATAAAAGGAATAATAAATATGGCAGAAAACAGTTCCAAAACCTAAAGTCTCATGACTTCCACGTGATTATGACGCACCTTTTAGTCTATAAGCTAGCTGAAACCACTCCAAGCTTTCGAGATGGGACTAAACATGCATCAGACGAAAAATGATTCACCTCTCTCGATATATACTCTGCAGGTCTTAGTGATAAGGGGTAGATAATCATGCACCGATCCATCGTGGGATAAACTACTATACAGTTAAGTAGTAGCGGTATTTCCAAAAAATAAAGTTAATTCCACACACGCGCAAAGCATGGAGTTTTCATCATGAGCATCTAAGACACATTGAATCGGCTAAGAAGGTAGCTGACTAAAAACAACACGTATTTTCCCATTATATAGAAGCACACTTATTAATTCTTGCACTCTCACGGAATAGTTTGAAAGAAGTCAGTCGTACAAAGGGATACTGTAATTCAAAAATAATACAACACTGATAGATACTTAACATAAGAGAGTATACAATTATTATATTATTATATTTTTTACAACGTTGAAGAAAACAATGGATGAATGCGTTAAAAGAGTCTCCAAGTTCTTTATATAGGAAACAAAGAGAACACAACTAAGCAACTAAATAACATAGGAAATAGAGTGTTCATTTTTAAAGGTAGGTTGAGTATGGCGAGCAGGTAAACTCTTATGCCACACCTATCAAGACGTACAGCTGGCTGAAAAGTATACATTCCCTCCCTCCCGTGTATAGCACTACTGGAAAAACCATCTTCGGTTCGATGTGAACAAGGCCAGCAGTCCCGGCCTGGCACAGCCTGCGACTAGTGGGAGCACTAGTCCCGGGCCGTGAGGCCTCTAACGGCTAGAAACGGCCGTAGTCACTAGTCCCGGTCCGTAATACGGCCCGGGACTAATAACCTGGAGCATGCCAGCTGGTCCTTTCGTGGACTATTAGTCCCGGGTCGTATCACGGCCCAGGACTAGTTGTCCACCACTATATATTCTGCCTCCTGTCTTGCTGCCCTAAAGCATATGGTGGCCATTTTTCTCAAAAAAGCAAGAGAGTTCATGCCATTTTTTTCTCAAGATTTAGTTTGCAACACCTAAATCTAAAGCTTTAAAAGGTTAAAACTTCATTCTTTCATCTCTTATTGCTACTTTAGCTCTATAATGCTCTAGAAGTATAGAGATACGGATCAAATGCATGCATTCTCTAGAAGTAGCTAGAAGGATTTTGATATATATGTGTAACAAATTTTGATTAGGCACATAGTTACTAAAAATTGAAATGTGTAATTTTAGAGTTTCAGAGCTTAGAATGGAATGAGGTTTTCACTGATAGAACAATAATAAAAAACTGCACATTTATCATGTTGATTGTTTTCTCCAATTCACAAATTGCTGCATGTAAATTTTTCAAAATTCCAAATTAATACTCTAGAAGCTCTCAATATAACTTGTAATAATTTTATCATGTTGTGTAATGGTTTTTGATATACTTTTACTATAATGCAGATGGTCCAGGAATGGATGTACGGTACTGACCGACGCTCTGGCGAGTTCATTAATGGCGTGCATGAATTCATTCGTGTTGCTGATGCAAACAAGCGCAATGGTTTTGTATTCTGTCTATGTAATGGATGTAGGAATCAGAAGGATTACTCTGACTCAAAAACCCTTCACAGCCACCTGTTGAAGTCTGGCTTCATGCCTAGTTATAATTGTTAGACTAAGCACGGAGAGAGAGAGGGGTTATAATGGAAGGCAATGAAGAAGAGGAGGAGAATGACAACTATCATGGTTTCCCTGAGTACGAAGATACTTCCATGGGGGATGCTGAAGGGGAGGATGAAGAAGAGACACATGATGAACCCGCTGATGATCTTGGTCGGACCATTGCCGATGCACGTAGAGATTGTGAAACTGAAAAGGATAGGGAGAAGTTCAATCACATGTTAGAGGATCACAAAAAGTTGTTGTACCCAAATTGCGAAAATGGTCCGAAAAAGCTGGGCAGCACACTGGAATTGCTGCGATGGAAGGCTAAGTGTGCTATACCTGACTCCTCATTTGAAAAGTTGCTGAAAATAATGAAGAATATGCTTCCAAAAGATAACGTATTGCCCTCCAGTACGTACGAAGCAAAGAAGGTTGGATGCCCTCTAGGTTTAGAGGTTCAGAAGATACATGCATGCCCTAATGACTGCATCCTCTACCGCGGTGAGGAGTACGAGAATTTGGATGCATGCCCGGTATGCACTTCACTTTGGTATAAGATTAGACGAGATGACCCTAGTGACGTTGAGGGCGATCCCCCCGGAAGAGGGTTCCTGCTAAGGTGATGTGGTATGGTTCTATAATACCACGGTTGAAACGCTTATTCAGAAACAAAGAGCACGCCAAGTTATTGCGATGGCATAAAGAGGAACGTAAGTCAGACGGGATGTTGAGACACCCCGCTGATGGGTCGCAATGGAGAAAAATTGATAAAAAGTACCCGGACTTTGCAGATGATGCAAGGAGTTTAAGGTTTGGTCTAAGTATAGATGTCATGAATCTCTTTGGGGAGCAGAGCTCCAGTCACAGCACCTGGCCCATGACTTTATGCATATATAACCTTCCTCCTTGGTTGTGCATGAAGCAGAAGTTCATTATGATGCTAGTGTTGATCCAAGGTCCGAAGCAACCCGGCAACGACATTGATGTGTACCTAAGGCCATTACTGGAAGAACTTTTATAGTTGTAGCACGAACCCGGGATACGCGTGTGGGATGAGCACAAGCAGGAAGAATTTAACCTCTGAGCATTGCTTTTCGTAACAATCAATGATTGGTCTGCTCTTAGTAACCTTTCAGGACAGTCAAACAAGGGATACAATGCATGCACACACTGTTTAGATGAGACTGAAAGTATATATTTGGAACATTATAAGAAGAATATATACAATGCGCATCCTCGATTTCTTTTGTCCAAGCATCCCTTAAGAAAGAAACGCAAGCATTTCAATGGTCTGGCATGTCACTAGACGAAGCCTAAGAAGCGTACTGGTGCTGATATATTTGATATAGTCAAAGATTTGGATCAAATGGTAACCTTTGAAAAGGGTCCTGGAGGAAAATCTGTTCCGAAGGACGCTGAAGGACACGCACCCATTGTGGAAGAAGAAATCTATATTTTGGGAGCTACCATATTGGAAATTCTTAGAGGTCCGCTCTACGATCGATGTGATGCATGTGACGAAGAATCTTTGCGTGAACCTGCTAGGCTTCTTGGGCGTGTATAGGAAGACAAAAGATACACCAGAAGCACGAAAGGACCATCAACGTATGAAAGACCCAGATGGCCTGCATCAAGAATGGTTTCAAGGTCATGCTAGCTACGTTCTTACCAAACAAGAGATGGAAATATTTTTTAAATGCCTAAGCAGTATTAAGGTCCCGTCTGGCTTCTCATCGAATATAAAGGGAATAATAAATATGGCAGAAAAAAAGTTTTAAAACCTAAAGTCTCATGACTGCCACGTTATTATGACGCAAATGCTTCCGATTGCATTGACGGGGCTTCTACCAGATAATGCTCGAGTACCCATTTTGAGGACGTGCCGCGCCGCCCCGCGCGCCATGTCGCCGCCCCGCCGTGCCGCGCCGCCCCGCCGTGCCGCGCCGCCCCGCCTCGCCGCGCCGTTGTTCCTCCGGCCGCCCACCTCGCCGGAGGTGGTTATTTAATTATATAGTTAGGTTTTTGTATATAATTAGTCTAGTATTAATTAGTCTAGTATTAATTAGTAGTATATTTAGGTTTTTGTAGTAATTTTTATAGTTTTTTTACAGTTTTTTTATAGTTTCTTGTTATGTTTTTTTCTATAGGTTTTTATAGTTTTTAGGATTAGTTATTGTTTTAGTTATTAGTATTAGTATTAGGATTATTATAATTAGGTTTATTAGGGTTTTTTGTTATAGTTTTGTTCTATAGTTTTTTATAGTTTTTTTATATTAGGTTTTTTTTTTGTTTTAGTATTAGGATTATTGTTTTAATTAAAATATTAGAATTAGGATTAGGATTATTGTTTTATTTATTTTTTTGTTTTATTTATTAGGATTATATTGTTTTATTTATTGTTTTATTAGGGTTATTTTTTGTTTTAGTTATTATGATTATTGTTTTAGAACAAATAATATTAGGATTATTATAATTAGTATTATATTGTTTTAGTTATTAGGATTATTGTTTTTTCTAACCTGTTTAACTCTCTTTTTGTTATAGATAATTAAGTCATGGATCCATCCGAAGATCCTGGTCGTATCGGTCTAGGTTTTTTTTAGGGCATGATAAGAGATGAATTTGCTCTTAATATTACTAGCGGCAGAAAACCTTTTAGTCGCGGGTGGTGTTACAGCCCGGGACTAGAGGGTTTCCGCCTCCCGCGGCGCTGAAACAGCCACGTGGCTGTTATTAGTAGCGGGCCGGGACTAGAGGAGGGAGATCTAGTCCCGTTTTCGCAGTCCCGGGCCCCAAAACCGGGACTACAACTAGTTACGACCCGGAACTGGAGGACCTTTTTCCACCAGTGTACGCTTGCTCAACTACACTGGTCTGTAGAACTGTTGCAGCATGATAAGGCACTAGGATGTTTTTTATGGTCATATAACTCCTGTAAATACATAAAAAAATCATCGTGCCATTAAAAATCTGAGAAAAGTAAACTCAATTTTGGTACAGTATAGAGCGTCGCAATCAACATGTAGCGTCATACAATCATCTCATGTATATGCAATTCAACGTTTTGAGCTCAATGGATGCTGCCACATAGTCAATTAGTTCATATAAATTTAAAAGTTGTGCGGTATAGTATATATGCGAACGTTTCACAGTCTATGTGTTTGACTATACGTTGTGCAGTCCATGTGTATAATTTAATGATTCGTATTCTACATGTATAGTTAAAGGTTTTCTCGCATGTGATATGCATGTTTTAACGTTTCACAATTGATGTGTATTACCTCAGTCCCAAGGCTTAAGGCATATAACTTTTTCAAAATTCAAACTATATAAAGTTTGATCAAGTTTTTAGAGAAAACTATTAATATTTACAATATATAATTCATACCCCTTCATACATCATGGTATCTATATAATATAATAGTTCTTAATAGTTTTTTCTAAAAGTTTGGTCAAATTTTACATGGCTTGATTTTTTAAAAAAGTTATATGCCTTAAGCCTTGGGATGGAGGGAGTATAGTTTAACGTTTCGCATCCTACGTGTGTAAGCTATATATGCTCAGTCTAACGTTTCGTGCTCAAAGGTTGTCGCCATACTGTATGTTGCGCGTTACACGTTTATAGGCGAAAGTTTCGCATTCTATGTATATAGGTAAATGTTACGCAATCTATGTGTCTGATTACCCATTGCGCAATCCACGTGCATAGTTTCACATTTCACAGTCTACGCGTATAGGTATATGTTTCGCATGCCACGTATATGTTTCAACATTTCACAGGTTACGTGTATATTTTAACGATTCGCAGTCATTACGTGTGATAGCAACGTAAGTAAGCAAGACAAAGAAGACATATATGAAAATCTAGGAAACATAGTCCATGCGTATAGTTCCACGTTTCTCGGTTACTTTCTCTAAACGTATGTCTTCTAAAATTTGCAATGATTTTTTTCTAAATCATAGTACTGTCTTTTTTTAAAGAGACATATTTAAAGTTGCACTAAACATTCACTATTACACTAAATAAATAAAATATTGATCATGCCCATTTCCAACGGGCTCGCAATCAACATGTTGATAGTTAACTAGAACGGTTTGGCTGTTATAATTCTCATCATGTTCGCATACGATAGGCTCACGGTATAGTCAACGATTAACGCAGTGAACCATTTTTCAATCAACGAGTTGCATCTCAATTCTCATCATGTTCGCATACGACGGACTCAAGGTAAACTCTTTCGTAGTCAACGGGTTGCATCTCAGGCGTGCAAAACCCTAAAAAAGATAGAAAAAAGGAAAATAAGTAAAGAAGAAGGCAGCAAATATAAAAACAAAAAATAGAAAAAAAGTGCAGAAAGAGAAAACTCATACATACCTACTGAACATGCCTCTGACCAAGAATGCCCGCACCATAGTCCATGTCTGAACCACCACGGCCCATGCCTTCACCATCATTGGTATGCTAGAAAGCTAAAACAGATGAAACAAAGTAGTGTGAGACCCAATCTACGACCGCACCGAGGAGCAGGACGCCAGGTGCTCTCTGCGTGTCCCGCCCGCCGTTTAGCAAGCCCTCTGCTCTCCCAAATCCGTCTCCTTTGAGCTCATGGCCTTTAGCCACTTGCATCGACGGCGTCAGGTGTGTTCATCGGATCGACTATCACACGTGATCAACGAGGAGTGAAATCCAAGAGGAGGCGAAGGTGGTAGAAGACATAATCTATCTAACGAATTTCATGGAGAGAAAAAGGGGATTAGTGTCTTTTACTCCACATGCTAGCGCAAAAATATGGAAGAATGGAGTGAGATAGAAGCTAAACGGTACTCGAGAAACCGCTGAGGGATTATGCTGCTAGCCGGCCTACCGGCTACGAGAACCCTCTTTCGTCTACCGTCTATGCAGTCGGGTCCTCTCTTTCACGCAAGAACCCGCATCAGTCTATAGCCTACACCGCCATCTCGGATCTCCGCTGCGTTAACTGATGACCCACAAGTATAGGGGGTGTATCGTAGTACTTTCGATAAATAGGAAAGTTGATCCCAACGAGGAGCAGAAGGTGTTACCTAGTGGTTTGGATCAGGAATTCTCTATAAATACTTAGCAAACGGATTTTTAGAGGTTTTTCATAAAGCAAAGAAATAAAGTGCAAGTAAATAAAAGGAAACAATGATAAATGCAGCGAGTGGCCCAATCCTTTCTTCAGCAAAGAACAATCCGGTTGTATTACTTATGAGGACCAGTTCTCGAGGACACATGGGAATACTGTCAAGTGCTTTCGCTTCATATAGTTGATTAATATTCTTTGGTTGAATAAGTGTTGTGTGCGTGAACCTATGCTAATGTACCGACCTTACTTGGACTAATACATACTTGTGATTAAACCCATTGCAAGCATCCGCAACTACAAGAAAGTAATTAAGATAAAAACCTAACCACAGCATTAAACTCTGAGATCCTACACTCCCTTGTGCAAACGTTTCCTAACGAGGGTTCAGGTTTCTGTCACTCCGGCAACCCCACAATTAGTAGCCAAATATACAATCCATTCCCCTAGGCCCATAAATGGTGAAGTATCATGTAGTCGACATTCACATGAAACCACTAGAAGAATAGTACCACAACTTAAATATCAAACCATTGAATATTACTTAACACAATTCCACTACTAACAACATGACTTCTCACATGTCCTCAAGAACTAAACGAACTGCTCATGAGACATAATATGGATCAAGATCAGAGATGATATGATGATAAATAACAATTTGAACATAAACAATGATTCAAAGGTTCCACTCAAAAGCATCAACTACAAAAGTAATAAACATCGGGAAAGTTTCCCCCTAAGAACTATGCAAGATCCAACCCAATTGTTACAGCGGGATGGAGTGGTTATGATGGTGCTGGTGGAGATGGTGGTGAGGATGATGATGATGATGATCCTGATGAAGTCTAGCTTGATGACGGTGTTGATAGCGATGATCTCCCCTCTCCGGTAAGGAATTCCCCCGGTAGAAATCTGCCTGTCGGAGAGCTCTTTCTCTCTTTGTAGTTTCCGCCCCGCAGAGGTGGCGGAATATTTCTGTGATCGCTCCACGAATATTAGGGTTTCATGAGGAAGTTATAGGCGAAGGGGTGAAGCAGGAGATGGGCCAGGGTGGCCACACCCCTTGCTGGCCGCCCAGGCTCGGCCCGCACTAGGGGGGTGGTGTGACCGCCCATCTTCGTCTCCCCTTCTGGCTTCCTTCGTCTTCTGGAAAAAAAGAATTCTAGAATTTTCTGATCTTCGCGTGTCAACACCCGGATTTTTCAATCCTAGATGCCTGTTGTGCCATACATCGCAATCCCAGGATTACCATTTTTGCGAGACATAACAGAATTGGATACCATAGTACATCATCTGTTACAACGATACATAAGTTCTTACACAAATAGGGATCTCATGATCCAGTTCTTAATACAACTTCAAGCAGCGGAATACGCAATAATAACGGTAGCATAGGCGAAGCTCCATCTTCAGGGTCACAGGCAATGCTGACGATGGGAGATGATCCTAGTTGTCGTAACCTTCCTGGGGTCCATCTTCTAGGTACTCCTCTTCATAGTCTAGCCATGGGAATAGCCAGGGACAAAGCCATGAGTACTCTTTAAGTACTCGCAAAATAATACTAATAGGTAAGGGGTTTTTGGATAATAGGACACTAGGCTCTAGGGTTGTTTTCCAAAAAGCCAGGTTTATCTCTACTCAGTTCCAAAGCTAGTCACAATTTTATAAGTCCTAAGCGGGATCTTGTAATTCAGGTCACAACTCTGTTGTGGTCAAGTCAAAGTCTCAATTCGTTTCACAAGTCATTTTGAAAAGTCTGACGGGGGAACAGTGTAATCTAACTGTCCATAACATGACGCGGCTATTCGAATAGTTTGACACTCTGCAGAGATTGTACACTTTCACCACAACATTCGATATATCCGTCAGGAACAAATCCTGAATTCACATACTCAGTATGTGGATAATCAATCCTAACCTTTCGATTACACGCCCTAGTATAAGCACCTCTCCTGTGAGTTTGGCCTCCCAACCATGACCAACTGTCATCTTGGGTACTGCACAGGTGGACAATCTTCACAAGGTAGCCTCATCTCAGACCTTGGCCGTGAGGGAACTAATACTAAAGAATATAAGTTTCCTGTCAAAACCCTACCCAATCTTCGGGTATTGTGGTTGTACGATAAAATTGGAATGGTATCGCATCCAGACAACCATCAGTTTTATAAAGGGCTAAGGCTCATGCCTCAACATTTTCATCACCAAAATCATCAAGTGTTTGGAAACACATGTCCAAAACATTTCAATAGAATGATCCATCATTCGAAGGTTTTCATAACCATTTTTCCACCAAGTATTCCCATCTAAAGTTGATCAAGTTTTATGCTTAGCACTAGCATCTACAGGTGGGGGTAAGCACTGATGAGGGGTGGTAAACTAGTGGGGTTTTAACTAAGTTCAAACTCATGCCTTAGGATGACATCAAGGTTATCTAGCTTAGGCCAAATTTTATGCTCTTTATGCAACCTTCAGCACAACTGTCTAGTATCTACCAAACTCTTAGGTAGACTCTAATAAGCTTTGATAAAGAAATAAAGTAAGAAGCTTGCACATAAAACTAGGATTTGGTTTACCAAGTGGTTATGATCACATATGCTTAAGGCATATAGTAGTCATATCACAAGTATGGGTTTGTGGCATCAGTAGGGTATCTTGCAAGGGTTAGCTTGCATCAATATCAGTATAAGCTTGCATGGTTACTAGCTTGCATCAGTGTCAATATAAGCTTGCCTAGTTACTAGCTTGCATCAGTGTCAATAAGCTTGCCTTGTGCAGAGCAGTGATTGAAGTTCTCCTCGGCTTCTTCTTCGTAGTATCCTCCTTCCTCCTCGTATCCTTGGTCGGTACTAGCGTCTATGAATAAATACGAGGTACACAATCACCAAACAATACTTAACTACTTGCAATCATCACACACAAGGGTCCTATAGATGATCTAACATCATCTCTAACATTACAAGGTTAAGGCTTGGTTTAAATCTTTTTATTTTTAGAAAAGTAATTTCTACTCATTGAAAAACTACTTAAGATTTAATATTCTCCAAACTAAACATGGGATCATGTTGACACATGTCAGCACCACATATTGTAGTCCATGGGAATGTGATTTAAAGTGGTGCCACAATTTAATAAGGTTTTACCCTTTTATTTTAATTAATTAAAGTGGCTAGAAATGCTTATGAAGCATTCTTTTATTACTTGAACAATATTTCTGCAAGTAAACCTATATATTTTTATATATTCTGAAAGGTATGGTTAAATGTGATTTTTGAGAGTTGGAATCAACTCAAAAGCTATTATGGTTTAAATTTGAAAAATGTTTGGATGCAGAAAAGCTTCTGCCTTGTTATTTTTACCAGGGGTGATCTAAAGATCCAAATGACTTGAATCCAACGGGCTTGGATTCAGCATTCACAGACCTTTCCAACAAAATTGGTTTCATTCAAATTGGTGCACTGAATCGATCTAGGTTGATTTTTGAAGTTGAGTACAGAAGTGTGTTTGAATTGAAATAGAAAAAGATTTAATTTGAATAACTGGGCTGCGCGGGAAATTCTTGGGCCGTCTGCTAAGCGCAGTGCTCCGTGGCTGCTTAAGTGGGTGTCCCCACTGCCGGTGACACGCCGGGCGAAGCGGTATGGGGCAACGTGGATCGCTCGATCTAGTTCTAATCTAACGGCTGGGAGTCATCGTCGACGCGAGACAACTCCGGCGAGAACGAAACCTAGCGCGGCCAGTGAGGGTCGCTGGGGGCTCACCGGGGTACTGGCGAAGGTCGGCGAGGCGGGCGAACGACGAAGTCGACGACGGCGAACTCAGGGGTGGTCGCGGTAGCTCCTGGAGTGGCTCCAATCGCTGGCTCCTTTCTTCTCCGGCAGCGGCAGGCTCTAGTGAAATTCCGGCGCGGTGGTACTCGCCTTGCTCTGAGAATGGTGTGGCACGATCAATGAGGAGAGGGGAGTGAGATGGTTTGAAGAAATCGAGCGGGGGTGGCCTCTATTTATAGTCGAGCGAGGGGACCGTCGGGGCGCACGGTGAGCTCGTCGGGGGCGACGTTATAGGCAGCTATTGGCATGGGCAAGGGTAGGGGACGGTGCTGTGTCTCCTGGCAATGCTCAACGACATGGTCGCGAGACATGGGGCGGTGTGGTTTGGTCTGGAACGGCCGGTGCTCTGCGCGGCAGAGGCGGCGTCATCGACGGCGGGCGGTGGCTGTGCGGCACGGGGCGGCAAATGGGGATGTCTGGCGGTCTCCTGGGTTGATGGCGATCGTGTATGCACGCAGCGAGGGAGGCGCGCGGTCTGTGGATGCTGGTCGAGGGTGGCGCTCTAGCGCACGCTCGGCATGGTCTGGGCGCGGCTTGTGCGCGTGGTCCAGGGCTTGGCAATGCTTGCGGCTGGGACAGTGAGTGGCGGTGGACGGTGGGCTGCCTCCTAGACAAGGTTGGCACGGCTAGTTCTTGCTCTAGCTTGCTGTCCATAATAGGGTGACATTGGGGTGCTCGGCTGTTCACCATTAATGGCAATGGCAAGCTCATAGGGGTGCTAGTGTTGGGCTAATCTTTCTAGATGATCTACTGAGCTGTGTGTGAGCTAACTAGGGAACAAGTTAGGCAAGAATCACTGCACACTATAGTGTTTGATGTTTTGTTTGATTTGTGTCTGCAACCTGTTTGATGAAATGGCCGCATGAAATCAAGTTTTGAATTTTGAAATGATTTTTGGTGGGTTTGCTAGATTGGTGTTGGTGAGTCTGCAGATGCTTGGGTTTTGAAAGTTGAGCTTGTTTGAGTGGGTTTTGAAAAAGTGGGATCTTCCCATATGAAGAAGATTCAATTTTGAATTGTCATTTAAACTATGCATTTGAAAGTTTCTGGATGATCACAAAGTGGGCCTTGATACTCTGTTATGAGTACATTCAAGGGGTGCAAAGATCCAAAAAAGTTTCTGTTAGGTTCTGAAAGTTTGAGACAGCCAAAGTAGGCATGGGAGTTAAATTGGCCAAAATGACCATTCACTTAATATATTTGTTTTGATTTACTTGTCTTTAAGGAAAGTGTGGGAAATGTCTTAGATGATGTTCATTTCACCTAATAAACATTTTACAAGCAATGGATCACACAAACAAGGTGGTTTTTAAAGAAATTCAAAATCCATGCATACACATATACATGCATTCATGAGTTTTTTTAGAAAAGTTTTTGGTAACCCTAATCTTGATGATTAGTGTTTGATGATCTAAGTTTGGTATTTTTGGGATGTTACAAACCTTCCCCCCTTAAACAAAATCTCGTCCCGAGATTTGAAAAAGGACAAAAAGATTACCTAGGATGTGAAGAGATCGGGAAACTCCATCCTGATGTGATCTTCGCGCTCCTAGGTAGCTTCCTCTTCTGTGTGGTTGCTCCACTGAATCTTGAGAAACTTGATGCTTCGGGTTCGGGTAGTTCGAAAAGCTTCTTCCAAAATGCGGATGGGTACTTTGGGATAGGTCAGGTCATCGTTGATCTCTATGGTCCGATGATCGATATTCTTGAACACTTCGGTCTTCTCGGGGACTTCGAGACATTTGCGAAGTAATGAGATATGGAACACATTGTGCACAACTGACATCTCTTCAGGTAGTTCCAGTTTATAAGATACTTCTCCTCGCCGGTTCAAAATTTTGAAAGGTCCAATATATCAGGGGGCTAACTTTCCTTTGAGTTGGAAACGCTGCATTCCCTTCAATGGCGACACTTTCAGATAAACAAAATCTCCGCTGTTGAAGGCGAGGTCTCGACGTCTCTTGTCGGCATAACTCTTCTGTCGGGATTGGGCGGTCTTGAGGTGCTCACGAATCTTTTGAACCTTCTCTTCTGCTTCTCGTAGGATGTCGGGTCCGAAGATCTGACTCTCTCCTACTTCCGACCAGTTCAAAGGGGTGCGACACTTTCTTCCGTACATGAATTCAAATGGGTCCATTTGCAAACTGGCTTGGTAACTATTGTTGTAAGAAAATTCTGCAAACGGCAGACAGTCTTCCCACTTGGATCCATATTCTAGCACACATGCTCTAAGCATATCTTCGAGTATTTGGTTTACTCGCTCTGTTTGTCCATCGGTCTGAGGGTGATACGCGGTACTGAAATCTAGGCGGGTTCATAAACCTTCTTGGACTTTCTTCCAGAATCTCGAGGTAAACTGAGTTCCTCGATCCGATACTATGTTCTTGGGGACTCCGTGCAAACTAACTATTCTAGCGATGTACAACTCCGCTAGCTTCGAACTCTGATAGGTGGTTTTGACGGGCAAGAAATGGGCGACTTTGGACAATCTGTCCACTATGACCCAGATAGAGTCATTTCCCCTACTAGAAGTAGGTAGTCCAGTGATAAAGTCCATTCCTACAGAATCCCATTCCATTCCGGAATTTGCAAAGGTTGCAACAATCCAGCGGGTCTTTGATGTCCTGCCTTGACTCGCTGGCATATATCACATTTAGCAATATAGCTTCCGATTTCTCTCTTCATCTTATGCCACCAAAATTGCTCTTTCAAATCTTGATACATCTTCGTTCCTCCGAGATGGATAGAATAAAGAGTATCATGAGCCTCCTTCAAGATAACTTCTTTCAACTCCGAATCTACTGGTACACAAAGGTGTCCTTTGTACCACAGAACTCCTTCTGCGTCCTCGGTGAATCCGGGTACTTTGCCTGTACCGATACGACGCTTGATTCCGTCTATACTAGCATTTCCCTTCTGCGCCTCTTTAATCTGACTGATCAAAGTGGGCTGAAGTTCTATGCTAGCCAAAAGTCCTTCACTTACTAATTCTATTCGAAAATCTTCCATCTCCTTGTGCAGACTTGGTTGCTCCTCTAAAATCATGGAGTTCAAGCGGCACGGCAATCTGCTAAGGGCATCGACTACCACATTGGCTTTACCAAGGTGATAGTGAATGTCCAGGTCGTAATCCTTGATTAGCTCAATCCATCTTCTCTGCCTCATATTCAACTCTTTCTGAGTGAATATATACTTTAGGCTCTGGTGATCCGAGTACATCTCACAACGATTTCCCATCAGGTAATGTCTCCATGTCTTTAGGGCTAGAACTACGGCAGCGAGTTCGAGGTCATGGGTTGGGTAGTTTTGCTCATGTTGCTTCAATTGTCGAGATAGATAAGATATAACTTTACCTTCTTGCATTAGCACACATCCGAGACCAATCTTGGATGCGTCACAATACACATCGAAGGGCTTCGTGATATCCGGCATGATTAAGATTGGGGCTGAGATCAATCTCCTCTTGAGTTCTTGAAAACTCGCTTCACACTTGTCTGTCCATTCAAACTTCTTGTCCTTCTTCAGCAATTGGGTCATGGGTCTGGCGATACTCGAGAATCCTTCTGCGAATTTGCCGTAATATCCCGCCAATCCGAGAAAAGCACGAACTTGGGTTTGAGTGGTTGGGGCTTGCCAATCTTCTACATCTTTCACTTTGGCAGGGTCAACGGCAATTCCTCCTACTGATACAATGTGACCGAGGAATCCTACCTCCTGTAACCAGAATTCACATTTGCTAAATTTTGCATACAACTGATGCTCTCTAAGGGTTCCAAGAATGGTCCTTAGGTGTAGCTCATGTTCTTCTTCTGATTTGGAATAAATCAGAATGTCATCGATGAAAACAACGACAAACTTATCCAGGAAGTCCATAAAAATCTTATTCATGAGATTCATGAAATAAGCGGGACCTTGGTTAATCCAAAAGACATGATGTATACTCATACAATCCATATCTGGTGGTAAAGGCAGTCTTTGGAATATCCTCTGCACGAATCTTGAGTTAATGATAGCCAGTTCTAAGATCAATCTTAGAAAACACCTGGGCACCGGTCAACTGATCAAACAAATCCCCTATCTTAGGCAAGGGGTACTTGTTCTTGATGGTGACATCATTCAACTTTCGATAATCCGTACATAAACGGTTACCTCCATCTTTCTTCTCCACAAATAAGACAGGTGATCTCCATGGTGACGCACTTGGCTGAATTAGTCCAATTTCTAGCATGGAATCCAGTTGCTTCTTTAGTTCTTCTAACTCCGATGGGTTCATACTATAGGGTCTCTGAGCTATGGGTCCTGTTCCGGGGATTAGTTCAATGATAAACTCGATATCCCGATCTTGGGGCATACTGGGAAAAACATCTGGAAATACATCGGGGTATTCACAGACTATCCGGACTTGGTCAATGGTAGGTTGGGATAGACTCTTGTTACACTTGAATTGGCGAGGTAAGGTTTCAGATATATGCTCGACTGATATTCTGGTGGTAATGGTCATGGTGATGGCTTTCTTGGCACAGTCAATCAATCCCTTATGTTTGGACATCCAATCCATTCCTAGTACTACTTCCAAACCTTTAGTTCCGAGTACTATTAGATTAGCATAAAAATCTATGCCATGGATTCGGATAGGGACGGCTTTGCAAATTTGCCTAGCCTTGGTGGTTGACCCGGGGATTTGCACAATCATAACATGCTTCAGTTTGGTTGGTTGAATTTTACTAGTGCAGGCAAATTCTTCGGTGACAAATGAATGCGATGCACCAGAATCAAGCAACACTCTTGCAAGTACTGAATTAATAGAAAACATACCTAGCACGACGTCTGGCGCTTCCTGAGCTTCTTCAGCATGCATGAGAAAAAGACGGCCATTGCGGTTGAGTGAATTTCCTGGGGAAAATCTCCTTCCTGGCTGAACACGACGCTGTTGCTAAGCTGGGGTATTGGTATTAGGGGTTGTAGCATTCTTCTTGTTGGGGCACTCGTTGGAATAGTGGCCTTTATTTCCACAGTCATAACAGGTCACTTGTGACTTGTCCTTGGCTGCGATAGGCACAACATTGCTTCCAGTCCTGGGGGCAGTGTTAGGATTGGCGGTAGCATTGTTGGTGTTGAACTTGGGTGGGGCACGGGTGAAATTGCTAGAGTTGCCGGGGTTTGTTTACGATTTCCTCCGGTTCTAGGGTTTCCACGGTTGGGATAGGTTGGACGGGTCATAGGGGGTCTGTTGGTTCTTGGGGCAAATCCTGGAGATGGGTTGGGGCGATACTTTGGGGTCAGATGGGTTCCTGGTTGATGCATCATACGACGCTTGCGGTTCTCATTGGCTTGGTTGATCTTTCCTTCCATCTGGATGACTGAATCGACAAAGGCTTCAATATCAGCAAAGGGGATGTTGACTAACACCGTCTGCATCTCGTCATGCAGACCATTCAGGAATCTTTCTTTCTTCTTGGCTTCGGTGTCTATCTCATGCGGGGCATACCTATCTAATGACAAAAATTTGTCACGGTATTCCACTACAGTCATCCTCCCTTGCTTCAGCTCTCTGAACTCGTCTCTCATTCTCTTGATCAAACCCGGTGGCACATGGGTTCTACTAAACTTGACCTTAAATTCCTCCCAGGTCATCATCTAGCCTCCGGTCATGGCACGAACACTGTTCCACCATGCCCTGGCATCTCCTGCTAGATAATGGGTGGCAAATAGGACTTTCTCGTTGGCTTCGACTCCTGCTACTTCTAAGTTATTTTCCATGGTTTGCAGCCAATCATCGGCGTCTAGGGGTTCTTCTGACTTGGTGAAAACAGGTGGGTTGGTATTCTGAAAATTCTTGATCTTAGATCCATGGTTGTCCTGATTTCCATGGCCTTGGTTGTTGTGGGCTAGCTGGGCTATCCGTTGTAGAGTGGCTAGGTTGGCTTGACGTTCCGCTCTTTCAGCTTCGCGGTCCGAGGTCAACATTTGCAGAATCTGCAACATCGGATCCGGGGCTGAACCACTTCCTCCATGTGGCATCTGAAGATTTAGATAAATCATGAGAAAAGAGGGAAATTTTCTAAGGTTTGGGGTCTTTGAAAAGTTTTAAAGGTTTGACTCAGATTTTTCTAGCAACTTGCTTTTTCATTCATTCATTCATAGCACACAGTACAACACACACCACAACAAGGAAAAACAGATGGTTTTAAGAACCATTCTGAAATCTACGATACAGTGGGACCGACTACTACTCACTACGCTAGTGCTCAGTGCTACTACTCCTCGGAGTCTGTGGCTTCATCATCTTCATTATCATCGATGAAGGCGAAATCATCCTCATCGGTGAAGAAGTCCATGGCCTGATCCTCCAGAAAATCATCGTCATCACTGACATAAGAGTAAGGGTCTCCACGAAGATCCTCTCCGGCATTCTCCCTTTCCTCCAACTGCATGTCCCTCTCGTGGATGGTCTCTTCCAGAGATGAGATGCGGTGGCGAAGACGGGCAATAATGCGCTCCTTCTTGTCGAGTTGACGACGACGAGACTTGCGATCCTTTGCTAGCATGGCTATGGTCTGATCCTTCGTCTTGATGATGGCAGACTTGTGGTTGCAATAGTCATGGTAGTTGTCCAACTCCTGCTGACGATCATACATCATGAAGCTAAGGTGGTCCAATTGAGTCTTCAGCTCGGGGTGGTATGGGGCTTCCAGTGGTTGTCCATTTGCATCACGCCTTGGGAAAAACTCAAAGCGGGTTCCCTTGATCTGATTGATGCTCTACACACACACACGGGAGAGAGATTCCTGCATTGCTCTGGCAATTCCATCGAGCCAGTTGTTCTCTCTTAAGGTAAACTGAATTCCTTCCGCAGTGGGAGGTTTAATCTTTCCTCGGAGACTTGCAACAATTAACCACTACAGATCTTCTCCTCCTTGATCATTGAGCTGAGCTCCGAAGAACTCGGGGTGTGGATGCTCCAGAAGTTCCGAAAGCTGATCCAGATCCCTCTCAAAGATAAGGTCTCCTCCATTCCCCAACTGATAAAACTTGCTGTACTTCACGTCCATCTATAAAAATAGAGGATGAGTAGATTAGCAGAGTGATCAAGTGTGTCAAAATTTTATGTATTTTGCAAGAGTTTTTGAGGAACATGAATTTTTATGAAAGAATCAAAGATATAAGAATGAGAATAGGTTTTTGTAAATATTTGTTTTTCTTTGGTTTTGAAACTAAGTTTTTGGTTCAACGTCCAGTCTAACTAGGGTCTCCTATGGTCAGGATGGCTCTAATACCAACTTGTCAACACCCGGATTTTTCAATCCTAGATGCCTGTTATGCCATACATCGCAATCCCAGGATTACCATTTTTGCGAGACATAACAGAATTGGATACCATAGTACATCATCCGTTACAACGATACATAAGTTCTTACACAAATAGGGATCTCATGATCCAGTTCTTAATACAACTTCAAGCAGCGGAATACATAATAATTGATAGCGTGGTGAAGCTCCATCTTCAGGGTCACATGCAATGCTGACGATGGGAGATGATCCTAGTTGTCGTAACCTTACTGGGGTCCATCTTCCAGGTAATCCTCTTCATAGTCTGGCCATGGGAATAGCCAGGGACAAAGCCATGAGTACTCTTTAAGTACTCGCAAACTAATACTAACAGGTAAGGGTTTTTTGGATAATAGGACACTAGGCTCTAGGGTTGTTTTGCAAAAAGCCAGGTTTATCTCTACTCAGTTCCAAAGATAGTCACAATTTTATAACTCCTAAGCGGGATCTTGTAATTCAGGTCACAACTCTGTTGTGGTCAAGTCAAAGTCTCAATTCGTTTCACAAGTCATTTTGAAAAGTCTGACGGAAGAACAATATGGCCACTCCAACTGTCCATAACCACGGACGCGGCTATTTGAATAGTTTGACACTCTGCAGAGATTGTACACTTTCACCACAACATTCGATATATCCGTCAGGAACAAATCCTGAATTCACATACTCAGTATGTGGATAATCAATCCTAACCTTTCGATTACACGCCCTAGTATAAGCACCTCTCTTGTGAGTTTGGCCTCCCAACCATGACCAACTGTCATCTTGGGTACTGCACAGGTGGACAATCTTCACAAGGTAGCCTCAGCTCAGACCTTGGCCGTGAGGGAACTAATACTAAAGAATATAAGTTTCTAGTCAAGCCCTACCCAATCTTCAGGTATTGTGGTTGTACGATAAAATTGGAATGGTATCGCATCCAGACAACCATCAGTTTTATAAAGGGCTAAGGCTCATGCCTCAACATTTTCATCACCAAAATCATCAAGTGTTTGGAAACACATGTCCAAAACATTTCAATAGAATGATCCATCATTCCAAGGTTTTCATAACCATTTTTCCACCAAGTATTCCCATCTAAAGTTGATCAAGTTTTATGCTTAGCACTAGCATCTACAGGTGGGGGTAAGCACTGATGAGGGGTGGTAAACTAGTGGGGTTTTAACTAAGTTCAAACTCATGCCTTAGGATGACATCAAGGTTATCTAGCTTAGGCCAAATTTTATGCTCTTTATGCAACCTTCAGCACAACTGTCTAGTATCTACCAAACTCTTAGGTAGACTCTAAGTAAGCTTTGATAAAGAAATAAAGTAAGAAGCTTGCACATAAAACTAGGATTTGGTTTATCAAGTGGATATGATCACATATGCTTAAGGCATATAGTAGTCATATCGCAAGTATGGGTTTGTGGCATTAGTAGGGTATCTTGCAAGGGTTAGCTTGCATCAATATCAGTATAAGCTTGCATAGTTACTAGCTTGCATCAGTGTCAATATAAGCTTTCCTAGTTACAGCTTGCATCAGTGTCAATATAAGCTTTCCTAGTTACTAGCTTGCATCAGTGTCAATATAAGCTTGCCTTGTGCAGAGCAGTGATTGAAGTTCTCCTCGGCTTCTTCTTCGTAGTATCCTCCTTCCTCCTCGTATCCTTGGTCGGTACTAGCGTCTATGAATAAATACGAGGTACACAATCACCAAACAATACTTAACTACTTGCAATCATCACACACAAGGGTCCTATAGATGATATTACATCATCTCTAACGTTACAAGGTTAAGGCTTGGTTTAAATCTTTTTTTTAGAAAAGTAATTTCTACTCATTGAAAAACTACTTAAGATTTAATATTCTCCAAACTAAACATGGGATCATGTTGACACATGTCATCACCACATATTGTAGTCCTTGGGAATGTGATTTAAAGTGGTGCCACAATTTAATAAGGTTTTACCCTATTATTTTAATTAATTAAAGTGGCTAGAAATGCTTATGAAGCATTCTTTTATTACTTGAACAATATTTCTGCAAGTAAACCTATATATTTTTATATATTCTGAAAGGTATGGTTAAAGCTATTATGGTTTAAATTTGAAAAATGTTTGGATGCAGAAAAGCTTCTTCCTTGTTATTTTTACCAGGGGTGATCTAAAGATCCATATGACTTGAATCCAACGGGCTTGGATTTAGCATTCACAGACCTTTCCAACAAAATTGGTTTCATTCAAATTGGTGCACTAAATCTATTTGGGTTGATTTTTAAAGTTGAGTACAGAAGTGTGTTTGAATTGAAATAGAAAAAGATTTAATTTGAATAACTGCGCTGCGCGGGAAATTCTAACTGGCCGGCCTGCTAAGCGCAGTCCTCCCGCGGGCTGCTTAAGTGGGTGTCCCCACTCGTCAGTGACACGGGGCTGGGCGAAGTGGTACGGGGCAACGTGGATCGTTCGATCTAGTTCTAATCTAACGGCTGGGAGTCATCGTCGACGCGAGACAACTCCGGCGAGAATGAAACCTAGCGTTTCCAGTGAGGGTCGCTGGGGCTCACCGGGGTACTGGCGAAGGTCGGCGAGGCGGGCGAACGACGAAGTCGACGATGGCAAACTCAGGGGTGGTCGCGGCAGCTCCTGGGGTGGCTCCAATCGCTGGCTCCTTTCTTCTCCGGCAGCGGCAGGCTCTAGTGAAATTCCAGCGCGGTGGTGCTCACCTTGCTCTGAGAATGGTGTGGCACGATCAGTGAGGAGAGGGGAGTGAGATGGTGTGAAGAAATCGAGCGGGGGTGGCCTCTATTTATATTCGAGCGAGGGGACCGTCGGGGCGCACGGTGAGCTCGTCGGGGGCGACGTTACAGGCGGCTATTGGCATGGGCAAGGGTAGGGGACGGTGCTGTGTCTCCTGGCGATGCTCAACGACATGGTCGCGAGGCATGGGGCGGTGTGGTTTGGTCTGGAACGGCCGGTGCTCTACGCGGCAGAGGCGGCGTCTTCGACGGCGGGCGGTGGCTGTGCGGCGCGGGGCGGCAAATGGGGATGTCTGGCGGTCTCCTGGATTGATGGCGATCGTGTATGCACGCGGCGAGGGCGGCGCGCGGTCTGTGGATGCTGGTCGAGGGTAGCGCTCTGGCACACGCTCGGCATGGTCTGGGCGCGGCTTGTGCGTGTGGTCCAGGGCTTGGCAACGCTTGCGGCTGGGACAGTGAGTGGTGGTGGACGGTGGGCTGCCTCCTAGACAAGGTTGGCATGGCTAGTTCTTCCTCTAGCTTGATGTCCACAATGGGGTGACATTGGGGTGCTCGGCTGTTCACCATTAATGGCAATGGCAAGCTCACAGGGGTGCTAGTGTTGGGCTAATCTTTCTAGATGATCTACTGAGCCGTGTGTGAGCTAACTAGGGAACAAGTTAGGCAAGAATCACTGCACACTATAGTGTTTGATGTTTTGTTTGATTTGTGTCTGCAACCTGTTTGATGAAATGGCCGCATGAAATCAAGTTTTGAATTTTGAAATGATTTTTGGTGGGTTTGCTAGATTGGTGCTGGTGAGTCTGCAGATGCTTGGGTTTTGAAAGTTGAGCTTGTTTCAGTGGGTTTTGAAAAAGTGGGATCTTCCCATATGAAGAAGATTCAATTTTGAATTGTCATTTAAACTATGCATTTGAAAGTTTCTGGATGATCACAAAGTGGGCCTTGATACTCTGTTATGAGTACATTCAAGGGGTGCAAAGATCCAAAAAAGTTTCTGTTAGGTTCTGAAAGTTTGAGACAGCCAAAGTAGGCATGGGAGTTAAATTGGCCAAAATGACCATTCACTTAATATATTTGTTTTGATTTACTTGTCTTTAAGGAAAGTGTGGGAAATGTTTTAGATGATGTTCATTTCACCTAAGAAACATTTTACAAGCAATGGATCACACAAACAAGGTGGTTTTTAAAGAAATTCAAAATCCATGCATATATATATATACATGCATTCATGAGTTTATTTAGAAAAGTTTTTGGTAACCCTAATCTTGATGATTAGTGTTTGATGATCTAAGTTTGGTATTTTTGGGATGTTACATCGCGAATATTGCATCTAGACACCGCTTTTTCCATCAGAATCCTGACTCCGGCAGTTCATCCTCCAAAAGTCATCCAACATGCAAAAATAGATGAAATAACATAAGTACCACCTCTTAATATGAAATATATCATGAATAACAGTAAATTATGATATAGAATAGTGATGCAAAATGGACGTATCATTAACCCACGGACGCCTAAGGCCTATAGTTCCACGTTGACTCCTCTCTACGAGAAACCATGCCCTCCCATACCTCCTGATGCCACCTGCGCGTTGACAGCGGACCTAGGGTCCATGCGCGGTCCATCGTGTGCCTCTCACCAAGCGCTATTACGCTAATGAAGGGCCTAGGGGTGCGCATGGTCCATCGTGCTCTTCTCACCGAGCGCGGTACTACCCGCGTACGCTGGCAACTAGCCTAGGGTACGCGTGGTCCACCAAAAGGTGAGCAAGGGTCCCGCGAGGCCCACCTGTCCATGACTCGGTTCAGGATTCGGGGTTGAAAATGGGCTCCAAAGGAGAACCGAACGCGGGATTGGATTAAAATTTTGGGTCCGAACGATGTTTCTCAGCCGTCGATCGTCTATATCCTAGGGCGGAAAAGAATTGGGACAACATGGATAGTAGTTTGATCCAAAATAATCTAGCGCTATTATTTACTATGATTTGTTGTTTTTTATAGACTTGCTTGAGGTTGCTAGGTTATGTGGTATATCCTTCCCATGTTGTTCTCATACCAACGAGTTTGAGTTATAGGAGTGTGAAAAAAACTTAGTGGACTGGGGCATGGAGACTTTTGGACTTTTGATGTTTTTTTCCTGTTCGTGTCTTGATGTCACGTGTTCGCGCAGATGACACTAAAGAGTTCGTGCTTCCTGAGTGTATAAAACAACACCTGGGTCTTAATATTGAAGGCGCTAGGTATTACAGTACGTGACTCTTCTTCTGCACTCTTTTTTACTATTTGATTTCTCACGTCTTCGTTAATTTTTTACAGCCCCAGGGGCGTTGACACCAGCAAGCAAGTCTAATAATAATGTCATGACAAAAGTCGGTATATCGCTTAGTACCCCTCTTTCATTTTATAAATTTTTGGCACATTTGCTTCCTGACTTCTTTCATTGTCTTGATGCTAGACGATACTCGTATGCCAGAAGTCAAGGAAGTGTCATAACTTCTTTTATTGGCTCGCTATAGTTAGAAGATTCCTATACAACAGAGGTTGGATCGTTGTTTTTAGACGATACCTATACAACACAGGTCGAGGAAGTTTTACAAGAAAATTCTTTTGCTATCTATACTGTCGTAAACCATAGTCAATGGATGCTTATTAGTCTTACCAGGAAAGTTGGCGACATTATAAGGCGACATTTTAAGGGAAGATGGTGAAATTAAGAGAAGACTAGACTCTGTTAGAGAGCAATAATGTCTATAACATTGTTTTCTACTGTTCTAAGAGCTTACCCTGTAACTGAACGTATCCTTTTGTAAACTATTGGTTTAGTCGCCTTTTATAAGCCTGTAAACTACTGATTTAGTTAAGCCAATCTTTATGAATATTCATTTTTCTTCTTTAATCGTTGAGATGAGTGCAATGTTATATCTCAACATCTTTCAAATCATCTTTTAAAACAAAAAAACATCTTTTAAAACATTAGCATCGACTGCTATGGTTTGAGACGCATTTATCGACAACTAGCCAAGGCCTTTTGTCTACATTTACTTATGCATTGATCGACAATCGACTGATGCTTTCTCTTAGCGATGTCTACGTTGATCACTTTTGATGTAGCGATGGACTTAGCGATCATGCTTGATGCATGCATGCTTGGTCTGAGATGTTGTTCCTCTTCCTCTATCTTTGGTTCCGCTATGTCGTCGACTTTCTACATAATTGACGTGCCCCTAGAGACGACGATGGCTATGGTTTTTTACACGTACCCTTGCATTCTTTATTATGGGGGCTATTTTTGAACATCATTGAAACATTTTGTCTCGCCCGAGATTTGCCTCAAGATCCAGTTCAGATGCTCTAACTTTACCGAAAGTAAGCTAATAGCTATTTTAGATGGCATTGTGTAGACCTCATGTTATTTATGCTACGTATGTGCATCATTTTATTATTTTCACTTCATACTAAACATTTGGCTGGGTAAACGTTCTGCCTGACGGCCGTGTCCCACGAGGCACCATGAGATTGCGCTCTGGCTATGTAGAGCAAACAAACTGAGTAATTATATATCCATACACAAGTCACTAAACGTACCTATGTATGTTTATACATTGGCATAAACTCTCGATGTGTGTCTCTTAGGCGTTGAATGCCGAATGGCACAATAGAGTTTTGGTTTATCGTCACGTGCCACCTCGAATAATGAAATATACCTGTTATATGCTTGCGCTGAACATGCTATGTTTAGTCCCACCTTGCTAGTTTATTAAACATCGAGCCAGTTTATACTACAAGATCTATATTTTGATAGAGATGGTGTAGATGATCTTATGTTTTGTCTACCATCCGCATCATGAGGATATCTTACCTAGATGAATGCGATATGTTATGCATTCTACATTACAACCATGCCTCGGGGCGCAAAGAGAAGTCTAGTTTCAATAAATGGTTAAACAAGTTCTATTAGCTAGATCCTTTAATTATCTTTCCAGAGAAAAACAATCAAATCATTTGGACTTATGTACCGGTAGAAAAACACTTTACAGTAAACCCCTAGAATCATATTTAGTTAAAATCAAGTTTTAAGTGTTATTTTAACCTGACAATAGGGTCCCACTATTATTAACACATGAACCATTATGTTGCTTTAAAAAGCATGCTTAGGGTTCGTCCTCGTCTTCGATGGCTTACCAGTGTTCTCCGCCAAGCTAAAGGCACGTGACCGGATCTAGGGGCATGAGGAGAGGGAGGAGGTCGAGGCATCTCAAACGAGGTGCACCACACACTCTAGGGTGGACGGATTCGTGTACTAGGTCAAGCCCATCGTCGATGAGTTCACGACCATCATCACAATCGATGATGTCGAGCTCGAGCTGCGGAGCTAGGCCTAGCTAGGGGTAGTTGGGGCACTAGGGGTTTTGTAGGTAAGGTTACTTTGGGTAATGGGTGCGGCCTCAGGAAGAATTCGACCCGAGACAGTGCGGCTAGGGTGAGCTCGCCGGAGGCAAATCTAGGCTTGACGGGGCAGGTGACTCGTTGAGAAACATACTGGGAGGGAGAAAGAGTGGGGGCGAGGCTCACAGGTGGTCGGGGTTGATCTATGTAACTGAGAGAGGGGGTGTTGTGGTGGTGGCTTCGGGCGATGAAGGTGTTTCGTGGCAGAAAACAAAAAATTCCTAACAACAAGAACTATATAGCCAAGATCTATCTATGTAGATGTAAAGTAACGAAAGGGATTCGGTGTTCATACCCTTGAATACCAAAAACAGAATTATGTTCTTGTTCAAACATTGTTGGTGTAGTCGTATTATGTCGCAAACCTCAAGGTCGTGTAGGCATCCAAGCGTCTAGCACCACAGCTGGCGGTCCCTCCAAAGTTCTGTATGCATCCGGTTGTAGTGGCCTCTCCTGGGATCCGGTCCTGGGCTCCTAGACTCAATGGCACGATGGTGTGTGTATGGTGGAGAAATATTTACCTTGCAATGCACGTTCCAAACTTTGGGAGCACGCACGAGAGGGAGAGAGAGGATAAGGCAAAAGCCAATGGGATGGTTTGGGGAGAGGGATCTCCCCTCCTTATATAGGGAAAGGGGATCACCCCTTCCCTCAAAGTCCTGGGATGGGACTATTTAAGGGGAAGAGAAGGAGGAGGTGGCTGGTGATGGCAACAACTCTGTGTGTACCAACTCACTGGGACTCCAAGTGCAGAGTATTGTAGCAAGCATCTTTTCCAAACAAAGGAGACTCAAGGGTTTATGTCGAACTCTTAGGGAATTGGCAAGGAGTATATTTTATTCTCCTCTCAAGCAATCTACAAAACAAAGTTTTTGCCTCATGTCTCCAACTCCACCATGTGGTTGTCAATCATAAGGTTTCGTATTAGTAATATGAAATAATAAGAAAAATAACAAGTAAAGTAATAAAAGAGTAATAAAATACGCAAGTAAAGTAAATGCTGTACTAAGAAGGTCTTTTTGTGTTTGCAAGAAATAAATTATTTTTGTGTTTTTGAGATTATAAATTGTAGCAAAGGGAAATGATAGTAGTAGTATTGGAAGGTTGTTTCTTATGATAAAACTTGGACCGGGGTTCATGGGTTCACTTGTCTACTCTTTTTAAGTTGTAGTGGGCATAACAATTCATCATCAATATAATATTGGTGGAACTTCAGTATGTGTTTGATAAGAATTCATATGGTCATCACATCTTAACATAAAGATGATGCAACACATCTCTCTTATACTCCTATAAAAAGGGAAAACTCCAAGCAATCTAGAATTAAGAATTATCAGAGCATAGACTTAGGTACTTTGACATGATGTTTGAATAAAAAATACAATACCTTGACCAAATAAGATTATCAAACTATCATAAGATAATTACAGCACGTCAACTCACTTAATCCCAAGTGAGGTACTGTAGCATCCCGGGTAAAATCCCTACCAGAAAATCGCTCGTTGTTGTGCATCCTCATGATGGCCTTCTCATGTCATCATGCCACATTAAATTTGAGCATCCTCATATATTCATGTATATTTTTAACCTAAAACTATTTTCTAAAATACTACCTTTTTTCTAAATACCTCCTCTCTATTTCAAACATAAACCCTAGGTCTGTCTGGATCTTTTATTTGCCTAAAAACTATTTATAAAAGGTTTTGTGTAAAACTATTTTATACCGGGGAGGCCGCCACCGGCCAAGCCGAAAGGACCCAGCTGGTAACGGCCTACCACCCCGGCTAAACTAAACCCTAGACCTAACCCTAAGGAGCTCTTTGGTTGTGATTATTTATGGATTTTCTCTTTTTGCTTATAAGAAACAAAAGCACCTAAATAATTGCTTTTCGTTTTGGCTTTTGGCTTATACCAGCATAGTACTATGTTCAGTTAAAAGCCAAAGTCAAAAGCACCTATTTCAATGTTTTTGTGGTTTATAAGACAAACTCCAAAAGCTAGATTTAAGCCCATCCAAACAGGCCCTAAATCCTACCAACCCCAACCTAATCTACCCTAGCCCCACACCTACTGCCACTCACCACCACCCCACCTACCTGCTGCTTGCTAGCACTGCCTCACCCTGCATGTGACCTTCCCCGCACGCACCCGCCCTATGCACGCAAGCCCCACCCCGACGCGCCCCTCACGCAATCCCTCTCCCCGCAATCTGCGGACCCACCACACACTTCAGACGTGTCCCGCCGTAATCGCCACGCCAGGCCCACCCCCGCTCCTCAGGCTGCAAGTGGGACACGATGCGGGCTCCCCCATATAACCCGCATGTGCCTTCAATGATGTAGTGAGACATCCGTGGCAGCCCATGATACGTCCAAAACGTATCTACTTTCTCAAACACTTTGTTATTGTTTCTTCTATAAACTTGTGTGATTTGGATACAACTAACACGGACTGACGCTGTTTTCAGTAGAATTACCTTGGTGTCTTGTTTTTGTGCAGAAAATGAACTATCAGGAAAAATCCCAGAAAATATGCCAAAAACTATTTTTCACCAGAAGATCCACAGAGCCAGAAGGGGAGACACATAGGAGGCCTTGGTGGCCCAGACCCACCCCAGGCGCGGGCCCACCTAACCCCGCGCCTGGAGGGGGTGCTGCCACCCCAGGCTGCTCCTCGGCCTCCCTCTGTGCCTATAAGTTGCCTCCTGACCTAAAAACTTAGGTGGGGTTGATAGTTTTCCAGGAAGAGTTCCGCTCCGCCGCCACTAGAAACCAAGATTCGAATCGAGAAACTCCGTTCTGGCACCCTTCGGACGGGGAATTTGGAGAGGATCATCGCCATCATCATCACCAACGCATCTCCATTAACCACCGATGTTTCCCTCATCCATGATTGAGTAATCCCCCGCTGTAGGCTTGGGGATGGTAGGGATTGGATGAGTTCTATCATGTAATCGAATAAGATCTGTTAGGGCATAGTGCCTAGTATATCTATTAGTGCTATTTGACTTTGTTGCAACTTGTTGTGCTTAATACTTGTCACTAGGGCCTGAGTGCCATGATCTTAGATCTGAACTTATTATTGAATCATTATGATAGTATTGTTTGTGATCTTATCTGCAAGTTGTGTACACATATCATTGTCCGGATCCAAAGGCCCCAAAGTGACAGAAATTGGGACAACTGGAGGGGATGGCTGTGGTGTGAGGATCACATGTGTTCACGAGTGTTAATGCTTTGCTCTGGTGCTCTATTAAAAGGAGCACCTTCATTGCCAGTAGTTCCCTAGAGGCCCCGCTGCCACGGGCTGGCTGGACAGAAGATGTTGTGCAAGTTCTCATTGCGAGCACGTATGACTATATTTGGAGCACATGCCTATGATTGTTTAGTACTTGGATGCTTGTTATTATTTATCTGCAATGCCCTAGATCTTGAAGTTACATGTTTATACTCGTCCATGCAACGCCCGTCCATCAATCCCTATGCCTACCGCACTCGAATCCTACTGTTACTATTACTGTTACTATTGGTCCTATTTTGTTGTTGTTGTTGCTACTACAAACTGTTGCTACTGGTAAAATTTTGTGAGCAAGAACTATTTCCAGGTGCAGTTGAGCTGACAACTCAGTTGTTAAGGCTTGCAAGTATTCTTTGGCTCCCCTTGTGTCGAATCAATAAATTGGGTAAAACTACCTGTGAAGACTATTGCGATCCCCTACACTTGTGGGTCATCAAGACTATTTTCTAGCACCGTTGCTAGGGAGCATAACTTTTTTTGTAAGTTCACTTGGATCTATTATTGTTCACTGTTACTCCTTTCATCATGGGGAAGTCTCGTGATGGAATGTTCCCTATTTTACCATCCACTACAAGAAGAGGTAAAGTCCTAAACACCTCTGCTGCTATTGATTCACCGTCTATTATAAGTAAGCTTGTCACACTACCACCACATACACATGCTACACACACTGCTACTACTGCTGAGTCTAAAACTACTTTTGATGCTCATGATGTTACTTCTACTGTTCTTGATGCGAGTGGTTCATTAGGTCCTTTTCTAGATGCTACTATGGCCAGTCTAGGAAATACCGAAACTCCTAGTGAAGACACTGTTACACATATTAGCTCACCTAAGGCTAGTCAGAGTTATGATATTAATGATGGTTACATTGAGTTCACTAATGATTTTGTTGAAAGTGCTGAAACACACATGGTACTACTGATGTTAAGAGTCTCCTTGCTAGACGTACTATTATGCCTAAGTTGTCCCCTGATCCTAAGTTTTCCACTTTTCCCATAGATATTAAAGATGAAGATTATGATTTCTCTCTTGATTTATATTATTTAGATATTGTTGAGAAAGAACCTTTTTGTGGGACTGAAAATGAGAGTGTTGTGGCTCATATGAATGAGCTTTCTACTATGAGTGCTTTGTTCTCTGATGATTTTAAGATGCACAAATACTTTGTTGCTAAGATCTTCCCTTTTTCACTAAAGGAGAAGCTAGGTCTTGGTTTAATAGATTACCTTCTGGTTCCATTGATAGCCCCGATTGCTTGATTGCTTCTTTCTTCCAGAAATATTTTCCTCCCAGTGTTAGACATGCTGCTTTGCAGAGACTTTTTGATTTTAAACAGGGAGAAGAAGAGAAATTGCCTGAGTCATGGAAAAGATTTCGTGCCTTGATTCATGCACATCCTGGATGTCCATTACCTAAGAATGAGCTTCTTGATATTTATTATAATGGACTAACTGATGATTCTAGGACCTACCTAGATAGCTTTGTTGAATATGTTTTCAGGAAAAGGACTCCTAGAGATGCTGCAGAATTAATCACCAAGATAAGCAAGAATTATGATGATTGGACTTCCACTGAGCTGAATGCACCTGAATCTATTACTCCTAAACTAGTTGTTCCTGAACCAGTTCCAACAACAACAACAAAGAAGATGGGAGTTATTGCATTAGATGATGAAGTGATGAAGGAAGCTAAGAAGTGTCTAAAGGAGAAAGGTATTAGAGCTGAAGATGTGAAGAATCTATCTCCTATAGAAGAATTATGTAAGCCAATTCCCCACTCATCCACTATTGAGGTACACTCTCTCCAACACTTTGATGTAGGTGATATTCCTTATGGTAAGCCTCCTGATCAATGTTTAGAGGAACTTGACACTTTTATTGTTAAACAAGGGTATTTTAATAAACAAGTTCAGAATCATTTGTTGGAAAACTCTAGAGCTTTCCATAAGTTGAAAGATATTGTGGAAAGAACTTCTAATGACATTAAAATGCTTTGTAAACACTTTCAAATGGTTCAAACCCAACTTGATCAACTTGATAAGGTACAAAAGGATATGCTAGTTAATGCTTCAGGAGATAAACATGCTTATGGAATTAGAACTAGGAGTGGTATAACTACTCAAGATCCTTTATATCCTAAAGGACACCCTAAAAGAATAGAGCAGGATTCCCAACAAGGTGAAGATAGTGGTAGTCCTTGTAAGAGAAAGAAAAAGAAACATAAGATAGTTGAGGAACCACTTGAACCTGCTGTAGATCCTAATAGTATATCTGTTTCTGATGCTGAAACTTAGAGTGGTAATGATAAAAATGAGTCTCCTGATAAGGAGGAAGGTTAGGAAGAACCTGAGAAGCACACTAAGAACACTAGGTACACAAAGGAAGATTTTATTGCTAATAAACATGGCAAAGACAGAGAACCTTGGGTGCGGGAACCTATGCCTTTTCCAGGTAAGAAACACAAGTCAAAGGAGGAAGAACACTACAACAATTTTTGTGAGTGGATGAAACCTTTATTTTTGCAAATTCCTTTGACTGATTCTATTAAGTTGCCTCCTTATTCAAAGTATATGAAGGATATTGTCTCTAATAAAAGGAAGATTCCTAATGAGGAGATTTCTACTCTACTTTCTAATTATTCCTTCAATGGTAAGGTTCCAAAGAAAGTTGGTGATCCAGGTATACCAACTATTCCTTGCTCTATTAAGAACAATTATGTTAGAACTGCTTTATGTCATTTGGGAGCTAGAGTTATTGTTATGCCTTTTTCTCTTTATAAGATACTCCAGCCAGAAAAGTTGATACCAACTGATATTTCTTTGCAAATGGCTGATAAGTCAACTACTATTCCTGTTGGTATATGTGAGGATGTTCCTGTTCAAGTTGCTCATAATTGCATGGTTCTAACTAATTTTGTTGTGTGCTTGAAATGCCTGAACATGATAATATGTCTATTATTCTTGGGAGACCTTTTCTTAATACTGCAAGTGCTATCATCAATTGCAATCAAGGAAAAGTAACATTCAATATTAATGATAAAGATCACACTGTCTATTTCCCCAAGAAGGTTGTTAAGAGCTATTGCCTAAATTCCATTGAAAATATTGAAGGCATTAAGGTTGGAGAAATATATTGTCCAATTCCACAAGAAAATTTTGAAACTATTATGATTGGGACCATTGCTATCAAGTATGAGGTAAAATAATCACATTGTGGAATGCAAAGTTTTGCTTCATATAAGATTGTTTTGGTAACAATACTTGATCAACCTTGTTAACAAAAGGATTTTAATGAACAAAATATTGTTTCCACTATGGTTATACTTGCTTCCTTTTTCCTTTCTCCTTCCTAGTCTTTGCTTTAGCTTTAGTTTTGCTAGTTGTTTGCTTGTTTCAGTTTCTTAGAGATCATGTAGTTTGGCTTTTGGTTTGCTTTTGCTTCTTATGAAAAAACTGTTCTACGAGAAAATCAATTTTCATACCCTAAAAATTGGCCAAAAATAAAGTTTCCCAAAAAATCCCAGAAAATTCAAAATAAAATTTTCCTCGAAAAAGGGGCAGAGTGGCACCTGAGATGACCTAGGGGGCCACCCCAGGCCACCAGACCCCTGGTAGGCGCGCCCTACCAGGTGGCGACGCCTGGGGGGGTCTGGCCCACCTAGGCCCCCAGGCTGCCTCCTCAAAGCCACCTTCTTCCTCTCTCCCGAAAAACACCAGAAAACTTGCTCAAGCTCAAGTTCTTGATGTTCTTGCTCGTGATTTTCGATCTCCTTGCTCAGCCCATCTCAAGTGCTAATTTTTGAAGGGTTTGCTCCTTGGTATGTGCCTCATCCACTTGTCCAATTAGATTTGTGATTGGTAGATTGTATATTGAGTATTTTGCTGCTATAGGTGACAGGTTGTTTGAGCTTGCATGCTTGTTATTTTCTTATAAACTTTGTTTTGATGCAATGTGTAGTCCTCTAACAAGTTCCTATAATAGTTGCTCATCATTTATCAAATTAAAAATCACTTGGTTTGATGGTTGTTTAAAATTTTAGAATAGGGAAGTCATGGACCACCACACTTTGGTGACATATTTGAGAGTGATGCACCTAGAAGGGCAAGACTTCCAAGGTCATCTACTAGTACTAGATACAATGAGGATCTCATCACTCCGCGATTTGGTGATGAGGGAGATGAAGGGGATGCGCACCCCTCCACCTTTCCTTGCCAAACTTTCTTGCGAGCTGCTAGGATTCTTAATGATTTTATGACTTTGGTGCAGAGAGCTAGACTAACAAGTTACATGCAGGATGAGAGTGCACAATATGCTTTGCTTACTAAAACATTTGTGGAGAGTTTCTCCTTTACTAATAGTATGTACAAGCCTTCTGTGTCCTTCAAAATTTATGGCAGGGCTCATTCTATGACATTGACGAAATTCTGCAAGGCCCTATGACTTGGTACAAATGGGCCATCAAAGAAGATTCAAGCTCTACCCGCTGATTTGTTAGAGCTTTACCAAGGAATAACCAATGATGATGACCGTAGAGCTCAGCGAGGGAAGATAAAGAACATTCAACTTCCAGCCATCAGGTATTTTGCCTACTATCTTGCCACCAGTGTTCTTGGTAGGGAGAACACTAGTAATATTTACAACTATCAATTGACCTTCTTAGCTACTGCACTCAACAATTAGGATAAGTATAATCTTGGTTCCCTAATTGCTTGTCGCCTAGCTGCTAAGGGACCCATTTATGGGGGAATTATTGATACTTGTATTGCTGCTGCCTTGGACATTGCTGTTGATCCTCATGTTACAGTTTTGGCCCCTTAGAGGCTTGATCTTGCTTCCATGAAGGCGCACCACTTTGTCACCACTAGCTCTACTCTTGATAACTTGGTTTATAGAATGTTGTTTATTGACGGGGAAGAGAGAGAGATCCCTCTACCCCAAACCACTTTGCTCAGTATTTCTCAGGGACCTTGGTTACACTCGAAGGCGGAGATGGATGACGTGCTGTGCTCTTTGAACTTACATGGGCGCTATCAGGAGGAAGCACCCTCATATGACCCAGCGATACATTACACAGGGGAGGCCTCAAGATCGTACCAGGATGAGGAAGCTTCCTCGACATACTATGGAGGTGCTTCTACTTGGGCACCATGGGATTGATCCCCACTTAGGCCAAAAGCCTAAGCTTGGGGGGAGGTATACCGACATCACACTCATATATATATATATATATCATGTTCGGTCGGTTCTTTGTATATCCATTGTTTTCGCTTTCTTTTTGGTTTTTGTTGCTTCTTTCTAAAAACCCAAAAAAATATCAAAAATATTTTCGTTGTTTCTCTTGGTTTGTTTCTTTGTTTCTTTGCTTTGGTTTGCCTTAAAAAGAAAAATCCAAAAATATTTTGCTTTGTTTGGTTTGCTTTGTTTTTGTTTGGTTTTTCTTTGTTTGCTTGTTTCTAAAAAAATCGAAAACACCAAAAATATTTATTGTTCTTCTTTGGTTTTGTGAGTTCTTTGTAGGATTCAGCCGTCCTCGGTGGATTTTGGTTTCATGTTAATTATTCAAGTCACACAAGTGAATGTCAATAATGAAGATTAAGAAAACTCGAGGTGTGGTAAGAGGATGGTAACGAACTCTATTTGTTTCATTTTTTGTACATATACTCATCATTGTGAGCATGCTTAGCCTGTTTGTGTAAGGTGTATGTCATTATGGATGCTTAGTAGTTCTTGCTTGTCTATGATTCGCTCCATCTTACTAATAGTTTGTAGCATGTCATATGAATGTTTGTTTTCATTGTTTTTATTCATACTTTGGTATGACATTGTGGTATCCTCCTCTGACTATTCATGTGAATCGAATTGGCACATGTTCACGCATGCATATGACTAATCAATAGTCAATAAGCCTCGATGATTTATTTTGCCTCAGAGTTCTTGTATCACTTTCATGCCATAATTAGTCCTGTTTTGTTACATGCATGATTATGACATTTATTGCTCTCTTGTTTGTCGCTCCCTCTCTATTTCTAGCCTTCACTTGCACTGAGTATGTGCTCTACCTGTGCTTCCAACTCCCCAAAACCAATATTGCCAGTTGTGTCCACCATACCTACCTATTAGCATCATTTGCTACTTTAGTGTATATTTTATATATGCCGTGTTTTCTTCCAAAATAAAAATGTTTGTCTATTTTGAGAAAGTTAGTTAGTAAAGCTCTCACAAACTTGATGGCACACTTTATTCCTCGCGCTTAATAATTCTGAACCATTGTGACTAGTCCATGAAAGTTATATGCTTGCTAATTATATGCTGGGAGTCAGCAGAACCGTGCTGTCACGGGGAACGCTTTCAACACTTTTTGGATATCCTATCTAGTTGATACTTTGCTCTTTTGTTTACGCATGTCGACGATGTGAACTAAAAGGGGATCTTATGAGTTCATGGAGTCTATACATTGTGTTAGAGTAACGCCTGGGCCGCTAGCCTAAGCCATCCGTAATCATGGTGGAAACTTGCAGCATCACCATATTGAGCATCTATGAAGCATCCTCGATAAAAAGCTATGCATATGGTAAATAAAAACATTGCTGAGATGCTCATTGTCTGCTTGCCTTCTCATTTTGGTTATGGGAAAGCTCATGTACCATGTGCAAGCGCTACCCCATTGGCGGTTCTCTATGATATGCATGTATTTACAATGACAAGAACTTTCAGGTGACCAAAGTTGAGTAGCATGCGGAGCGACCCTTGTACTCAAGGGACTTGGGATTTCCATTCTATGGTCTGTCAAGCATATGATTCAGAGTGGACCTCACTTTCACCTTAACCACATGAAGATGCCTATGATAGGGGCAATGAGAGCTCAAAGCTAATGAGTACCTTCCTTTCAGCATTGGGAAGCCCTTCAAACCTTCACAAAACCGTTTTCACAACTTTGTTGAGTCACCACTTATTCTATGAGCACCTTCTTGAGAGCATAGTTCTCATTCTTGTGTTTGTTCCAAAACATGGTTAATTATGTTATGACTTTGATGCTTGTATCTCTGTTATCTTTACTTCTAGTCTTCATGTGAACTTCAGAGGTGCCTTGGCATTTATATTGTTCTCTTCAAACAAAAGCAAGCGAGATACTACTCTATCATACCTTATTATGAGCATTGCAATGTTTCTTATGTTTATGTTTCATGCTACTTATTATTATTGAGTTGGTTTATCTTCATAGCTTGCAATGACTATTGAGTAGACTTAGTTGCATACTCCTTATTATGAATTGTCTAAGAATCTACTCCTGTGCTGAGAATATTTACATCATATGAAGCAAAGTGTTCGCGAAAGTTCTTTTAGCGCACTCATTTTTCAACTGAGTTGCTTGAGGACAAGCAATAAGCTAATCTTGGGGGAGTTGATACGTCCATAACATATCTATTTTCTCGAACACTTTGCTATTGTTTCTTCTCTAAACTTGTGTGATTTGGATACAACTAACACGAACTGACGCTGTTTTCAGCAGAATTACCTTGGTGTCTTGTTTTTGTGCAGAAAATGAACTATTAGGAAAAATCCTGGAAAATATGCCAAAAACTATTTTTCACTAGTGTAACACCCCAGTTTTAGCTAATCTAGAATTAGGGTTTGTTTGTGCATTATCATGAGCACCATCTTTTTCAAAATGCATGCAACAAACAAGATCAAAGATAAAACCCTAATCTTCCCCCTCTCTTTGAAACTTATTCAAAATAATTTGAATATTTTGAAAAATTCAAAATTATTGAAGCCCAAATGGAATAAAAGGGCTCCATGGTACTTTAAATAATTTACAAACCTCTCTGGTATTTTTCAAATGATCCAAAATAGTTTGAAATTGAAATTACAAAAGGGAAAGTGAAAACAGAAAAAGGAAAAAGTTTCTGCAAAATAAAAACAAGCCAGAACCCATCCCAGGACGGCCCACCTCCCTCTTCTCTTCTTCTGCCTCCTAGCGCAACAGCCCGCAGCTAGCCTGTGGCCCAGCTTGGCCCGCTCCCGGCCCAGTAATGCCTCGCTATTTCATCGTCTTCCTCTCTGGTGTAAGCAGATCTGTGGCCGCTTGCCTCTCGAGGCTGTCGCGATGCCCGCCGCCGCCGTTCAGCGTCTCCAAGAGGATAAGAAGGTCAATGAGTCCTCTCTCTCCCCTCTGATCTTATCCCTTCCTCGCGCTCTCTCTTTCTCGGCCGCAAGCTCCAAACCCTAGTCGACATGCGCCGCCATGTGCCACCATATCTGCCCCCCCTCGCACATCTGAGACCTCCAAGAGCTTCGCCTCGTCCTCCTCTCCCTCTCCAGTGAATATCATTTGTTGGGATGTCTCCTATCGCCGGAATCAAGGCTTTTTTCCCGACACCGACGAGCGCCGACATCACCATTCCCGCCGCTTCGGTCAACCCCGTGTCTCTCCGTCACTTCAGCCTGCTTCATGGTGAGCTCTTGACCGTCCTGGACCTCTTCCCCTTCCCCATCTTGCTTTGTATCGGGTCGTCGTCCTGCGCCACCGTGCTCCGCCCCCTCTGCTTGCCGTAGCCATGTCACCGATGACCAAATAGGAGCGGCGCCACTAGCTTCTTGTCCGCCTTGCTCTGCTGTGTCGAATCCACATGCCCGCGCGCCTCAGGTTGCCCTCTACCGCCGTCGCCGGCCACCATCTGGAGCTCACCGCCTCCCCTGCATCATGCCGATGACAGCATGATGTCACCAGCGTGCGGTCAGCGCAGTCAAACCCGAGGTGGGTTCCACCCTGCCCACGTGGAGGCTGAAGTGGCCTATGGCCCTTCTGTCAGCCACTATGGGTAGACACTGCCCCATTGAAAAATGCCCCACCCCTGTGCTAACATCACAGTGATGGAGTAAAACCTTTTTAACTTGCTTTAATAAATCCAAAAATTGATTTAAAACTTGAAAGTTCAATAACTAATTATTTATAAGTCAAAAATTATATATAATATACCAAAATGTTCAGAAAAATGAGAACTATCTATTTAAGTTATATTCATGCATTGTTCAACAACTTTCAATACAAGTTTAATTAGAAGAACATAGTAAGCCCTCACAGGTGATTCTGGAGTTTCACCGAGTTAGGGTTTGTACCCCTCGGAACCCCGATTAAACTGTCAAGCATGTCTTAGGGTTTCATTTCAATACAATTTAACTTTTCATATCATCATCCTTGCTTGAGCATTGCATCAATGCCATGTGTTCATTGTTTCCCTCTCTTTCTGGTGTTTGGTTCTTCCCGGTAGAATACGATATTGAGATCAAGATCAAAGACCGAGATGAACACCGTCGAAGATCGAAGCTCGAAGAACAATACTTGACCAACTATAATCAAGTCAAGTACCAGATGTTTGAAGCTCTGCTTTCTGGTTATCAACGGGCAAAGGCAAGCATAGCCCCACCATGATATCATTCTATGATTTCGAAAGCATTTCAATTCCTGCATAATGCATACGATTCTACTGTGGTCATTTATCGATAGATAGAGTATCCTATATATTGCATTACTCCCTTTGAGCTTATATTATCTGATCCACTGCTCCTAGCATAACTAGGTTTGGCTTGTGTGCACTGCTAGAGCTTATATCTGTGTTTGCTTAGCCATGCATAGTTGTCAGTGCTGGTTCATCCAGATGATGTATTAGATGCAGATAATCTAGTATGACAGGAGAACGCAATGAGATGAGATCAGTGATATGAGATTAACATGCTAAGGCTTGTATGGGAGGCCACGGTGGGATGTGGTTTTTGTAGTCCCATGCTCACCACCACTAGGACCCGATGTTCTTGCCTCTTGAACCAAGACGAGCGTACAACCACACGGGGCCTGGAAAACCCCATGAGTGACTAACTTGCCTAGTAGATTCCATGAGTCACATAGTTCGGGCGTTCCATTCGACATATGCATAGAAAACCTTTTGAAAGATTTTACGGGTGAAGATGCATTCATAATAGGTAGGGAATCGTGGACCGGGTTGCTTGGGGTCGATGGGGCCCCTGGTAAACCAACCTCGCCTTAGATATTTAAGTATCGGCTTCGGGATTTGACCCACTACGGCGGAACCATACTTATTGCGTGACTCATGGTCTCGGCGAAAGCAAGGTAAAGGTCGTGTGTAACCACCCTCTACCGGCCTTCCAAGGAAGAGGGCTAATCTTAAGTGGCATTAAGAGAAGGTTAGTACGTGTGGGTAAAGTTGTACGCCCCTGCAAGGTAATAATCTTTCGGAAAGCCGTGTCCACGGTTATGGACGAATTGGAAACGGACGTGATGATCATAGAGAACATGAACCTAATCATAAAAACTGGCAGATCAATGTGTGATTAAGGATGCTTCCTCATGGGTACGAGGGGGTGATCCTAGTTCAGGAGATGATGATGATTGGTGGATATCAAAGAAGATGATCAATATTTCGGAGATGTCACTCTCTTATCCCCTTTTAAAATACTCTAAATACACGAGCTTCTCCTCCCTCTTGTTTTATAAACAAAAGTGGCTTGATGCAAAACAACTCCACCAGCCATAAGTCTTGCGCAGTACACCATGTACTCACCCTTACTTTGTTGATACTTTTGGCAGAGTAAGTGTTACCCTAAAGATCAGTTTGGTACTACATCGACACCAACGAGTAGCTTGGGGTTCCCGGCCGGTAGTCTGGAATCTATGGGCTGGGACGTCATCGTTATGCTTCAGGCCTCTTAGGCCATTTGTTAAGTTTGCTATACTTAATAGAATAATTTGCCTTCCATTGTTTGATGTTTGTGGCCAGTGACCTCTGCTTGTAATAATTTGGTTCTCTGCTCAGTTATGAGCTTGCTGTAATAAATTTTGTGTCGTAGGGTCACTATTGTGTTAGCGATTCCTCACTCGATATTCTCGAGCTCAAGGTTAAGCTTATGTCAGACGGAGGTCTGGGATTTTTTTAGCCCTGATCCCGGGGCTGTCACAGGTTTTGGTATCAGAGAAGTACCGACCGTAGGAAAACCTTGCTATTGGTCGATGTTGAGTCTAGTGTTTGTGAAAACTATTTCAAAGATGAAAAGTATTTGTGAAACTCTAGAATGCTTCTTTTTCTCCTTATCCAGTTTCGCTCTAACTCTGGGTTATCTTATCTGGTGTTGATTTTGGAAAAATTTTGATATCTCTTCTAGTCTTTCAAAACTTAGGTGCCTTCTAGGCATGTCGTTTCTTAACCAGTTGACCCAGTGTTGAGTTCTCTAGAGTTGTGTGTGTTGTGAGTTCCTTGTTCCCTTTGCTCTTGTTCATCTGAGAGATTCCTTTCTATCATGATCTCTCTATCTTTTGGACCCACAAAATTATATCATTGGATCCATAGTGTTTTGTTCTAGGCTTTGAGGTTTATTTTCGCCTCGTGTGCCTCCTTTTTGTTCGTTTGGGTACTTCAGAAGGTGTTCCTTCTTTTGGAAGCTACCTTGTGATTACTATATTGTAGTGTACTACATGTCACTCAAGTAGTAGTTACTCCTTTCCCGGGTTTTAACCCTTGGACTTCAACCGAAGATCCCTGATTGTGCTGGATTCTGGTGTTGTGAATCTTGTACATGAAGCTGATCTTTATTCCAAGATCCACTCCTTTGAACCCTGTTGCTAATGTTCAAACATTACCTCAGGATGGATGGTACTACAATTCTAGCCTTCAAGCTTGTGGTCTTTGTTGCGATTGAGTTGTGATAACTAAGGACTTCTCCTATCACCTGCTATGGCAGATGTTCTTTAATAGAACCAACTAGATCACGACAAGAGTACTCCTCGAGAGTCGTGCATCTATATTCGTGACTCTGCCACACCTTACCCTTCTCTGCATTGGTTTTCAGAAGATTGTTGACTTATGCATCCACATCTCGGGATTCTATCCTGAATATGTTCCTTTTTCCTTGTTGTTTTCCGACCTTTGTCTACCAGTTGGTAGCCAAGTAGTAAATGTGCATTGGTGTCTTCCGATGCAAGATGCTCTTGTGGTCCGTCAAGACAAACCATTACGGAATTGTCAGGAGAAACAAACTCCAGTACCTTGTCATATCTAGGACCCGGTCAAAGTGTTGTAATCCCAGATCAAAAGGCATTGATTGTCTTTCATCTGTTCCACCTTAAAGTATCACACTCTTTTATACTAAGAGGTCGCGCTGAGTTCCAGGACCACTTAATTTAGTGATGCTCTTACACATATTTATCCACCCTTGCTCGAGCTTTCGTGCTCGTGAGTGATGCGTGTGCTTAATAATGTGGCCATCTGAGATTCCTAGCAATTATTATTGTTTTGATCTCCAAGGACATTTGTGTCATTCTGAGCGTGATTGGTTAACCCTATCACTAAGCGAAGAATGATTGTGCTACCAAGTCGCTATTCTGGTGCACTTTCTTCAGTCAAAGAGTTAGGCTTGTGCCGAAAATCTAACACTTTGTTCTCTTGCCTTACCAAGCAAGTTTCCTCTCGAACTAAGGACATATCGGTTGTTCGTGATATTCTAGATGTCTTCCTACAAGTATCGCCATGTTGCCACATGACTGTGTTGTCAAGTTCTTAAGCAAGCAAGTTCTCTGAACTGCACCTTTCTCCAAGGATCTGTACTGGATACCCCTGAACTAGTTGGTTGAGCTTAAACAACAACTTGGACAGTTATAAGACAAAAGTTATATCTGACCCACTTCCTCCTTAAAGGGATGTCTAGTTTTGTTCATGTTGAAGAAAGATATTATCTCCTTCGTGGATATGATATCTTCCCCTCTTTTGATTTGATTTGGGTTATCATCAAATCGAACTCACTTCCAAGGACTATCTTGATGGTGTTTCTACTTGTGATATTTCACTTGAGTACATCTTCATGTCCTCCGGTCTGACCAATAAGTTTGCTTTGTTCCAGCAACATATGAGTCCATCTTCTTGGAGTGTTTTGATAAGTTTGTTATTGAGCCCATCGATGACACCCTTATCTCCTCCATGCTATATTAGATTCATATGGAACAATTGGCATTAATATTGTAAACCTTTGAGAACCTTCTTCGAGTCATCTCGAAGTATGTGTTCTGGATGTTAGAAGTAACCTTCTCTGATTCATGTACAAATGTTGGAAGATGTCGTCGTGGATTCGAGTAGAGTTAACTCAGTTCCTTAAGGACACATGTGTGTTTTATTGTTGCTACTCTATGTGTGTGCAGTTGTCCTTCGTCAAGTTGCTAATGCATGGTTCTAACAATCTAGCTCAGCCTTGTGGAGCTTTACACTGTAGTCCCCATCTTGAGAATCTATTAACTTTACCTTTGTGGTAAATGTTGCAAACTTTCTGTTCGGACATGCTGAGTATGAAGTATCATTCCACCTAACCAAAGCGGAACCTCAAGCAGGAATGATGGTTGGTGTTCTACAAAGTTTTAACATAGGTCTCTTTGTACATCCGACAAGGGTGATGTAATGGTTGACACAATTATCCGGAAAGACATTTTTCCATATTCTCTTGAATCAGCAATAACAACCACTCTTCATAAGGCTTCTTCTATGATTTATTAAAGGAGTTGTTCTTATGGTTTCCTTTGTATCCGAAGTCCGGCCTTTACTTGATGTATCGTATCTCGAACATTAAGGAGAACATTTAAAGCAGTGATGCTAAATGTCTCTCGGTCGATCCTACAGACCCTTTATGTTGGCAAGTGTACGGGTATGCCAAGTAATTATAGTCTAAGAATGAAATTTCTTTCTTCTCGTGTCATCAGGAATCTTCTTAACTACTTATCTTAGAGGTGCAAAGTGATATCATGATCTTTGGCAAAGATTTTGATACTCCTGGATGAATAAAGAGTTTCCTTCGTTTTCTTAACTATGTTTTAAGAGTGATTATGATTTTGGCAATCAGGAGTTCCTCTTGCTACATGTCCCTTGTGACTCTTATGAGTCCTCTCCACAAAAACACCTTTCTGTCTTGGCCTTCTGTTGAATGAAAGAGTGACCCTTCTTTTTCAAATGTAGTTCAACATCTTGGTTTTGTTTATCCATATCTCTGCAACTGAAATCTCTACTTAAGCCATTTAGTAGAGGTTCCCTATCGAAGTATGTGGTCATGTTCTTTCTGTTGTAAGCTCTTATCTTTAGAAGCTTAAACTATTCTGTGAGTTCCATGGTCTCAATCCTTATGAAGACAATCTATCTAAAAATTTGACACCTTCTCCTCTTGTTTCCTCTACTACCTTGACGTGTTTCATGTCATCATCTCATAGTCGTTTTCCAAACACTCCATCCATGAGTTGGCCATAAGATACTCTGTGTACTATCTAGTGTGTTTCCCTCTTATCCTTGAAGTGACCTTGTTTTCTTTCTCCCTATGTCTCTCTTCCTACCTTTGGAATCTCGGGTCGACATTCTCGTAAGGGGGATAGAGCTGTAACACCCCAGTTTTAGCTAATCTAGAATTAGGGTTTGTTTGTGCATTATCATGAGCATCATCTTTTTCAAAATGCATGCAACAAACAAGATCAAAGATAAACCCCTAATCTTCCCCCTCTCTTTGAAACTTATTCAAAATATTTTGAATATTTTGAAAACCCAAAATTATTGAAGCCCAAATGGAATAAAAGGGCTCCATGGTACTTTAAATAATTTACAAACTTCTCTGGTATTTTTCAAATGATCCAAAACAGTTTGAAATTGAAATTACAAAAGGGAAAGTGAAAACAGATAAAGGAAAAAGTTTCTGCAAAATAAAAACAAGCCAGAACCCATCCCAGGCCTGCCCACCTCCCTCTTCTCTTCTTTTGCCGCCTAGCGCAGCAGCCCGCAGCTACCCCGTAGCCCAGCTTGGCCCGCTCCCGGCCTAGTAACTCCTCGCCGTTTCATTGTCTTCCTCTCCGGTGTAAGAAGATCCGTGGTCGCACGGATGCCGCTTGACGCTGTCGCGATGCCCGCCGCCACCGTTCAGCGTCTACAGGAGGATAAGAAGGCCACCGAGTCCTCTCTCTCCCCTCTGATCTTATCCCTTCCTCGCGCTCTCTCTTTCTCGGCCACAAGCTCCGAACCCTAGTCGACATGCGCCGCTGTGCACCACCATCTCCGGCCTCCCCTCGCACATCTGAGACCTCCACGAGCTTCGCCTCGTCCTCCTCTCCCTCTCTAGTGAATATCATTTGCTGGGATGTCTCCTATCGCCGGAATCAAGGATTTCTTGCCCAACACCGATGAGCGCCGATGTCGACATTGCCGCTGCTTCGGTCCACCCCGTGCCTCTCCGTCACTTCAGCCTGCTTCGTGGTGAGCTCTTGACCGTCCTGGACCTCTTCCCCTTCCTCATCTTGCTCTGTATCGGGTCGCTGTCGTGCGCCGCCGTGCTCCGCCGCCTCTGCTCGTCGTAGCCGTGTCACTGATGACCAAATAGGAGCGGCGCCGCTAGCTTCTTGTCCACCTTGCTTTGCTGCGTCGAATCCACATTCCCACGTGCCTCAGGTCGCCCTCTACCGCCATCGCCGGCCACCATCTGCAGCTCATCGCTGCCCCTGCATCATGCCGACGACAACATGATGTCACCAGCGCGCGGTCAGCGCAGTCAAACCCGAGGTGGGTTCCACCCTGCCCACGTGGAGGCTTAGGTGCCCTATGGCGCCTCTGTCAGCCACTGTGGGTAGACATTGCCCCAGTGGAAAATGCCCCACCCCTGTGCTGACGTCACAGTGACGCAGTAAAACCTTTTTAACTTCCTTTAATAAATCCAGAAATTGATTTAAAACTTGAAAATTTAATAACTAATTGTTTATAAGTCAGAAAATTATATATAGTATACCAAAATGTTCAGAAAAATGAGAACTATCTATTTAAGTTATATTCATGCATTGTTCAACAACTTTGAAGACAAGTTTAATTAGAATAACATAGTAAACCCTCATAGGTGATTCCGAAGGTTCGCCGAGTTAGGGTTTGTACCTCTCGAAACCCCGATTAAACTATCAAGCATGCCTTAGGGTTTCATTTCAATACAATTTAACTTGTCATATCATCATCCTTGCTTGAGCATTGCATCAATCCATGTGTTGATTGTTTCCCCTCTTTCCGGTGTTTGGTTCTTCCCGGTAGAAGATCGAAGCTCGAAGAACAATACTTGACCAACTATAATCAAGTCAAGTACCAGATGTTCGAAGCTCTGCTTTCTGGTTATCAAAGGGCAAAGGCAAGCATGGCCCCACCATGATATCATCCAATGATTTCGAAAGAATTTCAATTCCTTCCATAATGCATACGATTCTATTGTGGTCTTTTATCGATAGATAAAGTATCCTATATATTGCATTACTCCCTTTGAGCTTATATTACCTGATCCACTGCTCCTAGCATAACTAGGTTTGGCTTGTGTGCACTGCTAGAGCTTATATCTGTGTTTGCTTAGCCATGCATAGCTGCTAGTGCTGGTTCATCCAGATGATGTATCAGATGCAGATAATCTAGTATGATAGGAGAACACAATGAGATGAGATCAGTGATATGAGATTAAACATGCTAAGGCTTGTATGGGAGGCCACAGTGGGATGTGGTTTTTGTAGTCCCATGCTCGCCACCACTAGGACCCGATGTTCCTGCCTCTTGATCCAGGAAGAGCGTATAACCACACGGGGCCTCGAAAACCCCACGAGTGACTAACTTGCCTAGTATATTCCATGAGTCACATAGTTCGGGTGTTCCATTCGACATATGCATAGAAAACCTTTTGAATGATTTGCTGAGTGAAGATGCATTCATAACAGGTAGGGAAGCGTGGATCGGGTTTCTTGGGGTCGATGGAGCCCCTGATGAACCAACCTCACCTCACATCTTTAAGTACTGGCTTCGGGATTTGACCCATTACGGCGAAACCATACTTATTGCGTGACTCATGGTCTCGGCGAAAGCAAGTTAAAGGTCATGTCTAACCATCCTCTGCCGGCCTTCCAAGGAAGAGGGATAATCTTAAGTGGCATGAAGAGAAGGTTAGTACGTGTGCATAAAGTTGTGCACCCCTTCATGGTAATAATCTTTCGGAAAGCCGTGTCCACGGTTATGGACAACTTGGAAACGAACGTGATGATCATAGAGAACATGAACCTAATCGTAGCACTTGGTAGATCAACGTGTGATTAAGGATGCTTCCTCATGGGTACGAGGGGGTGATCCTAGTTCAGGAGATGATGATGATTGGTGGATATCAAAAAAGATGATCAATATTTCGGAGATGTCGCTCTCTTATCCCCTTTTAAAATACTCTAAATAGACGAGCTTCTCCTCCCTCTTGTTTTATAAACAAAAGTGGCTTGATGCAAAACAACTCCACCATCCATAAGTCTTGCGGAGTACACCCTGTACCCACCCTTCCTTTGTTGATAATTTTGGCAGAGTAAGTATTCCCCTGAAGACCAGTTTGGTACTACATCGACACCGACGCGTAGCTTGGGGTTTTCGGCCGGCAGCCTGAAATCTATGGGCTGGGATGTCATCATTATGATTTAGGCCTCTTAGGCCATTTTTTAAGTTTGCTATACTTAATAGCATAATTTGCCTTCCGTTGTTTGATGTTTGTGGCCAGTGACCTCTTCTTGTAATAATTTGGTTCTCTGCTCAGTTATGATCTTGCTGTAATAAATTTTGTGTCGTAGGGTCACTGTTGTGTTACCGATTCTTCACTGGATATTCTCGAGCTCAAGGTTAAGCATATGTCAGACGGAGGTCTAGGATTTGTTTAGCCCTGATCCCGCGGGTGTCGCAACCAGAAGATCCACGGAGCCAGAAGGGTAGACGGAGAGGAGGCCTAGGGGGCCTAGATCCACCCAGGCGCGGGCCCACCTGACCCCGTGCTTGGAGGGGGTGCTGCCACCCCAGGCAGGTCCTCGGCCTCCCTCTGCGCCTATAAGTTGCCTTCTGACCTAAAAACTCAAGGGGGTTCGATAGTTTTCCAGAAAGAGTTCCGCTCTGCCGCCACCACCAGAAACCAAGATTCGGATCCAGAAACTCCGTTCTGGCACCCTGCCGGGACGGGGAATTTGGAGAGGATCATCGCCATCGTCATCACCAACGCATCTCCATCAACCACCGATGTTTCCCTCATCCATGAGTGAGTAATCCCCCGCTGTAGGCTTGGGGATGGTTGGGATTGGATGAGTTCTATCATGTAATCGAATAAGATCTGTGAGGGCGTAGTTCCTGGTATCTTTATTCGTGCTATTTGAATTTGTTGCAACTTGTTGTGCTTAATTCTTGTCACTAGGGCCCGAGTGCCATGATCTTAGATCTGAATTTATTATTGAATCATTATGATAGTATTGTTTGTGATCTTATCTGCAAGTTGTGTACACATATCATTGTCCGGATCCAATGGCCCCGAAGTGACAGAAATTGGGATAACCGGAGGGGATGGCTGTGCGGTGAGCATCACATGTGTTCACGGAGTGTTAATACTTTGCTCCGGTGCTCTATTAAAAGGAGCACCTTAATTGCCATTAGTTCCCTAGAGGCCCCGTTGCCATGGGCTGGCTGGACAGAAGATGTTGTGCAAGTTGTCATTGCAAGCACGTATGACTATATTTGGAGCACATGCCTATGATTTTTTAGTACTTGGATGCTTGTTATTATTTATCTGCAATGCCCTAGATCCTGAAGTTACATGTTTAGACTCGTCCATGCAACGCCCGTCTATCCATCCCTATGCCTACCGCACTCGAATCCTACTGTTACTATTACTATTACTATTGCTCCTATTTCGCTGTTGTTGTTGCTACTACAAACTGTCTATTGATAAACTTCTGTGAGCAAGAATTATTTCTAGGTGCAGCTGATCTGACAACTCAGTTCTTAATGCTTGCAAGTATTCTTTGGCTCCCCTTGTTGGAGATATGCCCTAGAGGCAATAATAAATGTAGTTATTATTATATCTTTGTGTTTATGATAAATGTTTACATTCATGCTATAATATTATTAACAAGGAAACATTAATACTTGTGTGATTTGTAAACTTAATTTGAAGTCCCTAGTAAAGCCTCTATATAATACTAGCTTGTTGGTTAATAGATGATTGTGGTTTCCCTATCATGAACATTGAGATGTTATTAACAACAAGATCATATTGTTAGGAGAATGATATGATGGACATACTCCTATAGATAAGCGTAGCATAAAGATCAAGTCATTTTAATAGTTCATTTGCTATATGCTTTCTGATACATAGTAATCTGATTCCTTCGACCATGAGATCATGCATATCGCCTTTACCAGATGGATGCTTTGGTGACGTCAAACACCACACCGTAACTGGGTGGTTATAAAGGTGGCATTGAGTGTTCGGAAAGTATTGGTTGAAACACATGGATCAAGAGTGGGATTTGTCCATCCATATGACGGATAGATATACTCTGGGCCCTCTCGGTGAAATGTCATCCAATTAGCTTGCAAGCATGTGACTGGCTCACAAGGGATCACATATCACGGGAACGAGAAAAGAGTACTTATCGGTAACGAGGTTGAACTAGGTATGCAGAGATACCGACGATCATAACCTGGGATAAGTAAACTATCGTGAGACAAAGGGAAATTGATATCGTATGTAAGTGACTCATTCGATCGCAAAGTAATTGTAGAAATATGTGGGAGCCATATGAATTTCCAGATTCCTCTATTGGTTATTGTTCGGAGAAGTGTCTCGATCATGTCTGCATAATTCACGAACCGTAGGGAGACACACTTAAGGATTCAACGTTGTTTTGAGTAGTTATGGAATGATGAGAAAGAGATCGAATGTTGTTCGGAGTCCCGGATGGGATCCAGGATATCACGAGGAGATCCGGAATGGTCCGGAGAATAAGATTCATATAAGGAAAGTCCCGTTTCAGAGTTGTGGAATGGTTCCGGTGTTTTCATCAGGAATGTTCTAGAATGTTCCGGAATGTCCGGCACTCCGAAGGGGAAGGGTACATGAATGTGTTGTATCAAGTTGGTATGATTGCATCATGTACTAAGTGTCATCTCTGTACCAAATAAAGGATTAATTCAAATCCTAATTTGAAAAGTCAAATAGCTAGTTTGAAAAGTCAAACGGCTAAATTTGGAAAGAGGAAAAGAGGAGGAAGGGGGAAACCGAGTTGGGGAGGAGTTCCCTCCTCCAACCGGTGGCCCACCTCCAAGCCGAGTTGGGGAGGGACTCCTCTCCCTCCCCTTGGCCGGCCGGCCCCTCCACCTATATAAGGAGGGGCAGGGCTCCCTCCTAGAGACACAGAAGATCCTCTCCTCCAAACCCTAGTACCAAGCCGCCGCCGCCTCCAAGCCGCCGCCGGCCCTAGGGCACTCGCCGCCGCCGCCTAGGTGAAACCCTAGCCGCCGGAACTAGCCCCTCCTTGGCGTGTCTAAACCCTAGATCGTCGAGGGACTCTCTCATACTCCACCATACTCGCTCCGGCTTAAGGCGAAGCCCTGCGAGATCTCCCCTCTACTTCCGGTACCACGCCGTTTGTCTGCCGGAATCGCGAGAGAGTGCTACAACCTCCGCTGCCTGCTGGAACATGGGAGAGGAAGGTCTTCACGTCAACCGAACGTGTGACCGATCAAGGGAGCGCTTTAACGCAGCGCGGAAGGATCGTCTCACGATCTTGAGATCGGAAAGAGTACGACTACATCACCCACGAGAATCCGCTCTCGTTAAACACTTTGGAATCTTCGAGGGTGAGTTATTCCATTGACTCGTTGCTACAATCTAGTAGATAGATCTTGGCTTGTTTGTTTGTATGCGGTAGAAATTTTTTGTTTTCCATGCTACGAAACCCTAGAGTGGTATCAGAGTCGTGTCTATATGTAGATCTGTTGCACGAGTAGAACACAATGGTCATTGTGGGTGTTGATGCTTTTATTGTCGATTGCTTCTTTTGTACTTTGCATCTTGCGGGATGTTGGGATGAAGTGGCCCGGGCTAACCTTACATGACATCGTTCATGAGACTTGCTCCACGCTTGACATGCAACTTGTATTGCATAAGTGGCTTTATGTGCTGTTTCTCCTAGCATAGTTAAGATCCAATTTACAACGGGTGATTAACAATACTAGTATCAATGTTGTGGTTCTTGTTCGTAAGTTAGAACGACACTTATTGAAAGCCCCAAACCACGTAAAACATGCAAAGAAAGTAGAGGCGTCTAACTTTGTTTTGCAGGGGTGTGCTGTGATGTGATATGGCCATGATTGTGATTATATATGATGTATGCAATGTTCCTTATTGTAAGTTGGCAACCGGCAGGAGCCATATGGTTGTCTTTAATTTATGTTAAGACCCGCGTGTCTATTCAAAGTAGTTGTAATAGTTGAAGCCGGTGGACGACAACCATGGAGAAGCGTCATTGACCTTGATGCAATGCCGGTGATGATGGAGATCATGTTCGGGCTAGAAGATGGAGATCGGAAGCACAAAGAAGAAAGGCCATATCATATCACATATTATGAATTGCATGTGATGTTAATCCTTTATGCATCTTGTATTGCTTAGTAGACAACGGTAGCATTATAAGATGATCCCTCATGCACATGAATTTCAAGTCATAAAGTGTTCACCCTTAGTTAGCACCGTTGCTAAAGCTTGTTGTTTCGAAGCACCACGTGATGATCGGGTGTGTTAGATTCCGCAAGTGTATACAACGTGAGCAAGCCAGATTTGCTCATGCGGAAACTAAGGTTTGATCTTGACGAGCCTAGCATGTACAGACATGGTCTCGGAACACGGATCACCGAAAGGTAAAGCATGAATCATATAGTAGATATGATGAACATGTCGATTGTTCACCATTGAAACTATATCAACTCTCGTGATGATCGGTGTTGATGTGGTGGATTTGGTTCGTGTGATCACTAAAACAATGTGAGGGATATTGTTTTGAGTGGGAGTTCACCTAGATTAAATTTATTAATTTGAACTCAATTTGTCATAAACTTAGTCTAAACTATTGCAAATATGTTGTAGATCAATGGCAGCCCCTACCATCAATTTTAATGCGTTCCTAGAGAAAGAAAAGTTGAAAAACAATCGAAGCAACTTCGCGGATTGGTTCCGCAATTTGAGGATTGTCCTCACAGCTGGTAATTTGACCTATGTGCTGGATGCACCGCTGGGTGACCCACCTGCAGCTGATGCTTCCGATGAAGTAAAGAATGTTTACCTCACTCGGAAAACTCAGTACTCCACAGTTCAGTGTGCTATCTTGTATGGTTTAGAATCGGAGCTTCAGAAAAGGTTTGAGAATTCAGACCCATATGATATTGTCGAGGATCTCAAATTGATCTTTGAGACTCATGCTGCAATTGAGAGCTATGAGGCTTCTGAAAAGTTCTTTAACTGCAAGATGGAAGAGGGCAGCTCCGTCAGCGAGCATGTGCTTAAGATGTCTAGGCACGCAAACAAACTTCAAAGCTTGGGTATTGTGATTCCTAATGCTTTGGGGATTTACCGTGTCCTCCAGTCACTACCACCAAGTTACAAGAACTTTGTGATGAACTACAACATGCAAAACATGAACAAGACGTTGCCAGAACTCTTTGCCATGTTGAAGTCTGCAGAAGTGGAGATCAAGAAAGAGCACCAAGTGTTGTTGGTCAATAAGACCACCAAATTCAAGAAAGGCAAGTCTAAGCAGAAGGGACACTTCAAGAAGGGTGGTAAGAAAGTTACCACGCCGACGAAGAAGACCAAGGCTGGACCTAAGCCTGATACTGAGTGCTTTTACTGCAAGGGAGAAGGTCACTGGAAGCGGAATTGCCCAAAGTACTTGGCGGATTTGAAGAACGGCAACATCAATAAGAAAGGTATATCTGATATACATGTTATTGATGTGTATCTCACTAGTACTCGTAGTAGTGCCTAGGTATTTGATACTGGTTCGGTTGCTCATATTTGTAACTCGAAACAGGTGCTGCAGAATAAACGGAAGCTAGCGAGGAATGAGGTGACGATGCGCGTTGGAAACGGATCAAAGGTTGATGTGATCGCGGTCGGCACGCTACCCCTTCATCTACCATCGGGATTAGTTTTATACTTAAATAATTGTTATTTGGTGCCTGCGTTAAGCATGAACATTATATCGGGATCTTGTTTATTGCGAGACGGTTACTTGTTTAAATCCGAGAATAATGGTTGTTCGATTTATATGAGTAATATGTTTTATGCACATGCACCTTTGATAGATGGTCTATTCTTATTGAATCTCGATAGTGGAAATACACATATTAATAACATTGAGGCTAAACGTTTGAAATCGAGCGATAACTCGACCTATATGTGGCACTGTCGTCTTGGTCACATTGGAGTGAAGCGTATGAAGAAACTCCATTCCGATGGACTTCTTGAATCACTTGATTTCGAATCACTTGATAGATGCGAAGCATGTCTGATGGGTAAAATGACTAAGACTCCATTTTCTGGTATGATGGAGAGAGCTGCGGACTTATTGGAAATCATACATACCGATGTGTGTGGTCCAATGAGTGTAGCATCGCGCGGTGGTTATCGTTATGTTCTTACCTTCACGGATGACTTGAGTAGATATGGGTATATCTATTTCATGAAACATAAGTCCGAAACTTTCGAGAAGTTTAAGGAATTTCAAAGTGAGGTAGAGAATCAACGTAACAAGAAGATTAAATTTCTACGTTCTGATCGTGGAGGTGAATATCTAAGTTACGAGTTTGGCGAGCATTCGAAGAAATGTGGAATATTTTCACAATTGACACCGCCGGGAACACCACAACGTAATGGTGTGTCCGAACGTCGTAATCGAACTCTCTTAGATATGGTTCGTTCTATGATGTCACTTACAGATTTACCGCTATCATTTTGGGGTTATGCATTAGAAACAACCGCATTCACTTTAAATAGGGCACAGTCTAAATCCGTTGAAACGACACCGTATGAATTATGGTTTGGGAAGAAACCTAGATTGTCGTTCCTTAAAGTTTGGGGGTGTGAAGCCTATGTAAAGAAGTTACAGCCGGACAAGCTTGAACCCAAAGCGGAAAAATGCGTCTTCATAGGATACCCGAAGGAAACTATTGGGTATACCTTCTATCATAGATCCGAAGGCAAAATCTTCGTTGCCCAGAATGGATCCTTTCTAGAGAAGGAATTTCTCTCGAAAGAAGTGACTGGAAGGAAAGTAGAACTCGACGAGGTTGTCGAACCTTCTCTCGAAATTGCGAGTAGCGCAGCACCGGAAGAAGTTCCTGTGGTGCCTGCACCAATAATAGAGGAAGCTAATGATGATGATCATGAAACTTCGGTTGAAGTTGCTACAGAGCCTCGCAGGTCAACGAGAACTCGTACCACTCCAGATTGGTATGATCCCGTTATGAGTGTCATGTTGGTGGACAACACCGATGACCCTGAGACATATGAGGAAGCGATGATGATCCCAGATTCCAATAAATGGAAAGAAGCCATAAAATCAGAGATTGGATCCATGTACGAAAACCAAGTACGGACTTTGGTGGACTTACCGGATGGCCGGAAGGCTGTCGAGAACAAATGGATCTTCAAGAAGAAAACAGATGCTGATGGTAATGTTACTGTCTATAAAGCTCGACTTGTCGCAAAAGGGTTTCGACAAATTCAAGGAGTTGACTACGATGAGACTTTCTCACCAGTAGCGAAGCTAAAGTCTGTGAGGATTATGTTAGCAATCGCTGCATATTACGATTATGAGATATGGCAGATGGATGTCAAAACAGCATTCCTCAATGGAGACATTGATGAAGAGTTGTATATGATGCAACCCAAAGGTTTTGTTGATCCTAAAGATGCTAACAAGGTATGCAAACTTGAACGGTCCATCTATGGATTGAAGCAAGCATCCCGAAGTTGGAATCAACATTTTGATAAGGTGATCAAAAGTTTTGGTTTTATACAAACTTATGGAGAAGCTTGTATTTACAAGAAAGTGAGTGGGAGCTCTGTAGCATTCTTAATACTATATGTGGATGACATATTATTGATTGGGAATGATGTAGACCTTCTTAATAGTGTCAAGGAATATTTGAATAATAGTTTTTCAATGAAGGATCTTGGTGAAGCAGCTTACATATTAGGCATAAAGATTTATAGAGATAGATCGAAACGCCAAATATCATTGTCACAGAGTACATATTTGGACAAAGTTCTAAAGAGGTTTGGAATGGAAGATAGCAAGAAAGGGTTCTTGCCCATGTTGCCCAATACGACCTTGAGTAAAACTCAAAGTCCAACATTGGCAGAAGATAGAGAAAGGATGAGTAAGACTCCCTATGCCTCAGCCATAGGATCTCTAATGTATGCCATGCTATGTACTAGACCCGACATTGCATATGCTGTTAGTTTAACTAGCAGATATCAAAGTGATCCAGGAGTGGATCATTGGACAGCGGTCAAAAACATCCTTAAGTACTTGAGAAGAACTAAGGATATGGTTCGTTCTTATGGAGGTGATGAACAACTCGTTGTTAATGGTTACACCGATGCTAGTTGGAACACCGATCCGGATGATTCTAAATCACAATCTGGATACGTATTTATTTTGAATGGTGCAGCAGTTAGCTGGAGGAGTGCAAAGCAAAGCGTTGTGGCGAGATCTTCAACTGAATCGGAATACATGGCTGCTTCGGAGGCTTCACAAGAAGCGATATGGATGAAAGAGTTCATTACAGCTGGTGTGGTTCCTAGTACGCTGGACCCAATGTCTATCTACTGTGATAACATGGGCGCCATAGCCAATGCGCAAGAACCAAGGTCACACAAGAAGCCGAAGCATATCAAGCTACGTTTTCACGCTATTCGAGAACATATCCAAGATAGGGATATAAAGATTTGCAAAGTACACACAGATCTGAATGTGGCGGATCCATTGACTAAACCTCTCCCGAGGGCAAAACATGACCAGCACCAAACTGCCATGGGTGTTCGGTATATTACCATGTAATATAGATTAGATGACTCTATTGCAAGTGGGAGACTGTTGGAGATATGCCCTAGAGGCAATAATAAATGTAGTTATTATTATATCTTTGTGTTTATTATAAATGTTTACATTCATGCTATAATAGTATTAACAAGGAAACATTAATACTTATGTGATTTGTAAACTTAATTTGAAGTCCCTAGTAAAGCCTCTATATAATACTAGCTTGTTGGTTAATAGATGATTGTGGTTTCCCTATCATGAACATTGAGATGTTATTAACAACAAGATCATATTGTTAGGAGAATGATATGATGGACATACTCCTATAGATAAGCGTAGCATAAAGATCAAGTCATTTTAATAGTTCAATTGCTATATGCTTTCTGATACATAGTAATCTGATTCCTTCGACCATGAGATCATGCATATCGCCTTTACCGGATGGATGCTTTGGTGACATCAAACACCACACCGTAACTGGGTGGTTATAAAGGTGGCATTGAGTGTTCAGAAAGTATTGGTTGAAACACATGGATCAAGAGTGGGATTTGTCCATCCATATGACGGATAGATATACTCTAGGCCCTCTCGGTGAAATGTCATCCAATTAGCTTGCAAGCATGTGACTGGCTCACAAGGGATCACATATCACGGAACGAAAAGAGTACTTATCGGTAACGAGGTTGAACTAGGTATGCAGAGATACCGACGATCATAACCTCGGATAAGTAAACTATCGTGAGACAAAGGGAAATTGATATCGTATGTAAGTGGTTCATTCGATCGCAAAGTAATCGTAGAAATATGTGGTAGCCATATGAATTTCCAGATTCCTCTATTGGTTATTGTTCGGAGAAGTGTCTCGATGATGTCTGCATAATTCACGAACCGTAGGGAGACACACTTAAGGATTCGACGTTGTTTTGAGTAGTTATGGAATGATGAGAAAGAGACCGAATGTTGTTGAGTCCGGATGGGATCCGGATATCACGAGGAGATCCGGAATGGTCCGGAGAATAAGATTCATATAAGGAAAGTCCTGCTTTGAGTTGGGGAATGGTTCCGTGTTTTCATCGGAATGTTCTAGAATGTTCCGGAATGTCCGGCACTCCGGAGGGGAAGGGTACATGAATGTGTTGTATCAAGTTGGTATGATTGCATCATGTACTAAGTGTCATCGCTGTACCAAATAAAGGATTAATTCAAATCCTAATTTGAAAAGTCAAATAGCTAGTTTGAAAAGTCAAACGGCTAAATTTGGAAAGAGGAAAAGAGGAGGAAGGGGAAACCGAGTTGGGGAGGAGTTCCCTCCTCCAACCGGCGGCGCCCCCTCCAAGCCGAGTTGGGGAGGGACTCCTCTCCCTCCCCTTGGCCGGCCGGCCCCTCCACCTATATAAGGAGGGGCAGGGCTCCCTCCTAGAGACACACAAGATCCTCTCCTCCAAACCCTAGTACCAAGCCGCCGCCGCCTCCAAGCCGCCAGCCCTAGGGCACTCGCCACGCCGCCTAGGTGAAACCCTAGTCCATGGCACTAGCCCCTCCTCGGCATGTCTAAACCCTAGATCGTCGAGGGACTCTCTCATACTCCACCATACTCGCTCCGGCTTAAGGCGAAGCCCTGCGAGATCTCCCCTCTACTTCCGGTACCACGCCGTTGTGCTGCCGGAATCGCGAGGAGAGTGCTACAACCTCCATTTTCTTTGGAACAAGGGAGAGGAAGGACTTCGTCAATGCGAGCGTGTGACCGACTGCGGGAGCGCTGCGGAGCATGGCCGGAAGGATCGTCTGCGATCTTGAGATCGGAAGAAATGCGACTACATCACCCACGAGAATCCGCTCTCGTTAAACACTTTGGAATCTTCGAGGGTGAGTTATTCCATCGACTCGTTGCTACAATCTAGTAGATAGATCTTGGCTTGTTTGTTTGTATGCGGTAGAAAATTTTTGTTTTCCATGCTACGAAACCCTACACCCCTTGTGTCGAATCAATAAATTGGGTAATTCTACCCGCAAAGACTATTGCGATCCCCTGCACTTGTGGGTCATCATCCCGCATAACTGATTGAGTTACGCGGCACCCGCTCGTGCCTGCATAGAGAGATAGCATCCCATCCCCCACCTGAAGGATCCAGCTAGTCAATCGGCCTTCTCTGAAACTTCTTTAGCGTTTGTTCCTTCTCTAAAACTTCTTCAGCAGAAGAGCTGCTGGAGGTGTGAGCGGGATGGTGCTGAAGATAATCCTTTTGATTAGCTATATATACTAGTACTACTCAAGTACTCAGGAAAAAACAATTTGATTGCCAAAGGCTCCTGTCGTAAACTGCACGAACTCGTGCACAGGTATACGATTCGTATACGAGCAGACCTAAGCACATGTCGAACTCGTAATTATTCCTAACATAGTATGCATGATCTCCAGTAGCTAGGTCAAAGACTTGAAGCGGCTTGCCGGCGGGCACGCGGTGGCGTCATGGCATCCATGTCAGGGCCTGAACACGGCGGAGGGTCGGCCCGTCCATGGCCGAGGGTGGTCCTAATATTGGCGCGACAAGCGAGCAGGCAACGGTGCAGGTTCTGTAGGGTTTAGTAGCATGGAAAACAAAAAAATTCTACTGCATACAAACAAACAAGCCAAGATCTATCTACTAGATTGTAGCAACGAGTCGATGGAATAACTCACCCTCGAAGATTCCAAAGTGTTTAACGAGAGCGGATTCTCGTGGGTGATGTAGTCGTACTCTTCCCGATCTCAAGATCGCGTAGACAATCCTTCCGGCGCTGCGTTCCGGCAGCGCTCCCGCAGTCGGTCACACGTTCGGTACTCGACGAAGACCTTCCTCTCCCTTGTTCCAGCAGGTAGCGGAGGTTGTAGCACTCTCCTCGTGATTTCGACAGCACAACGGCGTGGTACCGGAAGTAGAGGGGAGATCTCGCAGGGCTTCGCCTTAAGCCGGAGCGAGTATGGTGGACTATGAGAGAGCCCTCGATGATCTAGGGTTTAGACACACCAAGGAGGGTGCAAGCCGGCAGCTAGGGTTTAGCTAGGCGGCGGTAGCAGGAGGTGGCGGCGCCGGGGCTAGGGTTTTGTGTGCTAGGAGGGGCAGCCCTGCCCCTCCTTATATAGGTGGAGGGGCCGCGCCAGGGGAGGGGAGTCCCTCCCCAACTCGGTTTCCCAAGGGGGCCAGAGGTGGAGGGGAGGAACTCCTCCCCAACTCGGTTTCCACCTTCCCCTCCACTTCCCAAAATAGCCGTTTGACTTTTCAAATTGGCATTTGACTTTTCAAACTAGGATTTGATTAAACCCTTTATTTTGTTCAGCGATGACACCTAGTACATGATGCAATCATTCCAACTTGGTATGACACATTCATGTACCCTTCCCCTTCGGAGTGCCAGACATTCCGGAACCTTCTAGAACATTCCCGATGAAAACACTGGAACCATTCTCCAACCCCGAAACAGGACTTTCCTTATATGAATCTTATTCTCCGGACCATTCCGGATCACCTCGTGATATCCCGAATACCATCCGAGACTCCGGACAACATTCGGTCTCTTTCTCATCATTCCATAACTACTCAAACAACGTCGAATCCTTAAGTGTGTCTCCCTACGGTTCGTGAATTATGCGGACATGATCAAGACACTTCTCCGAACAATAACCAATAGAGGAATCTGGAAATTCATATGGCTCCCACATATTTCTACGATTACTTTGCGATCGAATGAACCACTTACATATGATACCAATTTCCCTTTGTCTCACGATAGTTTACTTATCCGAGGTTATGATCATCGGTATCTCTGCATACCTAGTTCAACCTTGTTACTGATAAGTACTCTTTTCTCGTTCCCGTGATATGTGATCCCTTGTGAGCTAGTCACATGCTTGCAAGCTAATTGGATGACATTTCACCGAGAGGGCCCAGAGTATATCTATCCGTCATATGGATGGACAAATCCCACTCTTGATCCATATGTCTCAACCAATACTTTACGAACACTCAATGCCACCTTTATAGACACCCGGTTACAGTGTGGTGTTTGATGTCATCAAAGCATCTATCCGGTAAAGGTGATATGCATGATCTCATGGTCGAAGGAATTAGGTTACTATGTATCAGAAAGCATATAGCAATTGAACTATTAAAATGACTTGATCTTTATGCTACGCTTATCTATAGGAGTATGTCCACCATATCATTCTCCTAACGATATGATCTTGTTGTTAATAACATCTCAATGTTCATGATAGGGAAACCACAATCATTTATTAACCAACAAGCTAGTATTATAAAGAGGCTTTACTAGGGACTCTATTTTAGTTTACAAATCACACAAGTATTAATGTTTCCTTGTTAATACTATTATAGCATGAATGTAAACATTTATCATAAACACAAAGATATAACAATAACTACTTTTATTATTGCCTCTAGGGCATATCTCCAACAGTATCCCACTTGCACTAGAGTCATCTAATCTAGATTACATGGTAATATACCGAACACCCATGGCAGTTTGGTGTTGGTCATGTTTTGCCCTCGGGAGAGGTTTAGTCAACGGATCCGCCACATTTAGATCTGTGTGTACTTTGCAAATCTTTATGTCCCCATCTTGGACATGTTCTCCAATAGCGTGAAAACGTAGCTTGATGTGCTTCAGCTTCTTGTGTGACCTTGGTTCTTGCGCATTGGCTATGGCGCCCATGTTATCACAGTAGATAGACATTGGGTCCAGCGCACTAGGAACCACACCCAGCTCTGTAATGAACTCTTTCATCCATATCGCTTCTTGTGAAGCCTCCAAAGCAGCCATGTATTCCGATTCAGTTGAAGATCTTGCCACAATGCTTTGCTTTGCACTCCTCCAGCTAACTGTTGCACCATTCAAAGTAAATACATATCCAGATTGTGATTTAGAATCATCCGGATCGGTGTTCCAACTAGCATCGGTGTAACCATTAACAACGAGCTGTTCATCACCTCCATAAGAAAGAACCATATCCTTAGTTCTTCTCATGTACTTAAGGATGTTTTTGACTGCTGTCCAATGATCCACTCCTGGATCACTTTGATATCTGCTAGTTAAACTAACAGCATAGGCAATGTCGGGTCTAGTACATAGCATGTCATACATTAGAGATCCTATGGCTGTGGCATAGGGAGTCTTACTCATCCTTTCTCTATCTTCTGCCGTGGTCGGACTTTGAGTTTTACTCAACGTCGTATTAGGCAACATGGGCAAGAACCCTTTCTTGCTATCTTCCATTCCAAACCTCTTTAGAACTTTGTCCAAATATGTACTTTGTGACAATGATATTAGGCGTCTCGATCTATCTCTATAAATCTTTATGCCTAATATGTAAGCTGCTTCGCCAAGATCCTTCATTGAAAAACTATTATTCAAATATTCCTTGACACTATTAAGAAGGTCTACATCATTCCCAATCAACAATATGTCATCTATATATAGTATTAAGAATGCTACAGAGCTCCCACTCACTTTCTTGTAAATACAAGCTTCTCCATAAGTTTGTATAAAACCAAAACTTTTGATCACCTTATCAAAACGTTGATTCCAACTTCGGGATGCTTGCTTATATCCATAGATGGACCGTTGAAGTTTGCATACCTTGTTAGCATCTTTAGGATCGACAAAACCTTTGGGTTGCATCATATACAACTCTTCATCAATGTCTCCATTGAGGAATGCTGTTTTGACATCCATCTGCCATATCTCATAATCATAATATGCAGCGATTGCTAACATAATCCTCGAGACTTTAGCTTAAGCTCTTGGTGAGAAAGTCTCATCGTAGTCAACTCCTTGAATTTGTCGAAACCCTTTTGCGACAAGTCGAGCTTTATAGACAGTAACATTACCATCAACATCTGTTTTCTTCTTGAAAATCCATTTGTTCTCGACAGCCTTCCGGCCATCCGGTAAGTCCACCAAAGTCCATACTTGGTTTTCGTACATGGATCCAATCTCGGATTTCATGGCTACTTGCCATTTATTGGAATCTGGGCTCATCATCGCTTCCTCATATGTCGCAGGGTCATCGGTGATGTCCACCAACATGACACTCATAACGGGATCATACCAATCAGGAGTGGTACGAGTTCTCGTTGACCTACGAGGCTCTGTAGCAACTACAACCGAAGTTTCATGATCATCATCATTAGCTTCCTCTCTTATTGGTGCAGGCATCACAGGAACTTCTTCCGGTGCTGCGCTACTCGCAAGTTCGAGAGAAGGTTCGACAACCTCGTCGAGTTCTACTTTCCTTCCAGTCACTTCTTTCGAGAGAAATTCCTTCTCTAGAAAGGATCCATTCTTGGCAACGAAGATTTTGCCCTCGGATCTATGATAGAAGGTATACCCAATAGTTTCCTTCGGGTATTTTATGAAGACGCATTTTTCCGCTTTGGGTTCAAGCTTGTCCGGCTGTAACTTCTTTACATAGTCTTCGCAAACCCAAACTTTAAGGAACGACAATTTAGGTTTCTTCCCAAACCATAATTCATACGGTGTCGTTTCAACGGATTTAGATGGTGCCCTATTTAAAGTGAATGTGGTTGTTTCTAATGCATAACCCCAAAATGATAGAGGTAAATCTGTAAGTGACAACATAGAACGAACCATATCTAAGAGAGTTCGATTACGACGTTCGGACACACCATTACGCTCTGGTGTTCCCGGCGGTGTCAATTGTGAAAGTATTCCGCATTTCTTCAAATGCTCGCCAAACTCGTAACTTAGATATTCACCTCCACGATCAGAACGCAAAAATTTAATCTTCTTGTTATGTTGATTCTCTACCTCACTTTGAAATTCCTTAAACTTCTCGAAAGTTTCGTACTTATGTTTCATCAAATAGATATACCCATATCTACTCAAGTCATCCGTGAAGGTAAGAACATAACGATAACCACCGCGCGATGCTACACTCATTGGACCACACACATCGGTATGTATGATTTCCAATAAGTCCGTAGCTCGCTCCATCATACCAGAAAATGGAGTCGTAGTCATTTTACCCATCAGACATGCTTCGCATATTTCAAGTGATTCGAAATCAAGTGATTCAAGAAGTCCATCGGAATGGAGTTTATTCATACGCTTCACTCCAATGTGACCAAGGCAGCGATTGCCACATATAGGTCGAGTTATCGCTCGATTTCAAACGTTTAGCCTAAATGTTATTAATATGTGTATTTCCACTATCGAGATTCAATAAGAATAGACCATCTATCAAAGGTGCATGTGCATAAAACATATTACTCATATAAATCGAACAACCATTATTCTCGGACTTAAACAAGTAACCGTCTCGCAATAAACAAGATCCCGATATAATGTTCATGCTTAACGCAGGCACCAAATAACAATTATTTAAGTATAAAACTAATCCCGATGGTAGATGAAGGGGTAGCGTGCCGACCGCGATCACATCAACCTTTGATCCGTTTCCCACGCGCATCGTCACCTCGTTCTTTGCTAGCTTCCGTTTATTCTGGAGCACCTGTTTCGAGTTACAAATATGAGCAACCGAACCAGTATCAAATATCCAGGCACTACTACGAGTACTAGTGAGATACACATCAATAACATGTATATCGGATATACCTTTCTTCTTGATGTTTCCGTTCTTCAAATCCGCCAAGTATTTTGGGCAATTCCGCTTCCAGTGACCTTCTCCCTTGCAGTAAAAGCACTCAGTATCAGGCTTAGGTCCAGCCTTGGTCTTCTTCGTCGGTGCGGTAACTTTCTTACCACCCTTCTTGAAGTGTCCCTTTTGCTTAGACTTGCCTTTCTTGAATTTGGTGGTCTTATTGACCATCAACACTTGGTGCTCTTTCTTGATCTCCACTTCTGCAGATTTTAACATAGCAAATAGTTCTGGCAACTGCTTGTTCATGTTTTGCATATTGTAGTTCATCACAAAGTTCTTGTAACTTGGTGGTAGTGATTGGAGGACACTATAAATCCCCAAAGCATTAGGAATCACTATACCCAAGCTTTGAAGTTTGTTTGCATGCCCAGACATCTTAAGCACATGCTCACTGACGGAGGTGCCCTCTTCCATCTTGCAGTTAAAGAACTTTTCAGAAGCCTCATAGCTCTCAATTGCAGCGTGAGTCTCAAAGATCAATTTGAGATCATGGACAATATCATGTGGGTCTGAATTCTCAAACCTTTTCTGAAGCTCCGATTCTAAACCATACAAGATAGCACACTGAACTGTGGAGTACTGAGTCTTCGGCGAGGTAAAATTCTTTACTTCATCGGTAGCGATGGCTGCAGTGGGTCACCAATGGTGCATCCACATAGGTCAAATTACCAGCTGTGAGGACAATCCTCAAATTGCGGAACCAATCCGCGAAGTTGCTTCCATTGTTTTTCAACTTTTCTTTCTCTAGGAACGCATTAAAATTGATGGTAGGGGCCGCCATTGATCTACAACATATTTGCAATAGTTTAGACTAAGTTTATGACAAATTGAGTTCTAATTAATAGTTAAATTAATCTAGGTGAACTCCCACTCAAAACAATATCCCTCACATTGTTTTAGTGATCACACGAACCAAATCCACCACATCAACACCGATCATCACGAGAGTTGATATAGTTTCAATGGCGAACAATCTACATGTTCATCATATCTACTATATGATTCATGCTTTACCTTTCGGTGATCCGTGTTCCGAGACCATGTCTGTACATGCTAGGCTCATCAAGATCAAACCTTATCTTTCGCATGAGCAAATCTGGCTTGCTCACGTTGTATACACTTGCAGAATCTAACACACCCGATCATCACGTGGTGCTTCGAAACAACAAGCTTTAGCAACGGTGCTAACTAAGGGTGAACACTTTATGACTTGAAATTCATGTGCATGAGGGATCATCTTATAATGCTACCATTGTTAACTAAGCAATACAAGATGCATAAAGGATTAACATCACAGGCAATTCATAATATGTGATATGATATGGCCTTTCTTCTTTGTGCTTCCGATCTCCATCTTCAAGCACGAACATGATCTCCATCATCACCAGCATTGCATCAAGGTCAATGACGCTTCTCCATGGTTGTCGTCCACCGGCTTCAACTATTACAACTACTTTGAATAGACACGCGGGTCTTAACATAAATTAAAGACAACCATATGGCTCCTCCGGTTGCCAACTTACAATAAGGAACATTGCATACATCAAATATAATCACAATCATGGCCATATCACATCACTGCACACCCCTGCAAAACAAAGTTAGACGCCTCTACTTTCTTTGCATGTTTTACGTGGTTTGGGGCTTTCAATAAGTGTCATTCTAAATTACGAACAAGAACCACAACATTGATACAACATTGTTAATCACCCGTTGTAAATTGAATCTTAACTATGCTGGGAGAAACAGGCACCCGCAAAGCCACTTATGCAATACAAGTTGCATGTCAAGCGTGGAGCAAGTCTCATGAACAATGTCATGTAAGGTTAGCCCGGGCCGCTTCATCCCAACTTCTTGCAAGATGAAAAGTACACAAGAAGCAATCGACAATAAAAGCATCAACGCCCACAATGACCATTGTGTTCTACTCGTGCAACAGATCTACATATAGACACGGCTCTGATACCACTGTAGGGTTTCGTAGCATGGAAAACAAAAAAATTCTACCGCATACAAACAAACAAGCCAAGATCTATCTACTAGATTGCAGCAACAAGACGATGGAATAACTCACCCTCGAAGATTCCAAAGTGTTTAACGAGAGCGGATTCTCGTGGGTGATGTAGTCGTACTCTTCCCGATCTCAAGATCGCGTAGACGATCCATCCGGTGCTGCGTTCCGGCAGCGCTCCATGATCGGTCACATGTTCGATTTTCGACGAACACCTTCCTCTCCTTGTTCCAGCAGGCGGAGGTTGTAGCACTCTCCTCGTGATTCGGCAGACACTGTGGCGTGGTACCGGAAGTAGAGGGGAGATCTCGCAGGTCTTCGCCTTAAGCCGGAGCGAGTATGGTGGACTATGAGAGAGCCCTCGGTGATCTAGGGTTGAGACACACCAAGGAGGGGGAAAGCTGGCGGCTAGGGTTTAGCTAGGCGGCGGCGGTGGCAGCAGGAGGTGGCGGCGCCGGGGCTAGGGTTTTGGGTGGAGATCTTGTGTGCTAGGAGGGGCAGCCCTGTCCCTCTTTATATAGGTGGAGGGGCCGCGCCAGGGGAGGGGAGTCCCTCCCCAACTCGGTTTCCCAAGGGGGCCGGCGGTGGAGGGGAGGAACTCCTCCCCAACTCGGTTTCCACCTTCCCCTCCACTTCCCAAAATAGCCGTTTGACTTTTCAAATTGGCGTTTGACTTTTCAAACTAGGATTTGATTAAACCCTTTATTTTGTTCAGCGATGACACCTAGTACATGATGCAATCATTCCAACTTGGTATGACACATTCATGTACCCTTCCCTTCAGTGCGGACATTCCGGAACCTTCTAGAACATTCCCGATGAAAACACCGGAACCATTCTCCAACCCCGAAACAGGACTTTCCTTATATGAATCTTATTCTCCGGACCATTCCGGATCTCCTCGCGATATCCCTAATCCCATCCGAGACTCCGAACAACATTCGGTCTCTTTCTCATCATTCCATAACTACTCAACCAACGTCGAATCCTTATGTGTGTCTCCCTACAGTTCGTGAATTATGCGGACATGATCGAGACACTTCTCTGAACAATAACCAATAGAGGAATCTGGAAATTCATATGGCTCCCACATATTTCTATGATTACTTTGCGATCGAATGAACCACTTACATACGATACCAATTTCCCTTTGTCTCACGATAGTTTACTTATCCGAGGTTATGATCGTCGGTATCTCTGCATACCTAGTTCAACCTCGTTACTGATAAGTACTCTTTTCTCGTTCCCGTGATATGTGATCCCTTGTGAGCCAGTTACAAGCTTGCAAGCTAATTGGATGACATTTCACCGAGAGGGCCCAGAGTATATCTATCCGTCATATGGATGGACAAATCCCACTCTTGATCCATGTGTCTCAACCAATACTTTCCGAACACTCAATGCCACCTTTATAGCCACCCAGTTACGGTGTGGTGTTTGATGTCATCAAAGCATCTATATGGTAAAGGTGATATGAATGATCTCATGGTCGAAGGAATTAGGTTACTATATATCAGAAAGCATATAGCAATTGAACTATTAAAATGACTTGATCTTTATGCTACGCTTATCTATAGGAGTATGTCCACCATATCATTCTCCTAACGACATGATCTTGTTGTTAACAATATCTCAATGTTCATGATAGGGAAACCACAATCATTTATTAACCAACAAGCTAGTATTATAAAGAGGCTTTACTAGGGACTCTATTTTAGTTTACAAATCACACAAGTATTAATGTTTCCTTGTTAATACTATTATAGCATGATTGTAAACATTTATCATAAACACAAAGATATAATAATAACTACTTTTATTATTGCCTCTAGGGCATATCTCCAACAGGTTCTCCATGACTGGCAATGCCAACTTGTTGCCGCACGCAACAGCTGGACGGAGTGCCAGCGGTGTCAACTTATGATGTAGATGGAGGACCTTGCTGGCAGGAGAGAGGGAGGGCTTGCCGGCAACGCTCCAGCGGGCGTGAAATATTCAGAGTCGTCTAGGGTTGTTGTTACTGGTGCTCCGGCGATGCTCCGGCGCTGACATGTGTTCAATATGACAATACGGGATCTTCCACAACTGTTGTAGCTGGCAGCCTCGTGTGGAGAAAACTATCAGGGTCAGGAAGGGACACGAGCTCACACAGCATCGCATCAGTAGAGCGATGAACTAAGTAGGGATCACTGCAGATGCGTGTAGAGAGGGATTATGAGGGCTAATTGTGGGCTATGCGCGACTACCACCGTGCCACGCATCCCCTCATATTTTAGGTACTCACCTACGGGCGACCACATATGTGATTATGTGAGCTTAAATTTGCGGTGCCGCGGACAGCCCACTCCCGCTTACACCCTGACCCACTCCTCTCTGGTCGCTTGCGACCCTTCCCCCGCTCTCCCTGATTGCCTCCATATTCCTCACCTACCCCCTCTCCTCCTCCTCGCTTCCTCTCCACCTTGATTCACCGCCTCTAGCCGCCAGCAGCCACAACAGCCCCGTTGTATGCCGAGCTCGAGATCCTCTCTGTCGTCGCCATCGGCCTCCATCCCGTAGTGCTCCGGCCGCCGACCCGTACCTTGGCGCTCCTCCCCATGGTCACGGCCACACCGCGCCACCTCTCCTCCCGAGGCACCTCCGCCTCCTCAGACTAGCCTCGCCCCCATCCTCCTCTCCTCCGGTTCGCAGGATGCCGCCTTGCTGGCTTTTGTGTCTCCACTGACCCACACTACTAGGAAAATGCATGTTTGTGGCGCACATGAAATGGCCATCCGTGGCCCACTAGCAGTACGCCACTAGCCTCGCGCTCCGGCTATCTCTTAGCCATGACGCACTTCCTGGTGCGCCACGGTTGTGTCAAGATAGGCGTAGCGCACCTGCTAGTGTGCCACGGCTATGTGGGCAGGTGTACGTGTTGGATCTTCTATGGCACACATTGCAGTGCGCCACTAAGCTGCGCAGGTGCGCTTTAGATATAGTGCGCCACAAAGCTAGGTCATGTGCGCTACAGGTGTTTTTTTAATTTTAGAGCCAGATGATATACAATATTACAGGGAGATATACACACACATATACAAGATATACAATTATATATATAAATACACAATTTGCAAAACAAGATTGAAACAAATACATATAGATAAGTCTCATACATGAATACATAGTATAAGTTACATTGTTTCAATCAAGTTACAAAGTAGTTGGTGACATGCGAATACATGTGTCTCGAACAAGTTAGAGCTCGGAAGCTCGCCTAGACATCTAAACTAGCTAGACACAAACGCGGGATAAATAACCAAAGACGATAAGCATGATCACCGCGACGAAGGTGTAGGTCTTCATCCGGTTCCTCGTCCTAACTCCCGCGAGATAGCGCGTGTATCTAGCTTCTGCCTCCGCCATAGTGTTGTACCCTTTGTAGCTATTGCCGCTGAAACGGTGCACCTGTCTCCGACAGTCTTCCCAATCATCGTGGACTCCGGGAACCCGTCCCTTGTACACGACGTACCACGTCATCTACAAGTTGACAATAATAATTAACCGGTGATTGAAAAAAACATGTATAATTAAAGTCCCATATGAAGATACACTTATAGAAAGTACTTGTAAATCAAAAATACCAAACTCAAAAAGCATGCCTCATATATAACTAGGTTGTTCGACACATGAATATGCTACAATGGAACTGTCCGCCAAGTAGGATGCACAACACCTGGACCTGTGCATAGCACAAGGCGGACAATCCCATCGCAACACATTCACATATATAGTGTGCCACGACATTTCAATCATCGGCATTCTCGAAAAAGACCAAAGTAACTAAAAAATCATGCCTCATATATAACTAGGATGTTGGACAGAGGAATATGCTACGATGGAACTGTACGCCAAGTAGGATGCACAACACCTAGACTTGTGCATAGCACAAGGCGTACAATCCCATCGCAGCACATTCATATATATAGTGTGCCACGACATTTCAATCATCGGCATTCTCAAAAAAGACCAAAGTAACTCAAAACTCATGCCTCATATATAACTAGGTCGTTGAACACAGGAATATGCTACGACGGAACGGTCAGCCAAGTAGGATGCACAACACTTGGACCTATGCATATCACAAGGCTGACTATCCCGTCATAGCACATTCACATATTTAGTGTGCCACGACATTTCAATCATCGGAATTATTCTCGAAAAGACCAAAGTAACTCAAAAAGAATGCCTCATATATAACTAGCTAGGTCGTTGGACACAGGAATATGCTACGACGGAACAGTTAGCCAAGTAGGATGCTCAACACCTGTACATGTGCATATCACAAGGCTAACTATCCCGTCGTAGCACATTCACATATATAGTGTGCCATGACATTTTAATCATTAGCATTATTCTCGAAAAAGACCAAAGTAACTCGAAAAGAATGCCTCATATATATACATAGGTCGTTGGACACAGGAATATGCTACGACGGAACCGTGAGACAAGTAGGATGCACAAGACCTGGACTTGTGCATATCACAAGGCTCACAATCCCGTCGTAGCACATTCACATATATAGTGTGCCACGACATTTCAATCATCAGCATTATTCTTGAAAAAAGACTAATAAAGTAAGGACAAAAGAAGGACCAAAGTGAGCAAAGGACCAAAGAGTAAGCAAAAAAACTAAGCATTGATTGATATATAATAATAAGCAAAAGAAGTAAGCGATGATTCATAAACCTAGGAAGATAAGTAGTAGCATATACACTTGTCCACACACACACAAAGGTCATCTATAGTTTGGAACTACAACTAGGCCAAGATCAAGCCTTCTGGCTCGGCTTAGGGAACGGTAGGACGCCTTGTCTCGTCATGAACTTCCTATAGTCACCCTTCATCTCTAGGCGATCTTCTATGTCACAGTTATTCGGCATATTTCCTCTGTAGAAGATCCCCCCACCCCCCGAAGTCATGACATCACGAAAGATGATTGCCCCAAACAGCTGGATGTGATAATCTCTTGTCTAATATCTGAATCAGTGATCTTGGCCTTTGCTTATTGCTTGTTTGAGATGATCCGGCAGCATAGAATTCTGCTGGTCTAGTAGGAACGCCCTCATGTGATGGAGTGCGTAGTAGGCTTCCTTCTTACTGCTTTCCGTCTGCTTCACGCAGGGTAACTCCGTTACATGGTTGAAGACGTGCCTACCGAACTTGACCTTTGTACGCACGAAGGTGGTGCCTTCCGTCGAGGCATAGACAGTGAGAGCATCATCCAGAACTTCCTTGATCCCGAGTCGAAATACGTGGCGTGGGAATGCTTCGGCGATAAGGAGATGAGCGTGCAGTGTTCATCTCTGCGCAAAAAATTCAAATGGAATGTGTTGGAAAAAGAATGATGATAATCTAATAAAGCCAATCGACGGTGGCGAGTGAATAACGACTTACTCGGGAAAGTAAGGCATGAGAATGTATTTCTTTGTCTTGTTCGCAATGAAGATTCTTTTTAGGTACGAGTCCACGATACGTCGTTCAGAGGAGGAACCCAAGAAACTGTCACGCATGTAGTAGGGGTCCACTATAGCGATGCCCGGCGTGTTCTCTCTAATGATCTGCATGGCCAGGCTGAGAGAAAATAGGCGGACCATGGTATAGTGCATCGGGTATAGGTGGAACATATTGAAGATGTCGTCGAACCACAGGAAGAACATATCCGCAGGGGCATTGTCGACGAAGCCCAAGCCTGGTGGCACCTTAACCACGAATACCGGGTGCGAGGGATCTTTCTCCGCCAGAAGGCGTCTCTCTATCGTCAGCATGCCGTCATGCACACTATGCAGTTCCAAACTGGCGAGCCTCTGCAAATTCTTAGGTAGCATGGGCTCACCCGCCACATGAATCCTCCACATAATACCCTCGGGTCTTGGTGGCACGTCTCGAAACCTGATCGGATTCGCAGTTGACGCCACCGGCTGGCTCGAGCTGCTAGATTTTCTTTTCCTGCCCTTTTTTCCTTTAGGAGTGAGGGAAGGCACCGCAATCTAAGCACCGGCCGCCCTATGTAGTGTGTCAGGGATTAGAATAAAGGGCAGGTTGGTTGTATCAGCTGGCTCTGTAAAGGCGCAAACTGGAGGCGTCTCTTGAGAACCAAATAGACGCTTGGTGATAGTGGGTTTATCTTTGGGGCCACCAGCTAGGTCTTCATTGCTAAACTGAGTGTTGAAGAAGTGATCATTCCAGTCTTCGTCGTCCTCGGCGGGATCCTGTGCCATGTGCATATCATCAACATGATCATCCGACCCACCGTGTGGAGGTGATGGCGAGGGCGGTAAGGGGCCTTGCCACCGCTTGTTGCTGGCACGACAAGCGCTGCTGTTGTCTATGGCGTGATGGACCCCACCGTCCCAAAACGGATCATGCTCTTTGGCCATTGCAAGAATAAGCCGAAGCAACTTCTAAGGATAGCCGACTCTTCTTCATCCGCTCCTGTGATTGAATGGGAGGTTCCAGGTCATCGCAGCCCCTTAGCACCCGACTAATTTTAACCCTGTGCACACTATCTGGCATCGGCCTTGAGTGCAACGTGTGCTGCAAGGGTTGAACGATGGTACCCTTGGAAACTTCCCTCAGCTCGTTGTTCACGTAGCATAAGAGAGTGCAAAGAACATCCGGCTGCCGAAAACATGTACGGCGTTGTCAGAGAGGCCATGAGAGTAAAAGATGGCGTGAATGGCGGTAAAGGAATTTGTTTACCGTGATGGCGTCAAGATCGGCTAATGTCGAGGCACCGCATACAGCGACGGGCATGCAACAGACGGAGGGGATGCTTGATGGCACGGTGCTGGCTGTCGGTGTATTCTCCCTACCGGATGCTTGGAGTTCCGGTGCGCTGCGACGATGCCAGGGGGCCACCAACATGTCCGACGCCGCAGTGATGGCAGGGGGAGTCACCAACACTTGCGGCACCGCGGTGCTAGCGGGCGGAGTCACGAACACATAGTTCACCTGATTCGTCAGTGCCACGTTGTTCGAGTGGCTGCTGACCATGCTTGGAATCGGGCACGGCCCTACTTGACCAACCACATTCTAGTTCGCTATTTACTCCACCAAGGTACGCAGGATGGACGTGAGGGTGATTGCCAGGTTGTCTTGGACGATCTGCGGGATCCACGCCACTTGTTCCTTAAGTTCTTGAACCTCGCGATTTTCCTCCTCGCTCCTTCCCGACGGCGCCACATGCGTCCTCGGCGGTGGACCAAAATGATCCAACCAATTCTTACCCTCGAGGCCAGCCAGACGGCCAGCCGACGATGGCTTCTTCGTTACCGGCTCTATTTTCTTTCCACGGTTGATCGCCCTGTTAAAAGGGTTATCCCACCGGGTGGCCGCCGTCGAACCCTGGGATAAGGAACCCTGGGATCCATGACTAGCAAAAATTTTCTCCTCCTGTAGAAGAAGTAACAGTCAACCGTTTAGAAACTAGACTTCATCGATTATAATGCAACAAGTTGATCCACGCTAATTAGATTACTTACCACAATTTCCTCGAATTCCTTCACCGTAGGATCCGCGGTGAGTTGTTTGGTTTTTGGGTCCACATGGTAACGGGCCCTGATGAAGTATCGAACCTCCCCTGGTTCGAATTTCACGAAGGGGTTTTCTATCCCCTTAGATCTATACTCTTCGTCCTCCTTATTCCATTTGACCTCCGCGGTTCTGTATCCACCAAATCCGAGATGGTGATGACCTATATTCATCGCCTGCAGCACCTTTCCCCGATTACTATTGGCCAGGGCTCTTTCGGATTCACACCTCTCCTTGAACTCCCGGAACTGATCTTCGGTGATCTACGGGTCAATATTCTGGATCTGCTCGAGACTTTTGCCTTCTTTATAGATCTTCTTCTTTATCCGAGTTCTCCAGCTGTCCAGGGTGGTGCTCATCTTTATGAAGGCGGATTTGTTTACTTCATTCCCATGATAATTTGTGTTCCTATACTCAGCGGGGAACTTGTATCTTGCGTGCAGCTTCTCGAATAGGAGTGTGCACAAGTGGCCTTTATCTTTATGCCGGAGATTCTCGGTGTTGATCGAGATGGTTGTCCGGGTGATCGCTGCCACTTGCCCACCGTACCCTTTGACGACAAGGTCGGGCTCCAAAGGAACCCCTATTGGGCTCACTTCGGTAATTTCCTCCCTGATGGTGCCGATCGTGTTCGGGCGCCGTTCCTTCGGCTTCTTCTTCTTCTTAGGAGGATTGCTACCACTCCCTGTGCCCTCGCCGCCATTAGTGGTTTCATCACCCATCGTTCCTTCGGCTTCTTCCTCCGTGTCTTCCATCTCATCATCCTTTCCCTCCGAAGGATGGTATTCTTCATCGTCTTCTAGCCGCTAGGCCGCCTCCCAAAATTTCAATTTTTTATTCGGAGGTCTGAGTTCTCCTTCAGTGCTGATGCGCTTAGAAAATCCAGCCTCGTCATTGTCACACATCTTTGCACTAATAAAAAACAAATAATTGGTTAAATGCACAGAAAAATACGGCATGACCTTTGCTAATTTTATTAAACTAGGAGTGCCCGATTTCTGCTGAAACGGAAGTTAATCAACATTCCGGCAAAAATCAGGACTCATTTCATACAAGAACCTGCATACACGACATAATAAAGTGCTTCATACAAGCACACGCACAATTAGCAAAGAATAAGCACCTGTCATTATATGACAGCAAGCAAATATGACATCACGTATGGTCATTATATGACAGCAAGCAAATAAGCACCTGTCATTATATAATATACATTCAGATTATAGCATTCAACACCAGGAGCATTTCATCACCAGGAGCATTCAACACCAGGAGCATTTCATCACCAGGAGAAAATAAACAGATACAATGGTAAACACCAGGAGCATTTCATCACCAGATTATAGACCTGTGCACACTCCTAGGGGAGGCACCAAAATGGTAAACTTAACAGTTTTATCCAACCCAACTAGCTTCAGCCTTTTGCATAATGAGCTCGATTTCTATCTTTTGGACACCAACATAAACTACCTTACTATTGCAACAACCACAAGTCATGCTACCTGGGCACAACGGTAGCAGCATTGTTATTAGCTAGCCTCAAGTTAATCAAACAAAATAACTTCTATTATTTTCCTAGAGGATAATCCATGAATCAAATATGCATAACAGTTCATTTTTCTAGCATATTATTACACTGTCAGATTTAACAGAGAACAGGCATCCTCCTAGCATAAACTCTAGGAATCACAACTACATATTATTACACTGTCAGATTTAACAAAGAACAATTTTCCTAGACATATTCCTGCACCACAAACAGTACTTGTGAACAATTCCTAGCCAACACTCTAGGGGTCATATATAATTTTACTGTCATTTGATAGATAAAATTCAGTAAGACATATTCCTGCACCACAAAAGTAACACAGGAAACATTTATTTTAAACTTGTGATTTTGGCACTGTCTATTTTACTAGCAGTGAAGTTCATTCTGGTTGCTTAGAGAATTATTTTATACTTCTTTTGGATTTACTGCTTACATGCCTAAGATAGTTGCTGCTGATTTTATTTATGATCTATTGATCTTGTCACAGTTTGTTGTTACTACTACTATCACCAGGTTTTGTTCTTGTTCTATTGTACTACCAGTTGCTCCTTATTTTCTATTATGTACACTATCTTCTTGCTGGCAACTTTGAAAACATTTAAATTTCCTATGAAGCTCAAACTGTGAGGTTTAGGACAAGTTCTTGGGCTTCTATTTATATTCTACATTAACACTAGCACTAGCTACTGCTAACACTACATCCCTAATCCAAGCTACTGCTAACACTAGAATTTTCTGAACACTAACACTAGCATGCTAGTGCCCAGGAATTTTCTGTACACTGATACTAACACTAGAATTAATCCTCTGAACCCTAATCTAGGAACCCTAATCCTCTGAACCCTAATCCTCTAAACCCTAATCCAGGAACCCTAATCCTCTGCCCAGGAATGGATGTAGAGAGAGGGGAGAGAGGGAGAGAGTGGAGGGGCGAGGCTCACCTCTAAGATGAGGATGACGGCGGGATCCTCCACGGGCTCCTCCTCCTCGAGCAGCAGCGGCCTCCTCCTCCTCGAGCGACGGGAGCGCGGGCTCCTCCTCCTCGAGCGTCGGGCGTGCGGGCTCCTCCTCCATGAGCGTGGGGGCGGGCTCCTCCTACTCGAGCGACCGGCGCGCAGGATCCTCCACGGCCTCCTCCTCGAGCGATGAGTGGGCGGGCGAGGCGGCCTCCTCCTCCTCCTGGCGTGGATGGGATGCGACAGCGGTGGCGTTGATGCGGCAGCGGTGGCGATGCAGCGGTGGCGATGCGGATGCGGCGACGGCGGTGGTGATGCGGATGGGATACGGCGGCGATGGCTTCTTCTATGTTTGAGGACGATGGGTAGGGTAGGGACGACGTGGCGAGTTGACTAGTCCTACCCACTTAGGCGTAGCGCACCCTGGCCAAGTGCGCTATGGTTATCCGTAGCGCACTTGGCCAGGGTGCGCTACGCCTAAGTGGGTAGGACTAGTCAGATATGAGAGCTGCCACCCCCATAGTTAACACTAGCACTGCCTTATCCTACTGGTTTCGCCCACTTCTCTATTCTAAACCTGTGAGCACCCAGGTTCGAATCCTGGTGCCCACATTTTTTATTTTTATTTTAAAAATACTTTTAAATGTTCCAAAAAATGCCCAAAAGTGGTGATATATGCCATAAAAGTTTTGTTTTCTTTTTAAAATAATTTTAGATATTCCAAAAATGCCCAAAAGTGATAATATATGTCATAAAAATGGTACAAATTAAATATGATTCAAATATGTCATAATAATTTGTCCATGATACAAATATGTCATAATAATTTGTCCATGAAAATTACAATCTTTTTCGACCACGCATTTTACAATATTTTTTGAGCTAGCGTTTTACAATCTTTTTTCCCTTCTTTGTCGCGGTTGAAAATTTTAGCCCCGGCACTTTAATTTTTCTTCTTTCATACGGGCTACTTTTTTGGGTAGGGTTTTCCTTTTTCTTCTTGTGATGTACGTTGATGCATCGTAGTCGTCGTCATCTTCAATCTTTGGATCGCCGTACTGGTCGAAGTCTTGCTCGTTGGTGACTCCATCCATTCCGATGATGTTTCTTTTTCCTCTCCTCACGACAACACGGCTAGGATTTGTCGGGTCGGTAATGAAAAAACATTGGTCCACTTTGGTAGCCAGTACCCACGGTTCATTTTTAGCCACGTTACTTGCGGCCTTGGATTTGGCTGCTTCGGGTATAACCATGGTTGTGAAATACCGGTCTTCTCTTTTGACGCTCTTTGCCCATCTGACATGGAACATCGGCACATTTTCTCCATAGTAGTCGAGCTCCCAGATCTCCTCGATCCTTCCGTAAAATCTTTCCTTCACGTTGTCATCAGTGTAGAATTCGGACGTTACGCCTGAGTTCTGATAATCACACTTGTTGCCCTTTTCCTCCGTGTAGAATGTCTAGCCGTTCATATCATACGCCTGATAGGTCACCAGATTTTGCATCGGTCCCCGCGACAAGGTGAATATGATCTTTTCCGTGTTAGAAGAATGCGATCGCGGGAGATTATCAAGGAGCGTCTGCCTAAACCAACGCGTGAAATCTGAGTTGTGCTCTTTGATTATTTCTCCCTGCGTCCTCTGTATGCCCCGGTCACTGTACTTCTTCTCAATTAACCTTTTGTGCTTCTGTACCCATGGATCGACTAGTTATAAATGTTGTAGCACGACGAGGTTTGCTCGATCAAAGTCTGCACGTCGAAAATCGAAGTCTGCATGCAGTATGCGATGACCCTCTCGGTGACCAGATCCGTCGAGCTTGCCAAGGTGCCTGGTGACGAGAAGACCAACAGGGTTCTCGATGTCTAGATAATTCGTGCAGAAAGAGATGCACTCTTCGGCCAAAAAGCCCTTGGCTATGCTTCCATCTGGATGGGACCTGTTGCGAACGTATCCTTTGATGTGTCCGTTCATCCTTTCGAATGCCATCATGCTGCGGAGGAACATCGGCCCGAGTTGGACGATGTCCTCCACGACATGGACGAGCAAATGCACCATAATGTCGAAGAATGCGGGCGGGAAGTAGACCTCAAGGTCGCATAGTATCATCACGATCTCCTCCCATAGCCTCCCGAGCTGATTCACGACAATCGACTTCCTAGAGATGACGTCGAAAAACTTGCAGAGCCAAATAACATTTCACAGATGTGCTCATCTATTATCCCTCTTAGTGCAACCGGAAGTACCTGCGTCATTAGCACGGCACCTTCATGAGACTTCATGCCACCGAACATCTGCTTCGCCTCGTCTAGGTATCTGCTTATCTTGCCCGTGTAGCCGTAAGGAAATTTGACTCCTAGAAGGCACTTGAAAAACTGTATGATCTCATCCTGGCTTAGAGTGAAGAAGAAGGAGGGCAGTAATATTCGTTCTTCTTGAACTTTTTACCCTTCCGACGACCTTATGTCTTCTCCAACTCATGATCATCGTCATCTTCCTGATCATCAGGAGTAGTGTGTCCTCCGTGAAGCTCCTTCCGGATACCCATGAATATCAGGTCGTGCCTTGCATTTGGACCATCTTTCGTCCTATCTGGCATGTTGATTATGATGGCGACCAGACTCTTGCACACGTTTTTCGTGATATGCATGATGTCAAGGCTATGAGGCGTGCGGAGAAACTTCCAGTATGGTAACTCCTAGAAAACAGACCTTGTTTTCCATACCTTCATCAGCGGCTTGTATTGCTACCTCTTTCGCTTCTTTCCAGGCTTAGGACAATCTTTCCAGTTTTTCATCAACTCTTCCACTTCTTCACTGCTCCTACGCTCTGGGATTCCTTGGGTCTCGGATTTGCCATCGAATAGGTGTCCATGTTTTCTACATGGATCATTCTTGCCGAGCCACCTCCGGTGCGCCATGAATACGGTTTTCGAAGACCCTGGATCTTTCTCTAGTTGGAGATAGCTTGTGTTATCCATGCACCTAACGCATGCACAGAATCCTTGGATAACCTGCCCCGAGATATACCCGCAACCTGGATAGTCTTGCACCGTAGTGACCAACGCGGCTCTCATAGTGAAATGATCTTGTGCGACGGCGTCGTAAGTATTGGCTCCAGATTCCCATAACGTGGCTAGCTCCTCTTTCAACAGACCGAGATACAGATTGATGTCGGTACCAGGTTGTTTTGGCCCTTGAATTAGCATACTCATTTGTATGTACTTCTTCTTCATGCACAACCATGGAGGGAGGTTGTACATCCATACAAACACGGGCCAAGTGTTGTGCCTGCTGCTCTGGCTACCAAACGAATTGAGTACATCGGTGCTCGCACCAAGCCCGATGTTCCTCGAATCTCCACCGAATTCTGGGAATTCGAGGTCCAATGCTTTCCACTGGCTAGCATCTGAAGGGTGCGTCATGTCCTAGCTTCTTCCTTTCCGCATGCCATCGCATGAGGTTCGCTTCCTTAGGGTCCGCTAAATAGCGCTGCAGACGAGGAGTGATAGGAAAGTACCATACCACTTTTCGAGGTGCTTTCTTCCCTTTCTTGTATCGACTCACGCCGCACACCGGGTATGTGGTTTTCCCCGCGTCCTCGCCCCGATAAATGATACAATCATTGATGCATACGTGATATCTAACGTGCGGTAGATCGAGAGGATAGATGTTTTCTTGGCGTCCTCGATACTAGTTGGACACGTGTTCCCCTCCGGGAGACGATCGTGCCAGAATGCCATCATATCGTTGAAGCTTGCGTCGCCCAATTTGTGTTTTGCCTTCATCTCCATAGCCTTGAGCGTTACATTCAACCGGGTATCATCGGGCCTGCATCCTTCATACAATGGAGTAACCGCGTCTTTCTCAAGTTGCGCAAGCTTGGCTTTCTCTCTAGCGGCAACCCTGGCGTTACTCGTGTGCTTGAGAAGCAGCTCATGCACATAAGGGTCCCGCACCCAGCCTGACGTTGTTCCATCATCGTCTGCTACTCCAGCATCTAGATCATCATCATCCCGGTCTGCTTCCACACCTTCACCATCTCCAGGAGACTCTTCATCATCTTGACCGTTCTCTCCGTGATGATCATCATCATGTTGCCCACTTTCACCGTCTCCATCGTCTTCGTCATCGCTTATCCAATGAGTGTATCCATCCATGAAACCATGGTGGAGCAGGTGTGCCTGCAGATTCCCGGAATCTGAGTCGATCACCCATTTGAGTTTGCATCTTCTGCACGTACATCTTATCTCCGTCTTGTTATTTCGTATCATGTCGGCCATCGCACATTTCAAAAATCTAGCCACAATGCCTTCGCTCATTATGAGCACCATTTTTGCCTGCACGGTGTACAAATTAGAAATCTATTAGAACCACATAATCAATGCATGCATGCAATGGTCGATAGAAAATTTCGGCATGACCTATCCTAAAATAAGGACCTTTGCGAAATGCCAAAGTCTTGCCAAAATGGAAATGAATCAACATTTTGGCAAAACAAATGGAAACTTATCATTATCCTCTCCATACACACATGCATGAGCATCATCGATACTCTCCATATACACACACATGACCATCGATCTTATCCATACACACATCATGAGCATCAATCATCTAGATACATATGATCATATCATCCATATACACATGAACACATCCTTACATGGACAACTTACCGAGATGAGAGACCGATCATGAGAAGATCGAAAGGAGAGGTGCGTGCGAGACCGGAGAAGGAAATGATAGAACGGAGAGCTTCCTCTATTACGTATGTAACATCCAAGGCAAGTTCTACATGCTAAAAATAGTGAATGAGTGGAGAAATTGAGATGGGAAGGAGAAGGATCCCGACTAGATCTAAGGAGGAAGAAGAAGGGGAAAGTGAAGTGTGGGGTGGTGGATGATCACACATGTGCACAAAGTGGAGAAGCCAAAAAAATACTGGTCGACACATCCGTGGAGCACATGGCCCTAGTGCGCCACAGGGAATAATCACAACCGTGGTGCACATGCCAGAGTGCGCCACGGATGTTTTTGCCCATTTACAGAACAGAGGGGCCTTCACTTAGGCGTAGCGCACATGCCGCATGTGCGCCACGGTTAATCATAACAACCGTAGCGCACCTACCCCATGTGCGCTACGGGTATGCGGCATGCGGCCAGCAGGGCCCTAGCCCACACATATCTGTGGTGCACTGTGACCATGTGCGCCACGGTTGTTCTAGTTACTAGTAGGGCACTGCCCACATGTGAGCCACGCCTGTTTTAGCTGTGGGGCACTTCAACCATGTGAGCCACGGATGTGCTGATTACCTATAGCCATTTTCCTAGTAGTGCTAGTGCAACGCCATTCCCCAAGCGCGCCTTATCAATCCTAAGCCGCGTCGCCTGGCACCGCCCGTCACCAGGGCCACCCCTCCTTCGTGCCTCCTGCCACTGTCGTGCACCTCCTCTATGCCTCCTTGTTTGTGCTCCGCCATCTCCGCCTCGAGCTGGTGCTCTCCCTCCCTGTCGCCTACCAAGGACTCAGTTTCGCCCGCACCTCCTCGCTGGCAGCCTCCCTCCATCCTCTCGTGGCTGCTCCATACAGCTGTGTTCCTCTCCTGGAACATCATGGTCGTCACTGCCTCGGAAGGTTGTCGTTCTGGTGCGACTACCTATAGATGATACCAAATCCTCGAGTTCGAGCAACCCAAGCGGTGTTGCTTCCTAGGAATGTTCCTTGAAGTGAATGCTTGTTCTGTGAGGTGTTTTTCCTGCAAGTGCACATTTGTTGAGTCGTTCCCCTTGCCAGGCCATCAGTGACACCTTCCACAAAAGTCACAAATGTTTGTCATTGCCCGATGTTCCTTGTCGATGTTTCTGATGTGGCGACGCAACTTCAGCCGATGCCCGTGAACCTGTTCGTCCACAAGTTCTACTCTGCCTTACCAAGTTCTTCGTATCCGAACTTCTACCAAGTTCACCTACACCTTCTAAGATCGAGCACGACGTCATTCAAGGACCTCAGCATCGACCCAAGTCCACCTCAACCCAAGTCCATCACCAACCATTAAAGTCGGAACCCCAAGATCTTCTTCATGGAACTAAAGGTCACAATCATCGACCCCGGATATCAAAGATGGCTACTCCCAAAGTCCGAAGATTGATCCCATCGAGACCGAACCCGAACAATCTCGAAACCTAGGATCACCGACACACCAGGTGTGACCCGATCTGAGGCCTCCTATTTGATAAATGACATATATATGTTGCATATAAATTATACATGCTTGCGTATGTATTTGGTAGTTTGGGGGCGTTATGTCAATTTACCTCATAATTAAATATGGAAACCATATGCAGGCTATTTTAATCTTATATAGGCTCTATTTAAATTTGAGTAGAGAACTAGTGACATATTTTGCCTTGTTAAGACAACATTTAAATTGCAGGGTAACTAAACAACATGAACCACCTAATTAATTATCGGGACCCCGGTTCCGCTTAATATTGCCTAGTCGCATCACATATTTTGTCGGGGATACGACCCTAGATACCCTAGAGTTGAGCTATAATAAGACCTCTATAAAGGAATAAACGATTTAATCAAAAAGATCTATTTGGAGAAGAGACATGTATAAACAGCATAAAGAAAAAGGGAATAAAGATGGAACTAGGCCAAATTAGACAAAATTCGGCCTGGTCTGAATACATACATGTCGAATCAAGGAGGAAATATATATCTGGTTGAGCCGGATCACATAATACGGCCCACTTTGCCACCTTGCTCTAGCGCTCCCGCACTTGACCTCCTCGTCAACCGAATGAATCCCGCAGGGTTGCTCCCTCGTTGTATCACCTCGACGACATCTTCCCCAGTGTGGGCCGACAATGTGCGACTCGGCCCACCGCGCATTGCGTCCTAGTGCACCCAGGCACCACTCCACGTCGTCAGCATCATGTCGCCAACTCCCACGTCTGATGGCTGTGAAATATAGCCATCCATGTCTGCATTTCAACTAGATATTATTCATATATTTGCTAAAATATCTCTCTAAACCCTACCACTAATGCCTAATGATCAAGGGGTATGCAATCCTTTCTTGCTATTTTTTCCTACACAGATAATGATGTATGATAATATAAATCACTACATAAATGCCAAAGGTACGAGATTTCAAACACGTTAAAGAAACCAGGAGCCATGAAGTGGATCTAGAAGACTTAACGACCAACTATACGGTGGGAAATTTATTCTAGCGGCCATATAGTTCTGGCGTATAGTTGCCATCAACTTCATTAGCTCAAACAGAACAATGTTGGAAGGGCCCCTATATAAAGAGGCTTCGGGCAACGAGAAACAACGCTTCTTTTCGACCTCAACTCTCCTTGCCACCAAAAGCCATCACGCCAGAGGAATAGATCTAGATCTAAACCTCTAAACCCTTCTCCACCACAATAGCCATCTTCCACCAGTTGTAATAGTAGATCTATTCTCCAATTGGCGACATTGTAAGACTATTTGCTATCAATCTTATGATCTCTATTACAATATTTATGATTATTGATTTCATCTCTATGTGTGAGTAATTCTGCTTGGGCTAAGGGATTCGGCCTAGCCATGTAGCTTTTTGTGCATGTTGTTTATTATACATGGGATCATGTATTAGTTTGTATGAAATTATGATTGTAGTACCCTCTCTTGCCTCAATCTAAGGACTTGTCAGGTAGCCAAGACCCCAGAGGATTGATCTATGTAAAGGGAGTGTGAGTAATGACTGATCTGCATGATGGGAACCCCAGTGATAGAAGGGCTAGTATGGCTGTATGTGAGGGATTTACTTAGGATTAACGGTGACATCACTATGCATATCATTAGTTATCTTTATTCTATGGATGAGACTAGTAGGTTGTTTCTATAAGCGGTTGCAGAGGCGATAGCAATTATGGATGCGCTGCCCACATATAATTATCTTGCTCTAACGATTACATGCATACTTTATTATTATATATTATTCCCATTAGATGTTTTGCACATCTACCGGTGAAACCGAAGACCCTAGGCCCTCTCTCTCTCCATCGTCAACAACAACAAAAATATCATAAACTCTTGGTCCTGTGAAAACCCAAATGGAATTCTTAAACTCTCAAAGGTCCGTTTAAGTAATCTCACTTTCATTTCTGCTTCCCGAGGATTCAATGAACCTAGGTCTACTAGGGAAAAAGATCTATACTACATCCATAATCCAGATAGAAGGTATCAACCCTTCTTCTGGCGCCGTTGCCGGGGAAGCAATAGCTATCCTGGTGAAGTTAGTAGGAACCATGCTAGTTTTAATTCTTTTTTTTAATTTTGTTAGTTTGCTTTCAGTCTTTACTTGAAAAACCAAAAAAATAGTTAGTCTTCTAATTCTTGTTTTTATCATCATTAGTACTTGTTTAAGAAAATCCAAAAACATAGGAAGTATGGCTAAAAAGAACCTAGGGGAGTTTGTAACTCCCAACAATCATTATTTATGTACTCCTATTACTCAGCCAGCAATTGCTGCTGAAGATTATGAAATTAAGCCCCACTATTTAAGTTTGGTTCAACAGAATCACTTTGGAGGCTCTATTGTTGAAAATGCAGGTATGCATTTAAATACTTTCACTGATGTTGACCCTGACACGGTCAAGTTGCGCTTATTTCGTTTCTCTCTTAGAGGAAGAGCAAAAGAATGGTTGCTATCTTTTCCTAGAAATACTATTGCATCATGGGTGGAATGTACTTCTTTATTTATGACTAAATTCTTTCCACCTATAAAGACTATGCAACTCAGATCTAATATTACTGGTTTTAGAAAGGAAGAGCATGAGCCACTAGCGCTTTCATGGGAGAAAATTAAAGAATGCATGAGAAAGTATTATCCATTTATTTTATAATGCTCTTAACCCTGTGTCTAAGTCTACACTTGATACTACATCTGGAGGAACATTTATGGGTAAGAAAATTACCGAAGCAAAGTATCTGCTAGGAAATATGCAAGACATCCATGCCCAATGGCATGTGGAAAGATCAAACACGAAGAAGGTGAACTCCGTCACACCTCAAGAAAATAAAGAACTCAATGATAAGTTGGATGAGCTCATATTATGCATTAAAGGTAAGGAAACCCAGGTAAGAGCTACTCCCGAACCAACTATTAAAGAAATAGACTTCATAGTTCGTAATGATTATAATCCTGATTGGAAGAAGAATTATAATCCAAATTCTTAGAAACATTATTCTAGTCCTGCAGGTAACTCTAATAATAATATTGCATCAAGTAATAGTAGTCTCCAAGAAACTCTTAAATCTTTTATGGACTCGCAAAATGACCAAAACAATATTTTAGTTAAAATAATGGAGAACCATGATGCTATGCTTCGTAAATTATCTAACCAAGTTGTTAGTTTGAGAAATGATTTGCAGGCCCTCCAAGAAAGAACAAGGATTATTGAGGCATGGTTAGGTAAGATAACCGAGAGTCAAACTCTCATTATAGCTAAATTTGCAGGTAAAGTTGATCCCAATCCAGTAGAAGACCTCAAGATGATAAGAATCCAAAGGAAGGAGCCTGAAGAACTTCATTATAGCAATGCTCCTTCACCGAACTACATAGTTAAAGATCTTGTAAAAAGGATCTATGTCAAGATTCCGGTAGGTGAAGGAAATGAGGAAGCCATGCATGTATCAACACTTCGTTAATTAGTTAGCAATAAAGGTACGTGATCATGAGGAAGAATATAAGAAAATTGCTATAAAAATTACCTATTAAGCTAGATAATATATTTGATCCTACTATTAAGATTAAAATTGGGACTAATGAAATAGCTGAACTGTGTGATTTAGGTGCAAGTGTTTCAATAATTCCAAAGAGTCTTTTTTAATAAGATAAATCTTGGATCTTTTGACATCACCGAACTAAAATTGCATCTAGCAGATTCTACTTACAAACAAGCAGTAGGAATTAAAGAGAATACCTTAGTATACATTAAAGGCCGTCCTGCTCTTATTGATTTTGTTTTTATTGATATGCTTGAAGATGCTATTGCTCCTATCATATTAGGCCGTCCTCTCTTAAGAACTATTAAGGCTTTGACTAATTTGCATGAAGCGAACATGAAGCTCCAGTTTCCTTCGCGGGATCCTTTTGTTATTCATTTTCTCAAGAAAAAGAAAGCCAAGCAAGATGATAAGGAGGCCATCACTTTGAAGGACAACTACTTTGGAGTGGGTGTTCCACTTATCTGGCCTAAGTGAGCATCATCAAGGTCAATCTATTGACCATAAAAGAGTGTTGCATGGGAGGCAACCCATGTGAAATAAAGGTTTGAGTTAAGTTTTTAAGTTTTATGTTGAATAAAAAGTGCCAGAAAACTCCAGTGATAAGGAGAGATTCAGCGGTACTAAAAATTCTCCAAAGTTGGTAGACAATTTAGTCTGTCATTTTTCTGTCAAAAATAGGTGTTTGACTAAGTTTCAGTCAAAAAAGTAATTCTTGAAGAAATAATTTTTTTATGTGTACTAAAGCTCTAACAACCAACTATAGGGCGGGAATAAAAATTCCAGCCGTATAGCTCCGGCCGTATAGTTATTTGATCCATCGACAATTTTTCATCTTGGGATACAGAAGGTTTGACGACCAACCAGTTATAGCCGCCAGGAAAGAAACCCTAATTTTTTGCCGTCAGACCAATTATACGGCAGGAACAAGTGTTTCAGCCATATAGTTGTGGCTGTATAGTTACGTGAAAGACCACTCTTTCGTCTAAGGATGCCTAGCCGCCACACCGATCATTCGGTGGGGGGACAGTGCAAGGTGGGTAGTTTATCTAGGGCATCCGACCACTTAAACGTACGGGAAGGTACCCAAAACATCAATCCTTTTTATCTCTACTATCTCCAAACTCTCTCAAAACCTCAAGGGATCTTCACCTCTACTCAATTTCATTCGATTTCCTTGCACACAAGTGATCTACGAAGATCAACACGAGGAGACAAACACGTTCTTTTGCCGCTGCTAGTTCTTCTCGGGCTGCAGCTCAGGAATGTGTGGGGATTCAATTCAAGAATGATTCCCACCGTGATCGTTTTGACAGGATCAAAAACCAAAAAGTGAAGGCAACCAAGTGGGCTTGCCCTGTCATATTGAACCAACTTGGTATTTCTGATGAGTTTAATTTACTTTGCAATAGGGTTGGCCTGTAAAACTTTGTATTTCATGATGCACCAACCTATCACCGGTTAACCATTGGATTTCTTAGTTCGTTGAAAACCACCGTTAAAACATGGCATGGGGAGGATAGAATTTCTTTCCGACTCATGAATAACAATTATTCATTATCACTTGATGAATGGTGCAATCTGTTTGGTTTACCCAACAATGATCCTAATTCTCTATGCACATCTTTTACCAGCATAGAACCTTCCCTTGAACTCTTCTATAATAGAATGAGCTTTACTTCTAGAGTCAGCAAAGGGAAAAATATTTAACATCCTTCTATTCGCTATTTGTTCTATGTTATTGCTAACACCTTGCAGGAGAGTAATGAGTTTACAAGACTCAATGAGGAGGACATCTTAGTCCTCGCAAAATCTGCTTGCAACTACGACAACTTGTCACTCCACTTGGGCGCTACTTGGAGTACCAATCCTCCCAAATCCAAGGACCAATCACTTGTGGAGGCGTCATCACCATGCTCGCCAATTCCCTCGGCATCAACCTAGGTGAGTTACAACCGGTATTAGGTGAGCGACGTGTTTTTTTCTCTACTTTGAGGGATTGTGGAATTCTCACTAGGAGAGGTGGTGTTTATTATCTACATATTGCTGGAGCTGGGCGTCTCTACCCCGGTCCTTTGCCTAATGGTCTTTTCTCTATCGAGGAATGACGCGTGCTTTATGACTTGCAGGTTGAGCAACACAAACCCTAGGAAGAGATTCCGGAAGAGGATGAGGACCAAGAGGAGGATCAAGAAGTCCCTCATCAGGAGGAGAAACCACCAAGCCGGTTCGCTACATATCAATATTTCCAAGAACTTGGAGGAACTATGGAGGGGATGCATAATCTCACCCTGAACCTCCAAGAAACAAGAAGTAACTTATCAACTCAATTTGCGGACTAGAGTTAGAACTTTTCCCCCACCACAATGATTTGAAGGGCTTGCAAAAGTCTAAGCTTGGGGAGGTTTTCTATCTATTTTTATTTGTATTTCATTTGCTTTATTTTATTTCCGAGGTTACGCTTTTATTTGAGTTTATAAGCACTCGTGTTGGTTTCCCCAACACTTTATCTTTATTTAATTTATTTGTTTGAGATTTTCAAGCTAAGCTTTGCCTCCAATTTTCTATTATTTAATTCCCCTTCTCAGAAACCACAAAAAGATTTCTCCGTTTATCTTTATTTTACCTCTTTATTTTCTTTTTGCCTCGAGGTTCTCATGTATTTTTAGGAGAGTGATTGACTTCGAATTTCCAAGAAACAAATAAAAACGAAAGAGAGAAGTGGAAACAAACATGAGAGGTATGCCTTCTTACTCTCCACTTTTGAAGTTTGAGAAACCCATGCTAGTTAGTAGGAATGTTTATATGTTATATCGATGGAGCGAGTCTCTATATTGTAGTAAAATTTTGTTTGCATGGGTATTTAATTGAGTACTTTTTTGTTCCAGCTCTTGTACTTAACCAAGTCTTGCCTAAAAATTTGCTAAACAATTGAACTAAGAAAAAGTCTCACAATTGAAGGCTTGGGTGTTGTAGTGTCTAGTCTTGAAAGCTTATTCCTAGAGACGCTCAACACCACAGAAAATAATGATTGACTTGATAGCTCTCTCTGAAAGTATTTGCTCAATTGAATTAATGTTTAGTAGTTTTTATGAGCATGCCAAAGTTTGACGTCTAAATCATAATAATGATATAGCTTTATGTGTGTCAACTTCATGGGATTCCAACAACTCCGCTAACCTACAAACGATCTTCATGGAGAAAACTCCTAGATTTCGGCTATGAGTTGATTAAACATATGTAGTAGCAATGCTATAATGGGTAAGATTCTTGGCACTCCCGGGTAGCTATAAACATGATGGAATCACTCCTCTGGCTGATATGAGTAATCATTATGCAAAAGGAACAAAAACCTTAGTGATGCCACGAGTGTCTATCACAGCCCGATAAACTAATGAATTTTTTTGCATGCTCTCAATTACTTAAGAACTCAAAATATTGAAGGACAATGAATAGAAAAGTAGTGCTTAAAAATTCTTGACTTATTGATGTGGGAGAAATGAGATACTTTAGTGTATATGATTTTCATGACAAACTCTCACACTCTCAATTTTATACAATTTATTGTTCAAAAGGCAAGCTTATGAGTTGATTACATGACATGGAATAAAGTTTACTCTTTTGAATCATCCATGCTTACAATAATTTTTCTGCGCTATAAGGATTCGTGAAACCCGTATGATATGCTTGCCATTACTCCATCTATGCTGAAGTTATTCAGTTTAATAAAGTGGAGGAAACATGAGACTACCAATCATGAGTAAGATCATCATCTCTTTATTTCAGTTTAAATGCTGAGTTCCCTTTTGATTTTGGTTTTCTTGCTCGAGGACGATCAAGTTTAAGCTTGGGGAGGTTGATGGCTGTGAAATATAGCCATCCACGTCCGCATTTGAACTAGATATTATTCATATATTTGATGAAATATCTCTCTAACCCTGCCACTAATGCCTAATGATAAAAGTGGTATGCAATACTTTCTTGCTATTTTTCCATGCGCAGATAATGATGTATGATGATGGGAATCACTACATAAATGCCAAAGATACGAGATTTCCAACACGTCGAACAAACCAGGAGCCATGAAGTGGATCTAGAAGACTTAACGACCAACTATATGGCGGGCAATTTATTCCGGCCATATAGTTCCGGCCGTATAGTTTCCTTCGACTTCATTAGGTCAAACAAAACAACTTTTGTGAAGGTACCCCTATATAAAGAGTCCTCGGGCGATGAGAAATACCGCTTTTTTGACCTCAACTCTCCCTGCCACCAGAAGCCGCCACGCCGGAGGAATATATCTAGATCTATACCTCTAAACCCTTCTCCACCACCATAGCTATCTTCCACCACTTGTAATAGTAGATCTCTTCTCCATTTGGCGAAATTGTAAGACTTTTTGCTATCAATCTTATGATCTCTATTACAATGTTTATGATTGTTGATTTCATCTCTATGTGGGAGTAATTATCCTTGGGCTAAAGGCTTTGTCATATCCATGTAGCTTTTTGTGCATGTTGTTTATAATAGATGGGATCATGTATTAGTTTGTATGACATTATGATTGTAGTACCCTCTCTTGCCTCAATCTAAGGACTTGTCAGGTACCCAAGACCCCTACGATTGATCCAGATAAAGGGAGTGTGAGTAATGACTTATCTACTAGATGTGAACCCTAGTGATATAAGGGGTAGTATGGCTGTATGTGAGGGATTTACTTGGGATTAACGGTGACATCACTATGCATATCATTAGTTATCTTTCTTCTATGGATGAGACTAGTAGGTTATTGCTATAAGCAGTTGCGGAGGCGATAGCAATTATGGATGCACTGCCCATATATAATTATCTTGCTCTAACTATTACATGCATAATTTATTATTATCTATTATTCCCATTAGATGTTTTTCATAGCTACCACGGTGAAACCGAAGACCCTAGGCCACTCTCTCCATTGTCAACAACAACAAAAAGATTACAGACTCTTGGTCCGACGAAAACACAAAAGGAATTCTAAAACTCTCGAAGGTTCGTTTAAGTAATCTCACTTTGCTTTCTACTTCCCGGGGATTTGATAAACCTAGGTCTACTAGGGAAAAGGAGCTATACTACATCCTTAATCCGGATCGAAGGTATCAGCGTCTCGCCCCGACTTCACCGTGCGACGCCAAGCTCTCCTGGGTGGGCCGACTAAGGCCAATCCACGGGCCAAAAGACTACATCGCCACAGTAACCTGGCTATTGAGTCTCCACCTTCTACCTTTAGGCACCATTAAGAGAGCATAGTTGTCATTCTGTGTGCAGTGTTCCAAAGCTTATTAATTGATGCATATTGTGTTATTACTTGTTCATGTACTATGTATTTATAGTCACCTTGTGAACTTTGCAGGTGTCCTATGCATTATATTGCTACTCTATGAGGGACAAGCTGATTGCCACTATGCTATGTTTTCTGCATGTGAAACAAACAAACGTTTTTCAGTACATATTATTCATGATCATTGTTTGTAGCTTGCCATGTTGCATGCATAATTACTATATCCTATTGTTAGAACTCCATCTTTCATGCACATGTTTAGAGTTCTTTGATTCCAGATTTCAATGTTTGCAAATGGTTGGATCTTTATTGTGAGGGTGCATGTCACCTCAAAAAATATTCTTTTATCACTTACCTACTCGAGGACGAGCAGGAGTTAAGCTTGGGGATGCTGATACATTGGAAACGTATCTATAATTTTTGATGCTCCATGCTTGTTTTGTATCTACTTTTCTTTACTTGTCCACACTTTGAGGTGCTTTTTACATGTTTTCTGGTACTAACCTATTAACAAGTTGCAACAGTGCTAGATGCCTGTTTTCTGCTGTTTTTGGTTTCATAAAAGTTAGTAAAGAAATATTCTCGGAATTGGACGGGACGAAGGACAAAGTCAATAACTTTCCGTGGGAAACAAGAAGTCCAGAGGGGAGCACGGAAGGCCAGCTAGGGGGGGCAGACCCAGCCTAGACCGGTAGGGGTAGTCGTTTGACAACCTCAGAATCACGATCACGGAAAGCAAGATCATAGATCAATCCTGTACCACCGCAATACAAGCGATCACATCATTCATATCAATCTTCATATCACCATATGCAACCATCCCGAATCTATAACTGAACAGCATCGGCTCTGATACCACTTAAGGGATACGGGTAGGCTATACTAGCGCAAATCAAAATTTTATACCGCGTAAACCAGGATTACTGTTGTCATAGATCACGGGATTAACACTAGACGCGCAGTTGCGGAAGTTGATGAAGCGCATTGAGGCAGTGCAGACGATCTACGTCTCCTCCTTGTTCTTGTCCCATGAGCAGCTCCCCTTGCGCGGCTCGTCCAAACGCTACAGATGCAGCGCCTCCGAAGTATCCACACGTATAGGGTGGAAGCGTCACACGCCGGAGTGCTAGGTCCGCGCGTGCAACACAGGCGTAGGAGTGGCGGCTGGGTGGAATGGTCTAACCCTAGTCAGCTTGCCCCACCCTCTCTTATATAGGCGTCCCTCGTGGGCTTCTACATTAGCAGCCCATTAGTAGCCTAAGCCTGGTCTAATTCGGATCCAATCCTCATTAGGCCTCCAGCCCCTTAAGTGTGTGACCCTATAGGTTCATATACGTATAGACATGACACGAATACACTTATTTTGTCAATAGTTGGTAGCAGCCTCTAGCAAGACGTGTCAACTCCTAAACGCATACAAAGATCATATCGGACGAACCATCACAAGGTTTAGTACATGTATTTCTCTTTGCCTCACGATATTTGGTCTAGCTCCAAGCTGACCTCCCTTTCTCGATACTGTGATTCAGAATCCCTTTACTAGGTTAAATCTTAACCATATGTAGCACGACCATGCATTTCTGGATCCGATCACTCGAGGGGCCCAGAGATATCTCTCTCAAGTAGAGAGGGGCAAATCCCATCTTGATTGACCATGCCTTGCAGCATGCTTCAGGACAAACCCGAAAGCTACCTTTATAACTACCCAGTTACGGAGTAGCGTCTGATAGCCCCAAAGTATGTCGATCCACATCTGAAGTACATGCGGAAATCTCAGTTCTAAAGACAAAACGTACACGATGTGTATAGAGCTGCAACTAATTGCCAGTCTCAAGTTGGGTCAGTCCAACCCCATGTTCATAACATGTGTCCACATTATTGGTTTGACATCTCCATGTCTATGACTTGCGAAATATAGTCACCAATCAATCGATGTGCTAGTCTAATATTCACATGTGTCCTCACATGAACTCCGACTAGGGACAACTATTAAATAACCATACAAGTAAAGAGTTTCACAAACAATTCACATAATTGCCAATCAATACAAGTTGCCTAATATGGATATTCAAGGAACATTACAATAACTCATGGATACATAAGAAATATAATCATCTCTATGATTGCCTCTAGGGCATATTTCCTTCAGTCTCCACATTTTTCAGAGAACTAAATACAACCATTGTGACATATTAAATCATCATGCATGCATTTGTTCATCATTGTTTTGTTGTATTGTGCATAATTGCATTTTGATTGGTGTGTTTTTTGTGCAATTGTTTGATCGATAGATTGCGAGGAGTGAAACTAGTTTGATTGCAACGAGTGCAACAATTGCAATTGTGAGGATTGTTTGAACGACTACTTCAACTAAAGGCAAGTGGCACTATCATAAATGTCCTAATTATTTTTCTATGCATTGTAGTTGTTTTTAGTAGAAGTGCATGTATAGGAATATTTTGCACTATGTGTTATGCTATGTTATGTCCTATTTAGGATATCCTTTTGTATCTTGCTTAGTGGAAACATCGTAGCTGTAGTATGTTTAGCCCTGCTATAGATTCGGGATGGAATATCATATTATGAGTATTGTGGGTTATTGGAAAAGCTATGTTTTTATATGATAAAACAAGTACTTAATGAATCACCTGGGTGGAATATTATTATTTTTGAGTTTGGAATAAGTGGCAACGAAGGGAACCGTATCTTTGGCTACCTCTCTCGTGTGTGCACTGGAAGAAGACCACCTAGGCATCATAGAGATTGACATGTTTCTCGTATAGTAGCTTCCAGTACAACCACATGCTATTATGGGCTCTGGCTTAGTTAATTACATAGCATAAGACCCTTTACATTGATATATCTTTAGGTTAACTAGAATTGTGTATTGGAGGTTATATCTTTGCATTGGTGCCTGTTAGACGTTCTAGTATTGTGTATTGGGAGGACTTCTATTGAAAGACTTTGTCACATTATCGATCTGCCGGTATACCAATTGGTGTGTACTAAACCAGCGGCCACTTGTGGCATCAAGGCAAGATTTTGTCTTGTGGGTTAAGTGTACAACTTCTATAGAAGATATAAATCTAAATGATTAGTCGTGTCCCCGGTTATGGACAACATTGAGCAAGTAAGGCTTGAATCTTATGGATGATCTCGACATTCCAATTTCTTAATAAAATTTGATGGTTGGAACAAGGGATTAGGAGCACTTGGTGTTGGCCAATGTGTTCATACAATTTTTAGAAAGGATTAAAACTATTTGAAAATGTTAGGGTAAAACTATTGCTTGATGCAAATCAGCCTAAAACTCCACTTGGCCAAATATGCTTGTAATTGATAGGTTCCATTTATATCCACATACTATTCACACTTGCCAATACATTCAAAGTATTGACCATTCGTGGCTGCAAGCTTTCATGTTGCAGGTTATATCATTTCTGAGTGATTGTTATAGGGCGCGAGACTTCACTCAACGATTGTTCACCTGTGGCACATTTGAAGGATGGAGATCTACCCTGTATTGCTTTCCGATGTGATATAATATAAATTCTGGATCATATGCATTGTATTTATGACGGATGATTAGATTTGGTATTCATTTTCTACTGTGTGTGCCAGTGAACCGATACAGGAATTGGCACTATACACATGAACTCAGCCTTATCAGGCGAGGGTGTTACAGACTCCATGTGTCAAACCATGGTCATAAATCCCCAAAATGCCACTTGAATGCTGCTGCTGCATGGAATGATGCACTCGTGTGACAGAAGTTGCATCACCACATCCATTTTAGTGCATGTGGTCATGTGGATCATTGTGATTTTGAAAATAACATATGAAAATGACTCTAGGGACTCCATGTGTCAAACCATGGTCATAAATCCCAGAAAATCCCTAGAAATCCCCTGGAATGGAACCGCCACATGGAATGATACACTAGTGTGACATAAGTTGCATCGCCACATCCATTGGACACTACTAGGAAACTAGCTATAGATAGACAGGTGGCGCATGGTTCTGACCATGCGCCACAAAAGATGTCCAGTGGCGCATCTGTTCCAATGCACCACAGAACACAAAAACTTTTGTGGCACATGGAAATGGGCAATGCGCCACAGAAGTGAGGTGGGACCCATCACCAGGCCTTGGTCTATGAAACATCTGTGGCGCATTTGACCAAATGCGCCACAGAAGTTTTCACTTATGTGGCGCATATAGACAGATGCGCCACGGAATCATCAGGTGGGACCCATAGCAGGCGGGCTTTGACCATGCTCTAACCAATCTTCTGTGGCGCATATGATTATATGCGCCACAGAAGTTTATATCTTTTGTGGCACATATCGCCATATGCGCCACAAAATAAGAATGTGGGCCCCACAGTCTGGCCACCTATAACCAAGATTCTATGGCGCATATATAGATATGCGCCACAGAAGATCAAATTTCTATGGCGCATATCTACAATATGCGCCATATAATGGTGCGTGCTACTCAGAATATGTTAGGAATTTCTAGTACATTTTCCTCTTGCTTTTCCCAACTAAACAAGTACCAGTTGCATTGGAAGAATACTAGACAATCTACTAGATAGACAGTGGCATACATCATTGCAAATGCACATGCGCATACCCCTTGAACAGCAAAACAACAATGGCATACATCATTGCAAATGCACAAACTACAACAAACATTGCAAATTCCTTCACAGAGCTGGTGGGGGCGATGGCGGTGGAAGATGCCAGACCTCCATGTCCACGCGTGCCTGCAGCCCGCGGACGTGCTCCTCCATGGACAAGTTGGGGTCGAGCACCAGCCGCCACCCGATTGGTTCCCCCATGCGCGCTCTCTCCTCCGGGGACGTGAGCACGGCCTACAACCTCATGGCCTTGTTGTAGAGGGCCTCGTGCCGTAGCCTGGACTGCTCCTCGATTAGGTTGACCTCTAAATCCCGCGGTGGCTGACTCCGAGCACTGCCCCTCAACCTCGCCCCTCCACTACGAGTAGGCTGTAGGGAACGCGAGCGGGCTGTGCTCTCCAGCGAGTCTTCCGACGAGTTGTGGGAAGAAGACATCAGGAGGAGGGACGATGCTTTTGACAGGGAGTGCGGTATATATATAGAGGGGTGTCATTAAAGCAGCTAGCTGCCACCTTTAATTTTGTACAGATCTGGACGCAGGGTTCTGTGGCGCATATGGAAGATATGCACCACAGAAGTTCAATCTTTCATGGCGCATATCACACATATGTGCCACAGAACCATGGTCTAGATCTGCTTTTGACCGGTCTCTGACCGACCATATGTGGGCCCACAGTCTGGCCACCTATGGCCAAGGTTCTATGGCGCATATGGCGATATTCGCGCATATCATCCATATGCGCCACAGAACCCTTCGTCCAGATCTTCATAAAAAGGTGGCAGCTTTGCACCCCTCTTTCTACCACCATCCATTTCACATCCTTCTTCCTCCTCCTTCCAGCTCGTCTTCCTCCTCTCTCCCACCCCATTGTGCCCATAATTTTCTACATTTTGTTGTATTTAAACCTACTATAATTGATAGATTGGTTAGGGAAAGCCTTTCTCCAACTAGTAGATCTAAAAACACTTACTTTTCTCCTCCACATCTCTATTTGTGTACAATTGTCTCTCCATAGATCTATTGGTCCACACTCTCTCACATCGCGTTCTCGGCTTGGTATTCAATCTACCCGGTGAGTAATTGGCCATGAATATGCATGTTTTGTAGGTGTAAAGCTTGTCTCGCGGGCGGTGTGTACATGCGATGCATGGCACGAAGATGATGTTTGTGCATGCAGCTTGTGTGGTGCATGAATGTTTGCATGGGAAGAAGTTTCTTGTTTTTGCTTTTCTGCCTCGGTGTGGTGCATGGATGTTTGCCAAAATGTTGATTCATTTCCATTTCGGCAAATTTTTTCACCACCCATATGTCCTACTTTTAGGAAAGGTCATGCCAAAAAATTTCGGCGACCATGCATGTGTTTGTGTGTGCATAAGGTGTGGTTTCTAATTAACCTACTCTGTATTTTTCTCTATACGTGCATACCACGCAGGCAACCATGGTCGTCAGGATGAGCGAAGGTTGAGTTACTAGGTATAAGTAAGACGCGAAGGCGGACATGATTCGGAACAACAAGACCCAGATAAGATGTCCATGTCGAACATGCAAAAATCTAGCGCTGGATCGACCCTGATTCTGGAAAATTGGAGGATCACCTGCTCATGCGTGGTTTCATGCGCGACGACTTCGATGAGGAGCCGACAGTAAATGGTGGTGGTCATCATGAAGACGTGGGCGGGCGAGAAGACGAAGAGTCTCCCGGCAGGCATGGTCATGATGATGAAGAATATACCGGTGGGCATGATCATCATGACGAAGAAGGAGATGTCGACGGGCATGACCATCACGAAGAAGGAGAAGAAGAGAACACCCAGACGCTGCTAACTTCGGTGTTAAGGGGCCCTCATGTTCAGGAACTTCTTCTCAACGAGAAGAGCAACGCCAAAGCTACAGCGAGAGAGAAAGCCAAGCTGGCGCAAATGGAGATAGATGGGATGACTCCTTTGTATCCTGGTTGTCGGCCGGAGGATACACGCCTGAGTGTAACGCTCCAGGCTCTAGAGATGAAGGCGGAACACAAATGGACCGACGTGAGCTTCAATGCTAACATGGAATTCTGGCGCGATTATCCTCCTAACAGGAACACATTGCCAACAAGTATAGAGGAGGCCAAGAAAATTGTGTGCCCTCTCGACCTACCGCACATTAAATACCACACATGCATCAATGATTGTGCACTTTATCATAAAGAGTATGCGGAGAGAACCACATGTCCGGTGTGCGGCCATGGACGGTACAAGAGAGTGACCAAGAAAGTTCCTCAAAAAGTGGTATGGTACTTTCCTATCACTCCCTGTCTACAGAGATATTTCGTAGATCCTAAGGAAGCAAAGCTAATGCAATGGCACGCGGAAAGGGAGAAACCCGAAGATGATCCGGAGAAGGGCAAGATCCTAACACACCCTTCAGACGCTAGCTAGTGGAATGTATTGGACATCGAGTTCGAAGAGTTCGGGGGCGATGGAAGGAACATCAGGCTGGGTATGAGCATCGATGGGCTCAATCCTTTTGGCAACCATAGTAGCACGCATAGCACATGGCCCGTGTTTGTATGGTCGTACAACATCCCCCCGTGGCTCTGCACAAAGCAAAGGTACATACACATGAGCTATAGAGGTCCCAACCTTTAATAAGGTAGAGATCCCTATGTTTACAATGCTAGTCCCTGGATCAATAGCTAGCATCCACAGTTAAGATGTAATATCAAGAAACAAAGGTCATAATACAACTTTATAACTAGGAATAATTTTTTTTATTACATCTTACATAGCTCATTTGGCTATCTCATTACAATGCAGCAGAAATAGCTATAGCATGGGGTCCTTCATGTTCAAAGTGCCACAGGCAAACATGTTGGTTGTAGACTTGTAATCCTAATCAACACACCTCACTAACATCAATCAAACCTGCAACATAATAAGTTATAGCCACAAAGGTCAATACATTTGAATTGTATTGGCAAGTGATACTATGGTAGTATGGTAGAGTCTATCATCTATATGCACTTGGGTAGGTGGATCTTAGGCTTGCTTTGCTCAAAATAGATTTTTCCTTATCATTTGAAAACACTAAGTTTTTGCTTGTCAAAATCACCCAAGGAACCACCAATAGAAATTGGTGAACCTTCACCCTTGTTCAACCACAAGTTTTTAACTTAGAAATTTGGATGAGGAGATTCTTGATAGCTTCCATGTCTTGATGCTCAAATTGTCCTTTGCCAGGGACATGGCTAAGTACTTAGATTTTACCATCTGCAGAGGTTGTGCACTTTCCCCACAAGACTTGGTTTCACCAAGACAAGATCTTTCAGAAGCCTTCCCTTAGACCAAAATGGACGCGTTCCAACCTATCATCCCCTACCACCAACTGTCCATTTGGCTAAGTTATTGCAACCTATATGATCCAGGCAGAGCCCATAATGCCAAGTGGCTGCACTTGAAGCTTCTCAACATTTGACATCTCAAATCTCTATGTTCCTGGGTGGCATTCCACAAGTGAGATACACAAGGTAAACCATAGAAATGGGCCTTGTGTAACCACTTAACACAAACCATTCCTTCCATTCCACCCAGGTGATTCATTCACTTAGTTGTTTTATTAAACAAAACTCAAGTCCTTGACTTAGAAATATTCCATAGTATGAATATATTCCCCCCTTGTTTTATACTAGCTAAGCTAAGCATGATAGTAGTAGGAATCTTAACTTAGGAGATTTCTACTCAGGTTTCATCTACTAGGATTTCCCATGGCATAGTCTATACTTAGCAAAATTCCTGTAGAAGTCCCAACCTTTAATAAGGTAGAGTCCCCTGTGTTTACAATGCTAGTCCCTGGATCAATAGCTAGCATCCACAGTTAAGATGTAATATCAAGAAACAAAGGTCATAATACAACTTTACAACCAGGAATAAAATAATTTATTACATCTTTCATAGCTCATTTGGCTATTACATTACATTGCAGCAGAATATCTATAAACATGGGGTCCTTCATCTTCAAAGTGCCACAGGCAGACATGTTGGTTGTAGACTTTGTAATCCTAATCAACACACATCACTAAATCAATCAAACCTGCAACATCACAAGGTACAGCCACAAGGGTCAATACATTTGAATTGTATTGGCAAGTGATACTACAATAGTATAGTGGAGTCTAACATCTATATGCAATTGGCTAAGTGGAGTTGAGGCTTGCATTGCTCAAAATAGATTTTTCCTTAACATTTGAAAACACTAAGTTTTTGCTTGACAAAATCATTTCTCCCAATCAAAGATTGAAGATCCTTTAACCCTTGTTCAACCACAAGTTTTTAACTTTGAAATTTGAATGATGAGATTCTTGATTGCTTCCATGTCTTGATGCTCAAATTGTCCTTTACCAGGGACATGGCTAAGTACTTAGATTTTACACTCTGCAGAGGTGGTGCACTTTCCCCACAAGAGTTGGTTTCACCAAGACAAGATCTTTCAGAAGCCTTCCCTTAGACCAAAATGGACGCGTTCCAACCTATCAAACTCTACCACCAACTGTCCATATGGCTAAGTTATTGCAACCTATATGATCCAGGAAGAGCCCATAATGCCAAGTGGTTGCACTTGAAGCTTCTCAACATTTGACATCTCAAATCTCTTTGTTCCTGGGTGGCCATCCACAAGTGAGATACACAAGGTCAACCATAAACATGGGCCTTGTGAACCACTCAACCAAAAACCACCATTCAAGTCCCATTCCACCCAGGTGATTCATTAACTTAGTTGTTTTATTAAACAAAAACACAAGTCCTCAGACTTAGAAATTTTCCATAGTATGGATATATTCCACCCTTGTTTTCTATTAGCTAAGCTAAGATTGATAGTAGTAGGAATCTTAACTTAGGAAAATTTCTACTAAGGTTTCATCTACTAGGTTTTCCTATAGCAAGGTTTATACTAAGCAAAATTCCATGCAAGTTTTACTTAGAGAAAAACACTAATGCATAGTGAAAGTAATGGGACAAAAAGTATGAAGCATCACTTGCCTTTTTGGTAGAGGGTATAAGTTCACTCCTTGTCCTTGCAACAATCACACTCTTCAAGTCACTACAATTCAATCAAGCAAGGCACAAACTCAATCTACCAATCAAGCAAAACATCACATAAAAATCATAGAACCAAGACAATGCATGCAAGCATGCTAAAGGATTGTTTTATTTGGATAAGTGGTTCCTAATGGGTCTTAAACATTTGAAAACACCTATTGGTCATTTTGTAAGGTGGCAAAGTCATTTGCAAAAGGTTTCACTTCATAAACCATTTTCAAAACAAGGTATCATTTTATGTGGTGTAAAAATGTTTTTACTAAGGCATTAATCTATAGGATTCACAAAATATGTTTTCAAACCATAAAACTTGGTGTTTAGGGTCAAAGAGTTTAAAACAAAACATTTCCCAAAAGTTTTCTTCCAAAACCCTTTTTAATAAACAAAATCATTTTTGAACAATTTTTACATTATAAACAACCATACAAATGTTTCTGCAAAAACAAACATTTTTCCAGAAGCTTTTTACTAAACAAATGGCATGGTTGGATAGGGCTTGTTCCACTGATTCCATTGACATAAAGTTTGCAATTTTTGGACGTGTGGATCAAAAGTTACAAGGTTTTCAAATCTGCATCTAATTCAGATTCAAAGTTTGTTTTAAATCAAACCAGTGACACGCGTCCTGTTCCTATTCGCAGATACCGTTTCGCCCGGATCACACTCTCTGGTGCGTTGGATCAAGTCAGATCGTGCGGCACAGGTTGCGTACCTCTTCGATGTTTAAGTGAATCTATCCAGGCCCTTCGATCTAAATCTAACGATGAGCAGTAGCTGGTCAAAAGCAGGCGGCAGCGGCGGCGGTGGTGGCGGCGCGCAGTCGGGCGAAGCGGCTGGTGATGCAGGAAGCGAGGAAGCGAGGGAATATAGTCACCGTGTTCGCGGCGTCGTGGGGAAGCTCAAGGAGGTTGTCGTTGCTGAAGGGGCGCACGGAGGTGAGGGTAATGGCTCGCCGGAGTTGCTCCTGGCATCGGATGGTTCTGGAGCTCGTCGAGGTCGACGCTACGGATTACGAGGAGGCAAACAAAGAGCGTAGTTAGATGCGCAAGGTCAATGCGATGACGCGTGCGTGAAGGAGAGGGATCGGGGTGGTCAGTTCTTACTAGGGGAAGGTCGCCGGAGAGAGACGCAGACGCGGCGGCGCTCGGAGTTTGTCGTAGTCGAGGTTCTGGGGCGCCCGCGGTTGTACGAAAGGCACAGGGAGATGCGCCTGGGAGTGGGGATCACGACGGTGTTCTTAGGAAGGCAAGGGGCGGCGAGGTTCTGCCAGATTTTACCAAAGATGCTCGTCGGAGCAGTGGCGGTGCGAGCTCGAATTGAGGCAGCCTAGGGGCAGAGAGAGGGAGGCGCGTGAGGGGAAATGGAGAGGATGATTGGGCTTAATGTGCGTGGTCAAGAGGCCGATTAATGGCGTGGTTAACGCGTATTAAGCCGGACTTTATTCGCTTGCAACGGCCGGCGAGTGGGAGGGGCGTAGTCCGCGGGTGAAGACGATGGATACGTGGCGGTGGGGTCTATCTGCAGTGAGGGAGAGAGAGAGGAGAATGGGTCCACTGGTCATTGGCTCTGCGAGTTCTGTCTATGGTGAAAAACGTTTCGCCGCGGGAGAGAGTAGGTGGGCTGGACTGGGTCTTGTTGGGCCAGTTTGTTGGGCTGGGTCCTTTGCATATTTTTTTTTGTTCTGAATCTTTTCTCTTTTTCTGTTTGAATTTCCTAATTGAATTTCAAACAAACAAATCAAACATTCAAAACAAACCAAACTTCCACCACACTTTGCAATTGAATTTGGTTATGTTTAACAACATAAACCAAAGTCCAAAAATAATATAATATTTTGATTTTAGGATCTATTTAATAATTAAATAAAAATAGACCTTAATTATTAATTCAAATAGGTTTTGATTTATTTAATAAAATCTCCATTTGAAAACTAAATATTATCAAAATCAAATCAGTAGGTTTTATTTGAAAATAGAAGATATTTGGAAAACTTGCTTAAAATAAAATAACATTTTTATTTTAGGGTCCATTAATAATTAAATAAAAATGGACCTTAGTTATTAAATCAAATAGGATTTGTTTTATTAAAATCTTTATTTTGAAATCTAAAATAAAACAAAAACTCTTCAGTAGGTTTTATTTGAAAATAATAAACACTTTGAAAACTTATTTAAAATAAATTAATAAGTTTTGGTGTTTAATTAAAATGGTAAAACCTTTTATTTAAATAAAATTGGATATTAAATCCTTATTATTTTATTTAAATAAACCTTTACTCTTTTAATCAAAGCAAAACATTTTAATTTAAAAGATTGGCCAAGGTTTTAATTTGGCTCTATAAAATAATCTTTATTTATAAATCTACCTTTTCTTTTGAAACCAAATCTTTTATTAAAAGATCCCAAAATAGTAATTCCAAATATTTTTAACTTTATTTTTTATTTATCTTTTTAAATCCCTTTAGGATTTTATTTGATTCAAATAGGTTTTGAAAGTTTCCAATTGGATTCAAAAAGTTTCTTCTCACCCTGAAAATCAACAAAGTTTTATTTTATTCATTTATTTTTCACATTATCTTGGGATGTGACAGGCTACCACCCTTAAAATAAATCTCGTCCCGAGATTTGGGAAGGCTAGGGTTACAAGTTGGCTCAAAAGCATCTAGGGTACTACCACCCTTAAAAATTTTCCAACTAATTTACATCTTGACTTGCTTGGGATCTTGATGTAACTTTCCTGGACAGAAGTTTGCATAGTGGCCTAGTTCCTTGCATTTGAAACATGTGACAAGGCTGAGATCCCTCATAGGCTTGTTTATCTTGTGTTTCATCTTTTCTGGACAGTTGCTTGCATAATGTCCTAGCTCTTTGCAGTTGTTGCACCACACTTGGCTAATATCTTTCTTTTCCTTTGGTATCATTTCCTCTTGTTTGTTTCCTTGGTTCTTTTTCTTTTCTAGGCATTCACTGGCATAGTGTCCCATCTCTTTGCAATTGTATCATTGCACTTGAGTAATATCCTTCTTCTTCTTTTTGGGTCTCTCCAAGGCTAGGAGTTCTTCTAATTCATGTTCTTCATATCTCACCTCAAAGGTGGGAAATCTTTCTCTCTTCTTGGGGCAGTTACTAGAGATATAACTTCCTTCTTCACAATTAGGGCATTGATCTTCATGCTCCTTGCATGAATGATCCTTGTCTCTACAAATATTGCAAGCTTTGGTCCCTTCTAAAATAACATCTTTGTCATCCTTGTTGTCATTAGGTCTTTGGGAAAAGTTTTCTCTCATGTTGATCATTTGAATAACCAATCCTTGCAACAATTGGGATTGAAGTTTCAAAAATCCTTTGTATGGCTGGGTCTAATCCATTGTTGTTGGCTAAAAGTTGCGTTGTCTCTTGTCTCAACTGGGTTTGGGTTACTATGAGTTCTCTCATGTTGTCCTCTTGGTTGTTGTTTTGTCATCATCTTTGATGTTGGAGTCTCTCGGGGTAGTCATCTGTTTGGATTGGATTGGGATTAGAATAGGCAAAAGATTTCTAAGGATTCTAATCACACACATCACAATTCACACAAGCAATGTGCAAGCAATCACAAACAAACATTCCACTCAAACAACAAAGTTTCAAGCACATTTTTAGACAAGCAGATATATTTTTGTTACACCACCTAAGTTGGTGTGTTTGACTTAACTAAATATGGTGGTCCATCTATATGGTTCACTTGAGATCTTTCCATCTTTCTTGGTTGATTCTTCTTGCATGATATCATGGTTTCCTTGGGAAAATTCTTGGTCACAAAACTTCAAAGGTGTTGATTGCTCCTTCTAACTTGTGTTTCCTTAGTCTCCAAATCTTGAGCAAGATTTCCTTATCTCACTTGTCCTTAGTGACATCCAAGTTTGAAGTCCTTGGTGAATATGCTGAAGATGTTGAAGTCATTAGAGTTGAAGAAGTTGAAGTCATTAGTGTTGAAGAAGTCCTTTGCACATGATGAAGTCTTTGGCCCTAGGGTAGGTTTTTCCATCAAGTTGAAAATAGAAGAGGTGTAGAATCAAAAACCAAAATGGTTGAGGAAAGAGTTTACAAGATTGTTTGTAAATGAGTTTTGGAACAAATAAAACTCCTACTTTCCTAAGGGTTTTGTCCAATCCTAGGTTTACAAATCCTACAGGCAACACAATGCTCTGATACCATCTGTAGAAGTCCCTACCTTTAATAAGGTAGAGTCCCCTGTGTTTACAATGCTAGTCCTTGGATCAATAGCTAGCATCCACAGTTAAGATGTAATATCAAGAAACAAAGGTCATAATACAACTTTACAACCAGGAATAAAATAATTTATTGCATCTTTCATAGCTCATTTGGCTATTACATTACATTGCAGCAGAATATCTATAAACATGGGGTCCTTCATCTTCAAAGTGCCACAGGCAGACATGTTGGTTGTAGACTTTGTAATCCTAATCAACACACCTCACTAAATCAATCAAACCTGCAACATCACAAGTTACATCCACAAGGGTCAATACATTTGAATTGTATTGGCAAGTGATACTATAGTAGTATAGTGGAGTCTAACATCTATATGCAATTGGCTAAGTGGAGTTGAGGCTTGCATTGCTCAAAATAGATTTTTCCTTAACATTTGAAAACACTAAGTTTTTTCTTGACAAAATCATTTCTCCCAATCAAAGATTGAAGATCCTTTAACCCTTGTTCAACCACAAGTTTTTAACTTGGAAATTTGAATGATGAGATTCTTGATTGCTTCCATGTCTTGATGCTCAAATTGTCCTTTACTAGGGACATGGCTAAGTACTTAGATTTTACACTCTGCAGAGGTGGTGCACTTTCCCCACAAGACTTGGTTTCACCAAGACAAGATCTTTCAGAAGCCTTCCCTTAGACCAAAATGGACGCGTTCCAACCTATCAAACTCTACCACCAACTGTCCATATGGCTAAGTTCTTGCAACCTATATGATCCAGGCAGAGCCAATAATGCCAAGTGGTTGCACTTGAAGCTTCTCAACATTTGACATCTCAAATCTCTTTGTTCCTGGGTGGCCATACACAAGTGAGATACACAAGGTCAACCATAAACATGGGCCTTGTGAACCACTCAACCAAAAACCACCATTCAAGTCCCATTCCACCCAGGTGATTCATTAACTTAGTTGTTTTATTAAACAAAAACACAAGTCCTCAGACTTAGAAATTTTCCATAGTATGGATATATTCCACCCTTGTTTTCTATTAGCTAAGCTAAGCTTGATAGTAGTAGGAATCTTAACTTAGGAAAATTTCTACTAAGGTTTCATCTACTAGGTTTTCCTATAGCAAGGTTTATACTAAGCAAAATTCCATGCAAATTTTACTTAGAGAAAAACACTAATGCATAGTGAAAGTAATGGGACAAAAAGTATGAAGCATCACTTGCCTTTTTGGTAGAGGGTATAAGTTCACTCCTTGTCCTTGCAACAATCACACTCTTCAAGTCACTACAATTCAATCAAGCAAGGCACAAACTCAATCTACCAATCAAGCAAAACATCACATAAAAATCATAGAACCAAGACAATGCATGCAAGCATGCTAAAGGATTGTTTTATTTGGAGAAGTGGTTCCTAATGGGTCTTAAACATTTGAAAACACCTATTGGTCATTTTGTAAGGTGGCAAAGTCATTTGCAAAAGGTTTCACTTCATAAACCATTTTCAAAACAAGGTATCATTTTATGTGGTGTAAAAATGTTTTTACTAAGGCATTAATCTATAGGATTCACAAAATATGTTTTCAAACCATAAAACTTGGTGTTTAGGGTCAGAGAGTTTAAAACAAAACATTTCCCAAAAGTTTTCTTCCAAAACCCTTTTTAATAAATAAACTATATTTTTATTTGACTAGAAATGGTTTTAAATCAAAGAATCATTCTTTTGTTTCACCAAATACATTTTTGAAACCACAAAGTGTTTCCTATGGTCAGTAGGTTCAAATCACACCATTTGCCAAAGATTTTATCCCCAAAATCATTTTTGAACAATTTTTACATTATAAACAAGCATACAAATGTTTCTGCAAAAACAAACATTTTTCCAGAAGCTTTTTACTAAACAAATGGCATGGTTGGCTAGGGCTTGTTCCACTATTTACATTTATATAAAGTTTGCAATTTTTGGACGTGTGGATCAAAAGTTACAAGGTTTTCAAATCTGCATCTAATTCAGATTCAAAGTTTGTTTTAAATCAAACCAGTGACACGCATCCTGTTCCTATTCGCAGATACCGTTTCGTCCGGATCACACTCTCTGGTGCGTTGGATCAAGTTAGATCGTGCGGCACAGGTTGCGTACCTCTTCGACGTTTAAGTGAATCTATCCAGGCCCTTCGATCTAAATCTAACGATGAGGAGTAGCTGGTCAAAAACGGGCGGCGCAAGCGACGGTGGCTGGCGGCGGCGCGGTCAGACAGCGGCGAAGCTGGTGATGCAAGAAGCGAGGAAGCGAGGGAATATACTCACCGTGTTCGCGGCGTCGTGGGGAAGCTCAAGGAGGTTGTCGTTGCTGAAGGGGCGCACGGAGGTGAGGGTAATGGCTCGCCGGAGTTGCTCCTGGCGTCGGATGGTTCTGGAGCTCGTCGAGGTCGACGCTACGGATTACGAGGAGGCAAAAAAAGAGCATAGTTAGATGCGCAAGGTCAATGCAATGACGCGTGCGTGAAGGAGAGGGCTCGGGGTGGTCAGTTCTTACCAGGGGAAGGTCGCCGGAGAGAGACGCAGACGCGGCAGCGCTCGGAGTTTGTCGTAGTCGAGGTTCTGGGGCGCCCGCGGTTGTACGAAAGGCACAGGCAGATGCGCCTGGGAGTGGGGATCACGACGGTGTGCTTAGGAAGGCAAGGGGCGGTGAGGTTCTGCCGGATTTTACCGAAGATGCTCGTCAGAGCAGTGGCGGTGCGAGCTCGAATTGAGGCAGCCTAGGGGCAGAGAGAGGGAGGCGCGTGAGGGGAAATGGAGAGGAGGAGTGGGCGCTTTAATGTGCGTGGTAAAGGGGCCGATTAATGGCGTGGTCAACGCGTATTACGCCGGACTTTATTTGCCTGCAACGACCAACGAGGGGGAGGGGCGTAGTTCGCGGGTGAAGACGATGGATACGTGGCGGTGGGGTCTATATGGCAGTGAGGGAGAGAGAGAGGAGAATGGGTCCACTGGTCATTGGCTCTGCGGGTTCTGTCTATGGTGAAAAACGTTTCGCCGCGGGAGAGAGTAGGTGGGCTGGACTGGGTCTTGTTGGGCCAGTTTGTTGGGTTGGGTCCTTTGCATATTTTTTTTGTTCTGAATCTTTTCTCTTTTTCTGTTTAAATTTCCTAATTGAATTTCAAACAAACAAATCAAACATTCAAAACAAACCAAACATCCACCACACTTTGCAATTGAATTTGGTTCTGTTTAACAACATAAACCAAAGTCCAAAAATAAAATAATATTTTGATTTTAGGATCTATTTAATAATTAAATAAAAATAGACCTTAATTATTAATTCAAATAGGTTTTGATTTATTTAATAAAATCTCCATTTGAAAACTAAATATTATCAAAATAAAATCAGTAGGTTTTATTTGAAAATAGAAGATATTTGGAAAACTTGCTTAAAATAAAATAACATTTTTATTTTAGGGTCCATTAATAATTAAATAAAAATGGACCTTAGTTATTAAATCAAATAGGATTTGTTTTATTAAAATCTTTATTCTGAAATCTAAAATAAAACCAAAACTCTTCAGTAGGTTTTATTTGAAAATAATAAACACTTGGAGAACTTATTTAAAATAAATTAATAAGTTTTGGTGTTTATTTAAAATGGTAAAACCTTTTATTTAAATAAAATTGGATATTAAATCCTTATTATTTTATTTAAATAAACCTTTACTCTTTTAATCAAAGCAAAACATTTTAATTTAAAAGATTGGCCAAGGTTTTAATTTGGCTCTATAAAATAATCTTTATTTATAAATCTACCTTTTCTTTTGAAACCAAATCTTTTATTAAAAGATCCCAAAATAGTAATTCCAAATATTTTTAACTTTATTGTTTATTTATCTTTTTAAATCCCTTTAGGATTTTATTTGATTCAAATAGGTTTTGAAAGTTTCCAATTAGATTCAAAAAGTTTCTTCTCACCCTGAAAATCAACAAAGTTTTATTTTATTCATTTATTTTTCACATTACAAGATTTGGAAAATCTTGGGATGTGACAATTCCATGCAAGTCCTACTTAGAAATATCACTAATTCAATCTACCATTCAAGCAAACAACACATAAAATAATAGAGACAAAGCAATGCATGCAAGCATGCCAAAGATTGTTTTATTTGGAAAAGTGGTTTCTAATAGGTTATAAACATTCTAAAACACCTATTGGTCATTTTATATAAGTGGAAAAATCATTTGCAAAATATTTTACTTATAAATCATTTTTAAACCAAATCAATATTTTATGTGGTTGAAAATGCCTTTAGTTAAGCAATAATCTATAAGGTTCATCAAAATATATTTTTAAATCATAAAACCTTGTGTTTAGTGTCAGAGAGTTTAAATCAAAACATTTCCCAAAGGGTTTCCTCCAAAAGCATTTTTAATATATAAACATTATTTTTATTTGACTAGAAATGTTCTAAATCAAAGATTTACTCTTTTGCTTCACAAAATATGTTTTTGAAACCACAAGTTCTTTTAGATGGTCAGTAGGTTCAAAACAATTCATTTTCCAAAGATCTTATCACAAAAAAAAATTAGAATAAGTTTTATATTCTAAATAAGCCTACACAAGTTTTTGCTGAAACAACCATTTTACCAGAAGCAATTCATTAAACAAAGTGCATGGTTGGGTAGAATTTGTTTTGCTGATTCCATTGATATAAAATTTGAAAATTTTGGATGTGTGGTTTGAAAGTTATGAATTTTGCAAGTTTACAAATCCAATAGATCAAATTCTGCTTTTTAAACCAGTGTCTGGCCACATGGCGTGTTTCTATTCACCCATACCGTTTCGCGTGGATCGACTAACGTAGAGCGTTGGATCTAACTGGAAACGCACGGACCAGATAAGCTCGTACCCCTTCGTTTATGTTCTATCGCGTCTGTCCGATCTTCATCGCATTTCCCTAATCGACTCTGCCAGAAAGTGGCGGCTGCGGCAATTGGCGGTGGCAACGATTCTGCTGGCGGTCTGGCGGATATCTGAGAAGCGAGGAGAGGATGAGGTGGCTCACCAGGTTCGCGGAGTGTTGCTGAAGCTCAACGCGGTCTCGGCAGGGACAGGGGTGCACTGTGCTGGCTTGAATCGCTCGCCGGAGTTCGTGTCCGCGTTGGGATCCTCTGTCTATCGTCGGAGGCAAAGGTACGGGCCACGGAAAAGCAAGATAACAACTGCGTTAGATGCGTACGGGGTCGGTGATCATGTGTGCATCAATGAGATGAAAGGGGGTGGTCAGATGCTACCTGGGGCACTCGCCGGAGTAGAGGCAGTGGACGGTGGCGAGAGGGTGTCGTCATTGACGAGCGTCTGAGGCGCGCGCGAGCGAGTGGAGAGTACTGGGAGGTGCAGGAGATGCTGGCAAGCAAGCTCGTGTGCTCAGGAGGCAGTGGGCTGATGGTGGTGGCCGAAATTCGAACGCGGGCTCACCGGAGACAGTGGAGGTTCAGAGAAAATTCCGAGTAGCCTGGTGGCGGTGAGGGGTTGGCAAGTGAGGGAGATCAGAGAGAGGAGAAGGGTGCTTAAATGCGCGAGGTCACGGGCTGAATCAACATGCGGTTAATGAGGAATCAACGCAATCAATCGGTAGAAACGGCGACGAGGTTGGGGGAGAAGAAGTCGCGGCGGGTGGAAACGAAATCTGACAGGCGGGACCGTGTTGTCAGTGAGAGAGGAAGAGGGGAGGTGGGGCCTGCTAGTCAGCGACTGGGTGGGTGTCTTTCTGAGTGAAAAACGATTCACTGCGGGGAGTGAGGGAGTGGGCTGGACTGGGCTGGGCTGGCTTAGCTCATTTTTTGTACAGATTTGTTTTTCCTTTTCTTTTTCTATTTACCTGTTTTGATTTTGTTTAAACTTTTCAAACAACAATTTGATTTCAAACTTCAACCAAACTTTGTGTATATTCAAAAACTGTTTATTAACATATTCTTAAGTCAATTTAGAATAATAATTTCATTCTTTTTAGGGTATAATAATTATTTAAAATAGATCCTTGTGTTAAATCAAATAAGATATATTTTCAAACCTTATTTAGAATCCAATCTTTTTACTAAACCTTTTCAGTAGGTTTATTTATTTAATGGAATGCTAAATAATTCACTTTGAATTATTTATATTATTTTAATGTGATTATCAATCATTTTAATTTGGGAAATTGTTTTTATTCCAAAGAGATTCAAATATGGTTTTAATTCCATATAACTTTATTTAAATGGTTCTTTTATTTCATTTAAGTCAATTAAATAACTTTTATTCCACTTGGGTAAATTCAAATTATTTTCCCTGATTTAGTTTATCTCTTTCATTAGGGATTTTGTCTTTATTCAAATAGAAATAGAATTTGGTTAATGCCATTTTATTTTATCTAGAAAATTCTTTATCCTTTTATTTTATTTGGATTTGGATTATATTTACTCCATTTGCTTATGGATTGGGTCAAGATTTGATTTGGCCTTTAAATATTCCTCATTTAATATTTCTATCTTCATCTTATAAAATCCATATATTTTTATTTATAGATCCAAACTTGGCGATTTCAATTTGTAAAATCTTATTTAATATTTTTTTATCCTTTTAAATGTCTTTAGGATTATTTGCTCACCATTTGGTATGGATTTCTAGATAGGTGCTTCATTAGCTTTGGAAATTAAATTTCCTTATCTTATTGAACTCATAAGATTTTATCTATGGCTCCAAATTAAGTGAAACCAATTTCTATGGTTTTATAATATTTCTATTTGTCATTCTTGATCATTTGTAAATGTTTGTTGACAAATTTTTATATGGGTCAAATCCATGGTCTTAGAGATAACTTGGAAATGTTTTTCTTCCATTAGGGTTTTAGGGTTTTGGTTTATTTTCCAAGTGTTTAAATTTCCAGATGCATTTATGAAGAATGCATTCCACTTGATTTGAATTTGGTTAGGTTCAAACATTAACCAAAGTTTGTTCAATATGGGGTTTAAGTTTCCATTTAGAAACAAAAGTTTCTTTTCACCCTAAAATTCAACAATTATTTATTTTGTTTATTTATTTTTCACATTACAAAATTTGGAAAATTTTGGGATGTGACTGGCTAACACTCTTAAAATAAGTCTCGTCCCGAGATTTGGGGAAGATAGGGTTACAAGTTGGTTCAAAACAACTAGGGTACTACCACCCTTAAAAATTTTCCAACTAGATTACATCTTGGCTTGCTTGGGGTTTTGATGAAGCTTCTCTGGACACTTGTCTGCATAATGGCCTAGCTCTTTGCATTTGAAACACATCACTTGGCTGTTATCCTTCTTCTTCTTTGGTATCAATTCCTCTTGTTTATTTCCTTGGTTCTTTTTCTTTTCTGGGCAATCACTGGCATAGTGTCCCATCTCTTTGCAATTGTAACATTGCAACTGGCTTATGTCCATCTTCTTCTTTTTGGGACTCTCCAAAGCTAGGAGTTCTTCTAGTTCATGCTCTTCATACTTCACCACAAAGGTGGGAAATCTTTCTCACTTCTTGGGGCAGTTACTAGAGATATGACCTTCTTCTTCAAAAGACTAGCAACACTTTGTGGTCACTTTGGATTTGGCCTGATGATGCATGGTTTTGACTTTGCCTTCATCCTTCTTGGAAGAAGTTGTTCCTTCATGAGGGTTTACAAACTTTTGATGCACTCCACCTTGTTTTCTTTGTTGAACTATGGAATAGGTGGGGCATTGGATAGGGACATGATTATTTCCTTCACATAGGAAACAAGTAGCTTGAGATGTGGGGCATTGATTTGTTGGATGTTTCTCTTCACAATTAGGGCATTGATCTTCATGCTCTTTGGAAGTGTGATCCTTGTCTCCACAAACATTGCAAGCTTGAGTTCCTTCTATAATATCATCCTTGACATCATTGTTATCACAAACTCCTTGGGAAGGGTTGTCTCCCATGTTGATCATTTGACTTGTCATCCTATGCAACAATTTGGTTTGGGTTTCCAAAAACTTTTGCATGGTTGGGTCTAAATCATTGTTGTTGGCCCAAAATTGAGTTGTCACTTGGTTCAACTGGGTTTGGTTTACTATGAGTTCTCTCATGTTGATCTCTTGGTTGTTGTTGTCACCATCCTTGATGTTGGAGTTTCTTGGAGTAGTCATCTGTTTGGGTTGGATTGGGATTAGAATAGACAAAGATTTCTAAGAAAATAATTCTAATCACACACAACACAATTCACACAAGCAATGTGCAAGAAATCACAAACAATCATTCCACTCAAACAACAAGTTTCAAGCACATTTATAGGCAACAAAATATTTTTTGTTACACCACCTAAGTTGGTGTGTTTGATTTAATCTAAATATGGTGGTCCAACTATATGGTTTACTTTAGATCATTCCATCCTTCTTAGTTGGTTCTTCTTGAACAAGATCATTGTATCCTTGTATAACTTGCATCTTGGTCACAAAACTTCAAAGGTGATGATGGTTCCTTCTAAGTTGTGTTTCCTTGGTCTTCAAGTCTTGAGTAATATTTCTTGTCTCACTTTTAGTCCTTAGTGATATCCAAATTGAAGTCCTTGGTGAAAATATAGTTGAAGTCTTTGGTCATGGTGGAGGCTTTATCCATCAAGTTGAAATAGACAAGATGTAGAATCAAAACCAAAATGGTTGAGGAAAGAGTATACAAGATTGTTTGTAAATAAGTTTTGGAACAAATACAACTCCTATTTTTCTAAGGAGTTTTGTCCAATCCTACAGGCAACACAGTGCTCTGATACCATCTGTAGAGGTCCCAACCTTTAATAAGGTAGAGATCCTTGTGTTTACAATTCTAGTCCCTGGATCAATAGCTAGCATCCACAGTTAAGATGTAATATCAAGAAACAAAGGTCATAATACAACTTTATAACCAGGAATAAAATAATTTATTACAACTTACATAGCTCATTTGGCTATCTCATTACAATGAGCAGAAATAGCTATAGCATGGGGTCCTTCATCTTCAAAGTGCCACAGGCAAACATGTTGGTTGTAGACTTGTAATCCTAATCAACACACCTCACTAACATCAATCAAACCTGCAACATAATAAGTTACAGCCACAAAGGTCAGTACATTTGAATTGTATTGACAAGTGATACTATGGTAGTATGGTGGAGTCTATCATCTATATGCACTTGGCTAGGTGGAGCTTAGGCTTGCTTTGCTCAAAATAGATTTTTCCTTATCATTTGAAAACACTAAGTTTTTGCTTGTGAAAATCACCCAAGGAACCACCAATAGAAATTGGTGAACCTTCACCCTTGTTCAACCACAAGTTTTTAACTTAGAAATTTGGATGAGGAGATTTGTAAGATCCCTCCCTTTATAAAGGTAAGGATCCCTGTGATTGCAATGCTAGTCCCTGGATCAATGCTAGCATCCACAGTTTAAGATGAAGTACATAGAAACAAAGGTAATTATTACATATCATTCCAGAGACAAACATAGTATTTTACAACTCCATGGCCACAGGCCTAATACAAGAGTTCATTATATAATAAGATAAATAAGTCTTCATCTTCATGTGCCACAGGCAAGCATGTTGAGTGTAGACTCATAACCCCTAATCATCATCAGAATAACCTGCAACATCACAAGTTACAGCCACAGTGGGTCAATACATTGGAATAGTATTGGCAAGTGATACCTTAGTAGAATATTAGTAGTCTAGATACTATATGCATTTTGGCTAAGTGTAGCTTAGGCTTGCTTTGCTCAAAATAGGTTTTACCTATTAGTTAAAACTCTAAGTTTTTCTTTGACAAAACTTTTCCCAAGGAAACACCAATAGATATTGGTGAACCTTCACCCTTGTTCACCCACAAGTTTTAACTTAGAAATTGGGATGAGGAGATTCTTGATAGCTTCCATGTCTTGATGCTCAAGTTGTCCAATACCAGGGACATGGCTAAGTGCTTAGATTCTTCCATCTGCAGAGGTTGTGCACTTTCCCCACAAGACTTGATTTTCACCAAGACAGGACCTTTCAGAAGCCTTCTCTTAGACCAAATGGACGCGTTCCAACCTATCATCGCACTACCACCAACTGTCCAAATTGCTAAGTTATTGCAACCTATGTGATCCAGGCAGAGCCCATATTGCCATGTGGCTGCACTAGAAGCTTCTTAACATATGGTATCTCAAATCCCTTTGTTCCTGGGTGGCTTTCCACAAGTGAGATACACAAGGTAAACCATAGACATGGGCCTTGTGTAACCACTCAAAACAAACCATTCTTTCCATTACACCCAGGTGTTTCATTCACTTAGTTGTTTTACAAAACAAAAACACAAGTCCAAAGACTTAGAAATATTTTCTGATAGCATGAATATATATATAACCACCCTTGGTTGCTACTAGCTAGGCTAAGCATGGCATTGATAAGCATCTTAACTTAGAAATTTCTAGCAATTCTACAACTACTAGGATTTCCTGCAGGTCAAAATAGATCAAAATATTCATGCAGGTCTAGCAAAATATTTCTAATGCATAGTTGAAAAACATAGGGATAAAATCATGAAGCACCACTTGCCTTGGTATTTTGGAGAGTAGCAACACTCCTCACAATCACAATCACTATTTGCACCAAAATCTACACATGAATTAATAGCACCAAAATCACATACAAGATATATTCAAACAAAAATATATGGATGCATGCAAAATGCCATGTGATGATTTTCTACACCAAACAATACAAGTGCACAGTACTGAATCTCTAACAAGTTCAAAACTTTCCAATTAAACTTTATTTGAACAATAAAACATTTTTCAAATAATTGCTATACACAAATTATGCCTACAAATGTTTCTGTAAAAACAATCATTTTAACAGAGGCAAAACATTAAACACATTGCATGAATGGAAAGGATTTTCTCTCCTGATTCCAATGATATAAAATTTGCAAAATTTGAACATGTGGATCAAAAGTTATGAATTTTGCAAGTTTGAATCACTAATAGATCTAATTCAGATTTTTAAAACGAAGAACATGCCACGCGGCAGCATCTGATTGGATGATACCGCTTCGCACTAGATCACGCTCGCGCACCATTGGATCTAATTAACTGCGTACGGTCCAGATCAAAACATACCCCTTCGCTATAGATCTAATCCTATGCGCTGGATTCAGATCTGACGGACCACGTTGCTTTGACCAACAACGAGCGGCGCAAATGGTTGCCGCGGCGGCTGCGCGTCTGCCGGCGATGTTCCGGCGAAACCAGAGGGGCAGGGGAGTCGGGCGTGTGCTTACCGAGACTGCGGAAACATGGGGATCCTCAACGTGTGGACGGGCAGGGTCGGGGCGCACGGACACAGTAGCAGGACCTCGTCGGAGTTGTTGGCGGCGCTGGGTGCTCAGTGTCGGAGTCGAAGACGATGTTCTGGGGCGCAAGGATCCAAATAGAAAACGTTAGAAGGTGCGCTAGACATTGGCAAACACGATCGCGTGATTCAGAAATAGTGGGGAACGCGGGGCTCACCGGAATTAGTCGCCGTAGTCGAGCTGAGCTTCTATCGTTTCCAGAAGTGGACGATGACGATGGCCTAGGGAGGTTCAGAACAAAATAAAGGCATGAGAAGATGCGCAAGATGATTGCGAAGCAGCTTGCGTGGACCAGAAGGCAAGGGGCGCTCGGTACTCACCGTGATGGCTCGCCGGAGTCTCTCGGTACAGCGGCGGGGCAACTCGAATTGCCGGCAGCCGGGTGGCGAGGAGAGTGTGCAGTGTGGGGGGAAATGACCGCGGCGGGGTGGAGTTTAAGTAGAAGGTGAAGGCTGGGCGAATTACTGCCGGAATCAAGGGAATTGATTCGATTTAATCCGCGAGGTAACGACGGCGACGACGTGTTCATCGCGCGGAATTTTGGGGAGGACGATGACGACGTGGCAATGGGGCCACGAGTCAGTCTCTGGTGGGTTGATTCGGCGCGGGTGAGAGAGAAAGGGAGGGAATGGCCCGGGTGGGCTTAGTGGGCTGGGTTCTGTGCTGGGCTGAAAGTCTGGCGCCGGCCCTTTTCCCTTTCTTATCTCTTTTTCTTTTTCTAATTCGATTTTCTGGAATCAAATTCAAACAAATTTAAAAGCACTTGAATTTCAAATCTTTCTGGCCTTTTGTAATAAGAATCCTGTGTAAATTTGAGTGTTAAATCATGCTGCCTTGCTGGACTTGCATGGTCCTTTGAAGATTTTTAAAATAACAGTGCCTTAGAACATGGTTTGATGAATATTTAAAAATGGTTTTTAAAACCATATTTGTTTTGAATTTTTTTTCCAAGCCTGGAACTCATCCAATCAATCCTATGAATTCAAACAATGGTTTTTAAAACAATTATTCTCTCTCTTGAGAGTGGCATTTGATTAGTGTTTTCTCACATAAAATAATAGCACTTAAGTGCTTCTGTTTTCTTGAAATGAGTTTGGAAAATGATCCCTAAATGATATGCATGCATGAATGATATGCAATCTTTGAAAACATGATTTTAGGGATGTTACAAATCTAACCCCCTTAAGATGAATCGCGCCCTCGAGATTCGGGCTGGCTAGCAAATAGGTGAGGGTGGTCTTTCCGAAGATCATCTTCTCTTTCCCATGTTTCTTCTTCTTCGGAATGATGGTTCCATTGAACTTTGTAGAATTTGATGGTCTTAGTCCGAGTAACTCTTTCTGCAGTCTCAAGAATCTTGATAGGTTTTTCCTCATAAGTGAGATCACTTTCCAATTGGACTTCCTCCAATGGTATAGTATCTTTCAAAGGAGTCTCTTCCATCTCTGGATGGCATTTCTTAAGCTACCTCTCCTTTATGACTCAGAATCTTGAATGGTCCAACATATCTTGGGGCCAATTTTCCTTTGACTCCAAATCTCTTCACTCCATGAAGTGGTGACACTCTAAGATAAGCTCTATCACCCACCTCATAGACGACTTCTCTACGCTTAGGATCTGCGTAGCTCTTTTGTCGGGACTATGCTATCTTCAATTTGTCCTTAACTAGCTTGACTTTCTCTTCAGCCTCTTTGATTAGTTATGGTCCGAACAAACTTCTTTCTCCTACACCATTCCATAGCAATGGGGTGGTACACTTTCTCCCATAGAGAAACTCAAATGGTGCCATCTCAATACTGGCTTGATAGCTGTTATTGTAAGAGAATTCTGCGTAGGGTAGACTTTCATCCCAACTGGCTCCATAGTCTAGGGCACATGCCCTCAACATATCCTCAAGAATCTGGTTGGTCCTTTCTGTTTGTCCATCAGTCTGAGGATGAAAGGCAGTGCTAAATTCCGACCTTGTTCCCAATGACGCATGTAGTTGTCTCCAAAAATGGGAAGTGAATTGAGTTCCCCTATCAGACACAATACTCTTGGGTACTCCATGTAGACATACAATTCTACTCATATAGATCTTGGCTAACTTAGCACTTGTGTAGGTTGTCTTCACGGGTATAAAATGAGCCACTTTAGTTAAGCGATCCACTACTACCCAAATAGAATCATATCCTGACCGGGTCCTTGGCAATCCGGTGATGAAATCCATGCCAATCTTGTCCCACTTCCAATCAGGAATAGGTAGTGATTGTAGTAATCCTGCTGGTTTCTGATGTTCCGCTTTCACTCTACTACATATATCACACAAAGCAATATGTTCAGCGATGTCCTTCTTGAGATTATTCCACCAAAATCTTCCTTTCATATCCATGTACATTTTGGTGTTACCTGGATGAATGGAATACGGTGAGTTGTGTGTTTCATGTAATATCAGTTTCCGAAGCTCCGGATCTTGCGGAACGCAGATACGTTTTCCATACCATAAAGTACCATGTTCGTCTTCATGGAATCCCTTGGCTCTTCCTTTGCCAATCTTTTCCTTAATCTCTTCAATTTCCTTATCTGTCCTTTGGGCTTCTTCGATTTTGTCCAACAGAGTGGGTTAAACATCCAATGACATGAGATATCCTTCAGGCACAATCTCCAATCTGAGATCTCTAAACTGGGCACACAGATCATCTGGCAATTCTCCCTTAGTAAGTCCATTCACAAAAACCTTACGTCTTAGAGCATCCGCTACAACATTTGCTTTACCGGGGTGGTATTGCAAACTCAAGTCATAGTCCTTGATGAGTTCTAGCCATCTTCTTTGTCTCATGTTGATTTCTTTCTGGGTGAAGATATACTTCAAACTTTTGTGATCTGTGAACACTTCACATCGCTTTCCCAAAAGATAGTGTCTCCATGTTTTGAGTGCATGGACAACAGAGGATAACTCTAAATCATGAGTAGGGTAGTTTACCTCATGAGTTTTGAGTTGTCTAGAGGCATAAGCCACAACTTTCCCTTCTTGCATAAGTACTGCACCTAATCCATGATGAGATGCATCACAATACACTTGGAAATCCTTCTCCAAATCTGGCAGACATAAGACTGGTGCTGTCACTAGTCTCTTCTTCAATTCTTGAAAACTGAGTTCACATCCCTCAGACCAAGCAAATTTCTTGTCTTTCTTTAGTAACTCTGTCATTGGCTTAGCTATCTTGGAGAAATTCTCAATGAACCTTCTGTAGTATCCTGCCAAGCCAAGGAAACTATGAACCTATTTCACTGACTTAGGAGATTCCCATTCAGTTACAGCTGAAACTTTAGCAGGATCAACTGCTACACCGTCTCCTGACACAACGTGTCCAAGAAATCCAACTTCATTCAACCAAAACTCACACTTACTAAATTTGGCATATAGCTTATGCTCTCTAAGATTCTCAAGTATCAAACGCAAATGTCCTTCATGCTCTTCTTTGCTCTTGGAGTAGATTAAAATGTCATCGATGAATACGACAACAAACTCGTCAAGGAACTCCATGAACACCTTGTTCATCATATTCATAAAGCATGCTGGTGCATTGGTCAAACCGAATGGCATCACGGTATACTCATACAATCCATACCTAGTGGTGAAAGCTGTCTTAGGTATGTCTTGTTCTCTTATCTTGAGCTGAAAGTAACCTGATCGGAGATCAATCTTTGAGAACACACAAGCTCCTTCTAGCTGATCAAACAAGTCATTTATTCTAGGCAAAGGGTATTTGTTCTTGATAGTCACCTCATTGAGTGAGCGGTAATCTATGCATAACCTTTGACTCCTATCCTTCTTTTCCACAAACAAAACTGGTGCTCCCCAAGATGAAGAACTTGGTTGAATAAATCCTTTCTGCAACTGTTCTCCAAGTTGTTTCTTGAGTTCTTTCAACTCATCAACCCACATCTTGTACGGTCTCTTTTCTATTGGTCCAGATCCTAGTAGCAAGTCAATAAGAAACTCCACATCTCTATCTGGTGGTATTCCCGGCAATTCTTCCGGAAACACATCCGGATATTCACTCACAATTGGCACACTGATGCAGCCCGACCTACGATCGTTACCACATCATGGTCTCCAACTTACGCCAAGTCATCATGGACTCCAAAGGTGAATCTGTTCCTCTATGCGAGCCCACTTCCTACCCTATTGAATGGTATGCTACTTCATACTCCGTCACATATGCATGATAGGTTCACACCGACAAGTACGGAGGCAAGGGAGGAAGCCCGGAACATCAAGCCTGACAAGACGGAGGCTTCGAAGAGGAGACGGAAGAAGCCACGGCTGAAACACCAGAGTCTCCGGCCTACACCGGAGTCTCCGGTCCTGCTATACCGGAGTCTCCGTCCTACACACCGGAGTCTCCGGACCGACCTCCGGACCGACTGACATCCGACCGGGGCGGTCGATGCGCCACTGGAGACGACACCGGAGTCTCCAGCCTAGACCGGAGTCTCCGGCCTGCATGATGGGCCTGCGCACCGCCAACTGGTCCTTCGGCCCATGTACCCCTCTAGCTCGTCCAAACCCTAGTTTTATCCCTAAACTACCCCTGTTTCTGTGTCTGGCCTATAAATAGAGCCCCCAACCCTTCATATATCCCTTAGACATAGATGATAGACTAAAGACAACCCCCATTGTGGAATCTCTTGTTTTGCCTCATCCCCTTTACCAAGGGGACCGACTATCGTCATCAACCTCGATTGGACTTTGCATCACGCATCCATCGTTGAACAAGGCCTTGGAGTTCGGTGTCTCATCTCCAAGTTGTCAAGACCCTCCCCCAAGGTGTTCTTCCCTCTCCGATGTGGATTTGAGGGAGCACGTTAACCGATCTTTCCTTGCGAGGATTCTATCGGACCGGTGGCCGCCGTTCGGGAGCAATCGGCCTTGTATCGTGTGAGTTTTGCGTGTGTTCATCGTGTTCTTCGCGAGGTGTGTGTTTGCTTCCGCTACCTTCTCCCTTTCCCCTCGCTTTCCCATCTATTTGCGCACGAGATCCGTGAAGATCGGGCCACCCAAGAGGTTAACCCCTTCATCATCTGGTATCAGCAGCTTTTGGTTGCCACGGATTTCTCATCGATTTGGTCTTTTCCCCATAAATTCGAAAATTCCACCAAAAACAGCCCCAATTCGTGTTTTGGATCGATCTGTGATTTGAGTGAGTTTTGGTAGGTTTTGATCCGTGGATTACTTGCTAAACTAGTTGATCTACCTTCCCCTGTTTTCCCATGGCCTAATTCCTTGATTTCCCCCATCAATTTGAGGTTTTGGTTTGAGTTTTTCCGCCCCAAACGCGTCCCGTTCGAGTTCTGGACGTTCTGGAATCACCCGGAACGGAGTCTCCGGCCTAGACCGGAGTCTCCGGACTTTTTGAGCTCCAGACCGGAGTCTCCGGACCTCTAGACCGGATTCTCCGCCCCTTCCTGCGACAGAAAAACTGCAGCACGGTTTTGAGCATAACTTTTGCATTTCAACTCGGATTTTGGTGTTCTTTAGCTCGTTTCGAAGAGGAGAAGGAGCACTACATCATAATCCACGTTATTCATGCTATATACTACATGAAAATTTCGTGGGCAAGGCGGAATCCAACAATAAAGGGAGAAGATCATCGACGAAAGGTATAACATTCCGCGACTTTTCTCCACTTGCATTCTTTTGTGAACCCCACTATCTTTGCGAGCAACAAACACCTATTGAGACTAGTTCCTCTTATGATTGCTTGGGCTATGCACATTTGATACCTTGTAGAATTCCGAGAAAACGTCTGAGAGCTATCTCATATAGTTATCTTGTATAGTTGTTGGCACAAGGAAGAGGCAAGCGAAAAAGAAAAAAGAAAAAGAAAAAGAGAAAAATAGAAAAAAGAAAAAGAGAAAAAGAAAGAAATATACATGTGCTTCATAGAATAGGAAGCGCAAGCTCGATGAACATCATATAGGTGGTACTTATTATGCATATCTTGTAGCCCACCAATCTTATGCAATCGAACTAGCGTCTCTCCTTGTACTTGTGTGACACGAGCTTATAGTGTTCGCTAGGTAATCATTTGGTTCTTAGCTCACCTTCTCCGTCGCACAAGTCCCATTTATCCCACCGTGTGTGTTTCCTTGTACATATTTCATATCTTGTGGATTGACTTGTTTGCTTTGTGATCATTGTGGTTCTTTACTTGCCAATACAACATCTTGATTTCGGATTGGTTCTTGACATGCCACTTTCCATACCTATCCAACATAGGCCTTGTGTGTGTGTGTGTGTTTTGGTTAGTAGTTGGTTTTGGTGTTCCACGTGAACTTCACTTTGCTTGGTTTATTGCTCTCAAGTGTGGCCACTTGCACGATATGATCTTCCAAGGTAAAGTAAGGTTTGATGTTGTATCCCTAACACCCTCTACCACTTCCATATACACTGCTTGGTCTTGTGAATCATGTCTAGGGACTCCGGAACCGAGGATGATTTTGATGAAGAATCCACGATGAGCCACCATGCCTATGTCTCCACAAGCATGGATAACATGATGGAGAACTACACCAACAATGGCTCCATATGCTTGGGTGACATGGAGTGCTACAACAACAACGACTCCCCAAGCATGGGCGACTTCAAGAACGACAACGACAAGATCCTCAAGTCGCACCGACCAAGACGGAGCCTCCAACTCGAGTGCGCCAAGGTCCATCATCAAATGGACAAGTTCCAAAGCGACCTCCACAACTTCAAGAAGGACATGGACAACGACTTCGACAAAAACATGAGGATGGTCGCCAAGACTAATGATGCTTTGCGCTCATTAGAAAAACTTACAAGGAAGAGTGCCAAGGTCAAGGGCCATCGTCGTGAGCGTCATATGGATGACCAAGTGTGCCACCTACATCAACCATCGGCAAGGCACGCCAATGACCTCCGTCGACACCATCACAAGGCACCTTCAACTTCTAGTGCCACCACCAAAATGGCACCAAGAGCAAGCCTTCGTCCATGCCATCAAACTTCAACGACTACACTTGCATTTGAAGACCTCATGAATGAGGAAAATGAAGACCTCTACTTCGCCAAGTTGGATAGCATGATCCTACCTCCACTACTACTACAAGATGTCCACAAGACGATCGAGCATGGGATTTTCCCTTCGACCATGGAGGCGAGCGATGATCCCATCTTATGGCATCCAACTTTGAAGGCGCAAGGTCAAGAATGGTGAGCATGGGATTTTCCCTTCACCAAAGGAGGCACATGGAGTTGAGGAACCCGAGCCTACCCCTATATGCTTGAGTGATGATGTGTTACCAATCCCATGTGAGTATGAGAGCCACTTAGCCCACTTGAGTGAGAACAAGAGTGAGATGAGTGCCTCCACCTTATGTGATATTGAGTGCTTCCACTTGGAGGGCATGAGTGATACTCCTAGTGAGTTGAGAGTGGTAGTTGATAGGTAAAGTGAGACTGTTTCGATTTCTAACAACTTACCCTCTACCTCTAGTGTGTTTTCTTGTGTTGTGCTAGGTTCCATGGAGGAAGACGCGCAAAGCCATGAAGCAATTATGCCTCAATTGGAGAAGATGTACATGGTGCATGAAGATGATGTTATGCCATGGATACATCAAGAAGACGAAGTCGTCCACAAGGAGGCCACTACTTCCACAACACCCACTTCATATGAGAGGTATGACCAAGGTAACAATAAGGGTGTTGATGATGCCATGATCCCACTAGTGGACATGATGAGTTGTGAGGATATGCATGCTATGCATGATACTTATGACATTACATATGCTTCACTCATATTCCCATGTGATGCTTTGCCCTTGCATAATATTGATCATGTGGAATTGTTTGAGTGCAATAACATTGCCATAAACATGCCATTCTATGCATCTTGTGTGTATCCTCCAATTGCTTCGGACATGTGTTGTCATGCTAGTCATTCAATTTCTCCCGTTGTTTGCGATAAGATGAATGCTTGCTATTTCACTTGTTTTGCTTGCAACAATATTGATCATATGCGTTATAATGAGATGGCCCCCATAGCTTTCTCAATTTTTGGAGATTTTGATGATTGCCATGATAAGCATGTTCCCCACTTGCATACTCACCATGCATCTATGTCATACTTGATTGACATTAATGGTGATGTGCACAAGAAGAGATACGTCATGATGGATGATGTGTATCTCTACCATGCACACACATTCTTCCTTTTATATATGATGTGTGTAGGTACTCGCACGAGAATGTCAACCTCGGTTGAGCACGAGTTGACAAAAAGAGCTCTTGAGAGCATCCCACAAGTGAGTTCAACATCGAACCCAGCTCTGATACCTTTGGCATGCTTTGCATCTTTCATGTTGACAAATTTCTCTTTCCTATGGTTTGCTTGCAAGCATGTTAATGGTATTATCTTCCCTTGTGACATTCATGTTTCTTCGCTTTTAGATAATGATGTTTTGTGTGTTGTAACAAAATTGTTGAACAATTTCTCTCTCCGGTGTTTTGTGTGCAACCACAATTCCATTAAGAGCATGTATTTTCATGAGAGCTTCCAAGAATCTCGTCTTGTTGTTGCAACAAACATAAGGACCACTTGCTCTTTCATTCGGTTTGTTTGCAAACATATCGTTTTTGCTTCCACTTGGGATACCCATATTCCCATTAAATTTGCTTTTGATGATTTGTGTGTGACATCCAACATGTTGAACAATTTCTCTTTCCAATGGTTGGTTTGCACACATAATGATGTTTCTTTGGACACTCTTCCTTATGTGTTTTTGCCAAATTCTCCTATTCCTGCATCAAACATGTTGTTTGAAATTTGGATCCAATGCTTTGAATGCCCCACTACTACGTTATATGGAGTTTTTGAGTTTCCACATTTGGATGATGTTCAAACGATTTCCATGCACTTTGACCTTGCATATGCATTCCATTTGCTATCCTTGTATTGTGCTAATAGTGTTGTGAACAAGAATGGACATGCCACATTTGACATGATCCTCTATCACGCACGAAAATATTTTACTTGGTCTTTGTTGTGTGAAGGCACAAATGCATACACGTCAACCTCTATGGACTATATATTGACAAGAAGAACCGAAGAGAGTTACCTATGGCTACCCTTCATCGAGCTATCTCTACAAGCTAAGGTGACTTCCTTCTACTGGAGGACTCGTGCTATAATGTTCATGAATTGGCTACGCTTTGAGTGTTGCTTCGCTTTTGTCGTGAGCTTTGTAGGCTTCATGGAGGGTGAAGGAACATTGAAGTGTTGTATAGTCAATCTTCCCGAGGACGACTGTAACACCCCGGTTCTGAAAAGACCGTGGCTTCTATGTGACATGCCAATCCCTGGATCGGTTCATTGGCCCACAATAGAATAAGATGAATAACATAGCAAAATATCCGTGTATCATAAATAACGAAGATCCAGAGTACCATTATTACAATAAAAGCTTAGCTCAAGGCTAGCTCAAATTATTCAGGTAGCAACATTAATAAAGTATATCCTCCATTCTTCAAATTGCCCACAAGTGAACAAGTGCCGAGTGGAGTACCGTGGCCTATATCGATTACTCGGAATCGGAATATCCTGCAACATGAAACGTAGCAGCCCCGAAGGGTCAATACATGGAATGTATGGCAAGTAGAGCTAGTAAAGGAGACAATAGTTCTAACATCTACATGCATATTTGGCAAGTGGAGCTGTGTCTGGCTTGCATTTGCAAATACATTTGTCCTACATTCATAAACAGTTTTTGATTTTCTTTGAAAATATCCCAATTAAGTTAACCCAACAACATTAAAACAATTATGAAATTGGAATGAGCGAGAAACATGTCATGGAATCAATATCAAGCAACTCAGTTGTCCATAACCGGGGACACGGCTAATCGATTAGATTATACACCCTGCAGGGGTTAGTACACTTTACCCATGTGACTTGGCCAGCCCAGCTCGTACCATCACTCTCATTTTGGGTGATGATAGGGAGAAGTCCAAGAAGAGACTGTTCGGGAAGTAGCTCCTCAATCCCGACGCGCACCGGTCCAACCTACCAAAATTCTACATCTCTGGATACGCGGGTTCGAGTTACCACAATCTACTAAGTATAACCAACCGCCCATTCTATTATTGGCACATGGTTGTACACGTAAGCTACACAATAAAGAAGCCAATCATTCTCTCATGATACCTGGGTGCCTTTCCGCAATGAAACCACCAAAAATTATCAATACCATCACACCAAGGGGATTCGTTGATTAAGTTCTTTTAGTTTTCACAACCAATACTTTTAGAAACAAGTCTCAATGATGTAACCCAGCCCTCGTTCAACATAGCATGGCTAAGCACATCTACCAACGGTGGTTCATCTACAAGGAAAGCCCTACCACATAATAGGTCATAGCATAGCGATAGTATCATCCTACACATGCATCTACAAAATACACGACAATGCATTGAAAATAGTAGGACGATATCATGAACAAAGTATCATCTACTTGCCTTGGTTGTAGCGGTCGGAAGAACAATCCTACACGAGCAAGCGTTGCACTCGTCACAATCTACACGATACAATTGCATTCATAAACAAACAATCCACAAGCATATGCAACAAATATGATGCATGAAGGCAAGAACGACAAGTGAATTGGTGCTACAGCTGCACCACAACATCCTATTCCATAACACTATCGTTTGCATACATGGAAAATAGTTTTAGCGCTAGGAAAACTATTAAGCAAAAGTAGTGCTCAAAACTAGAGCTAGAACTCAAATAATTCACTACCGGTAGTATACTATTTGTAAAATCTTGAGAAAAATCTACTGCATAGGAATCGCTGATTAGAACCAGTACCAATTGGAATTACTCAAAAAGGAATTATAAAACTCCCCGAGTAATTAAAACACTACAGAAAGCCACTAGACAGTTTCTGCAGAAGTTTTTACTGTAAGCCTATCTTTTCAATTCACGATGGGATTCCCCTCGTTCCACTGAATCCAGGGAGATATCACACGTGATTTTTGGAGCTACAGATCTTTTTCTACGAATTTATTACTCCGGAAAGGCCACTAACTAGTTTGATTAAACTGTACTAAACCTTGCTGCAAAAGCCTGAACCAAAGGTACAGCAAGATTCTACACGACTCGCTGAATCTACACATATTTTATTTGCAATTTTTGGCCAAGCGGTTTAATTTCTACGCAATTTACAAGTTTCTACCGAAATCTGTCAACTAAAAGGATTAACGAAAATACTAGTCAACTATGTCTGTTGACTGGTCAATGCGTCTGCTGACTGGGCGTCTGACTAGTCAACGCCTGAGTCTGACCGGTCAACGAACGATCTAAGCCGCTGATCTGAGATCTCACGGTGGCTACAGTCTTACCGGGAACGAACGGCGAAACGGACGGCGGCGAGTTCCGGACGGCGGCGGCGATCGGTTCCGGCGGCGGGGTTCTTCCTGCGTGGAGGGAGAGGGTCAGCGCAACGGATCAAGATAAACGCAGCTGGCAAAGGCGGCGCCGCGTGCGCGCGCGTGCGCAATAAGCGTGTCGTCTGGCGCATGTGTGCGCGGCGCAGCTAAGCAAGCGGCAGCGCATCGTGGCGCGGCACCTAAGCGCGCAGCGGTGACGGCTCGGCGGGCAGCAGCGGCACGCGATGTGCAAGCAGCAAGCGCCCAGCGGTGGCGTGCTGCAGGCGGGGTGCGGGGCGGCAGGTGGCGCGGCGCGCAGCGGCCGAGGCGGGGGGGGTGCGGCGCAGGCGCTGCAGGGTGGGGCGGCGCAGGCGGGAGGGCGACGTGGCGCGGCGAGGGAGAGGGGAGAGAGGAGGCGGCTGCCTCACCTGGGCGACGGGGTTGGCGATGGCGGCGGGGCTCGCGGCCAGGTGGCGGCGGGGCGGGGCGATCCCGAGGTGGAGGCGGCGATCGCGGGAGGGAGGCGGCGCGGGGCGGGATCGAGGGCACGGGTCCCTAGGAAGCCGGCTCGACCCTTTAAGTAGGGCCCTGCGTGGTCCTAGTCCGTTTCAGATAGACACGGATTCGGAAAAGGATTCGGAAATTGGTCCAAAATTCGGACCGTTTTCCGACGATTCACTCAAACGGCCGCAACTTCTCCGTACGAGCTCCGGATCGAGTGATTCTTGCTCCTACGGTTTCGTGAAGTCGAGGGGAACAATCTAGGGTCACCGGTTGAGCGAAACCACTAGGCTACAAGGATGGACAACGCTAGTCCTACTAAAGCCTCCCGCAGGAGCCTCGTAGCAAAATAAAATTGGGTTTTGAAAATAGCGTTTCGCCGATCCTTTTCAATCGACGGTTTTGCATGGGAAAGTATGATGCGATGATATGAATGATATGCAGAACCAAATCTAAAATTTGGGATGTGACAATACTAACCCCCTTAAGATGAATCTCGTCCTCGAGATTCGGCGCGGCTAGCAAATAGGTGTGGGTAGTCCTCTCGGATGTCATCCTCATGCTCCCAAGTGGCTTCCTCTTCGGTGTGGTGGCTCCACTGTACCTTGCAGAACTTGATTGTCTTGGTACAGGTAATCCTCTCCGCTGTCTCCAGAATCTTGACCGGTTTCTCCTCATAGGTCAAATCATTTTCAAGCTGAACCTCCTCTAGCGGTATAGTGTCTCTCAATGGTGTATCCACCATCTCCGGATGGCACTTCTTCAGCTGGGATACATGGAACACATTATGAACAGCGGATAGAGCCTCTGGCAACTCCAACTGATAAGCAACTTCTCCTTTGCGTGCTAAGACTCGATATGGTCCAATAAATCGAGGTGCCAGCTTACCCTTAATTCCAAATCTCTTGATTCCACGAAGTGGCGACACTCTGAGATATGCTCTATCACCTATCTCATACACCACTTCCTTGCTCTTGGCGTCAGCGTAGCTCTTCTGCCTTGATTGTGCTACCTTTAGCCTATCCCTAATCAAGGCGACCTTCTCCTCAGCATCCTTGATCAAATCAGGCCCAAACAACTGACGTTCTCCTACTCCATCCCATAGCAGTGGTGTTCGGCACCATTTCCCATACAGGACATCAAACGGTGACGTCTTGATGCTGGTTTGATAGCTGTTGTTGTAGGAAAACTCCGCATACGGCAAATTCTAATCCCAACTAGAGCCATGAGCCAAGGCGCAAGCTCTCAGCATGTCCTCCAAGATCTGATTCACCCTCTCGGTCTGTCCATCAGTCTGTGGGTGAAACGCTATGCTAAATTCCAATCTAGTACCAAGTGACTCGTGTAGCTGGCGCCAGAAGTGTGAGGTAAATTGGGTGCCTCTGTCAGATACAATACTCTTGGGAACTCCGTGTAGGCACACAATTCTGTCCATGTAAATCTTGGCCAACTTTGCACTCGTATAGGTCGTCTTCACCGGAATAAAGTGGGCTACCTTGGTTAAATGGTCAACCACTACCCAAATAGAGTCATATCCTGACCTGGTCCTGGGCAATCCTGTGATAAAGTCCATTCCCACTCTATCCCACTTCCAATCCGCATGGGCAATGGTCAGCAGTCCTGCTGGCTTGTGGTGTTCTGCCTTCACTCGGCTACATACATCACATAGGGCAATATGCTTGGCGATATCTCCCTTCATGTTGTTCCACCAAAATCTGCTCTTCAAATCCATATACATCTTTGTGTTGCCCGGATGTATGGAGTATGGCGAGTTATGAGCTTCCTGCAGAATCAACTCCCTTATCTCCGGGTCGCTGGGCACACACAAACGATCTCCATACCACAAGGTACCATGCTCATCCTCGCGAATATCCTTTTCCCGATTCTCCTTCATCTTTTCCTTTATCTCCTCTATTTCCTTGTCTCCTATCTGAGCCTTTATGATCCTGTCCTGTAGCGTTGGTTGGACTTCCATTGTAGCTAGGTATCCTTCAGATACTACCTCCAGTCTAAGGTCCTTGAATTGCTTGCACAAATCCTCAGGCAATTCACCAATGGTCAATCCATTGGCATAAACCTTCCGGCTCAGAGCATCTGCTACCACATTGGCCTTTCCTGGGTGGTATTGTAGATTCATATCGTAATCTTTGATAAGTTCCAACCATCTCCTTTGCCTCATGTTCAGTTCCTTCTATGTAAATATGTATTTCAGGCTCTTGTGGTCGGTGTACACATCACAGTGTTTTCCCATTAAGTAATGCCTCCATACCTTGAGCGCATGAACCACGGACGCTAACTCCATGTCGTGTGTGGGGTAATTCCGCTCATGGTGCTTGAGTTGTCGTGAGGCATAAGACACCACTCTCCCATCTTGCATCAGCACACTCCCAAGTCCCTGTCGAGAAGCATCATAGTACACCTGGAAATCCTTCTGAAGATCTGGTAAACACAGAACAGGCGCGGTCACTAGTCGACGCTTCAGTTCCTGAAAGCTGGCTTCACATACGTCTGACCATTCAAACTTCCTCTCCTTCTTCAGAAGTTCAGTCATCGGCTTAGAAATCTTGGAAAAGTTTTCAATGAATCTCCTGTAATATCTAGCAAGTCCCAAAAAGCTTCGAATCTCTCCAGCATTCTTGGGCGCTTCCCACTCAGTCACTGCAGTCACTTTGCTTGGATCAACAGCGACTCCTTCTCCTGACACTACATGTCCAAGAAACCCAACGGTGTTAAGCCAGAATTCACACTTGCTGAATTTGGCATACAGCTGGTGTTCCCTCAGTTTCTCCATAATCAGTCGCAGATGTTTCTCATGCTCAGCATCATCCTTGGAATATATCAGTATGTCGTGAATGAACACCACCACGAACTTGTCCAAGTACTCCATAAATACCTTGTTCATCATGGTCATGAAATATGTCGGGGCATTCGTTAGTCCAAAAGACATAACCGTGTACTCATATAAACCATACCTAGTAGTGAAGGCGGTTTTTGGTACGTCCTCCTCCCGGATCTTCAATTGAATATAGCCAGATCGTAGATCAATCTTGCTGAACATCTTTGCTCGTTCTAGTTGATCCAACAAATCATTTATGTTCAGCAGAGGGTACTTGTTCTTGATGGTTACTTCATTCAGCGAGCGGTAGTCCACCACTAATCTCTTGGTGCTGTCTTTCTTCTCCACAAACAGAACAGGTGCACCCCATGACGACGAACTAGGCTGAATGAATCCCTTGTCCAACTGCTCTTTCAGCTGCTTCTTCAATTCCTTCAGCTCATCCACATCCATCTTATAGGGTCTCTTTGCTATAGGTCCTGTTCCCGGCATCAGGTCGATAAGAAACTCTACTTCCCTGTCAGGTGGCATCCCTGGCAGCTCTTCCGGAAACACGTCGGGGTAATCCCTAATCACTGGCACAGTATCCATGCTAACCCCCTTAAGAGAATTCAACTTACACCTTCCTGGTCATACAGCTGACTTGAATCTAATCCTCTTACCATCCGAGGTTTTGAGTGAAACGGCTCGCTGTGCACAATCTATGTGTCCCCCATGCATAGACATCCAATCCATACCCAGAATAACGTCTAATCCCTGTGAATCCAACACTACCAAATGTGCACTGAAGTTGTGTGTTCCAATCCTCATAGTTAAATTGCGGCATCCCGTGCTAGCTATCATATCTCCTCAGCACAGGTAAGTTTAGAAAGAATCAACTACGACAATAGGATTCTACCCATGCATATGATCAATCAACAACAAACAATAGCCGACAATCACAAGCAAGTAACACTTCAACAAACAAGTGATCCAGCAACATCCCAGGGGTTATCCTACCAGTATATACCTACTGAAATAGTTTTACAAGAGTTGGCAACGGTTAACTAAACAGTAGATCAACTAAACAACAAAAACAGCAATCTGCCAGAACAGTCCAGCAGCGTTAGCGAATTTTTCCGCCTGACTTAAACTCGTCAGAAAATTTAGCTGGATTTTGCACATATAGTAAAGAGAGTTTTGCATCAGCCCAATTTTTTTCAGATTTTTCCGAGTTACCAGAAAAATATGAAAAATCGTACAGTACTGCTGTATCAGCAGAAAAACTGCAGCGAAAATAACACAGATAGTAATCAAACTTGCCATAACTCTTTCATAATGTTTTGCACAAATAATTCCTGGGATATTGGAGTACACAAATAAGCAACTAATCACTCTTAAACTAACACGAACTAAGTTTCACATCGATCGAGACTAATCCTAACGAATTTACCTAATGAGGACTAATTGGTGGACTTCTATCTACTTCTTGAAGAGGTTGCAGTAGGTCCTTGTTGTCATGCGTTGGCCTTGTTTCATGGTACAACCATGGCGGCGGAGTGTACACCTCTCCTGAATCATCACTTGAAATCTCAAACTCCACCTCTTATGGATCCTCCTCTTCTTCTTCACTTTCAGCTGCAACTGCAACAGCTTCATCTCCTCCACCATCATCGTCCTCGTCCTCATCATCATCATCATCATCGTTCCCACTGTCATCATCATCTCCATTGTCATCATCAGAGGGTGGATTCAGCTGTGCCTGGAGAGCGGCAATCTGGGCTGTCATAGCTTCAATAGTTTGATCCCTTTCCTAGACGGTCCCTTGCAACTGTTGTATGTTCTGGGTGTTCTCCTGCACAGTACCATGAAGATGAGCTATGGTTGCATCTCTGGCTATCAGGGCATTCTCCAGAACTCCCACAGCTTCATGCAGGGTGTCAATCTCCTGTCCTTGGACCACCATACCATTGCTAGCAAAGTCTGCAATCTCCTTTATCATCCTCACTTTCTCAGCTAGAGCTCCATTCTCCCTTTCCATGTCCTCTATGTGCCTCCGACGGGGCGGCATGTTGTTCCTGTCGCCCGGGGTAACCACAATGTGCCCATCTTCATCACGCCTCCCATAGTCATGGTAGGGTGAATATGCTGGTGATGGGTGTCGGACATTATGGCCTTTGAGACAGGGCTTCATGTATGGCCAAGTTGATTCCAAGTCCCCGATTGCGGTATGTCTTGGTGTAGATCAAGTGCAAGGGGTTTGGCAAGCGGCATCTCTGAATATGAAGGTAGTGATCTCATGCATCCTCTCCATATCCATAGGTGTACAACCTTCTTCCCTTGAACATGGGCGTGGCAATCCCAATGACTGCGAGCTGAGCTAACTGCCTTGCAAAGGGCCTTGGTGACTCCATGGTGGCATACTCAGTCCTGACTTCTCCCATCTATCAAGTAAAAGAGGAAAGTGTGAGAATAGCATATGGTAAGAATTTACGAGGGTGAAGGGCATAAGATGAAAGACAGAGTTAATATAGGCTTTAATAAATCTATGGCTTCCTAATCCAATTCTAGGTCACGATCCTACAGTCGACACACGGGCTCTGATACCATCCTGTAACACCCCTGTTCTGAAAAGACCGTGGCTTCTATGTGACATGCCAATCCCTGGATCGGTTCATTGGCCCACAATAGAATAAGATGAATAACATAGCAAAATATCCGTGTATCATAAATAACGAAGATCCAGAGTACCATTATTACAATAAAAGCTTAGCTCAAGGCTAGCTCAAATTATTCAGGTAGCAACATTAATAAAGTATATCCTCCATTATTCAAATTGCCCACAAGTGAACAAGTGCCGAGTGGAGTACCGTGGCCTATATCGATTACTCGGAATCGGAATATCCTGCAACATGAAACGTAGCAGCCCCGAAGGGTCAATACATGGAATGTATGGAAAGTAGAGCTAGTAAAGGAGACAATAGTTCTAACATCTACATGCATATTTGGCAAGTGGAGCTGTGTCTGGTTTGCATTTGCAAATACATTTGTCCTACTTTCATAAACAGTTTTTGATTTTCTTTGAAAAGATCCCAATTAAGTTAACCCAACAACATTAAAACAATTATGAAATTGGAATGAGCGAGAAACATGTCATGGAATCAATATCAAGCAACTCAGTTGTCCATAACCGGGGACACGGCTAATCAATTAGATTATACACCCTGCAGGGGTTAGTACACTTTACCCATGTGACTTGGCCAGCCCAGCTCGTACCATCACTCTCATTTTGGGTGATGATAGGGATAAGTACAAGAAGAGACTGTTCGGGAAGTAGCTCCTCAATCCCGACGCGCACCGGTCCAACCTACCAAAATTCTACATCTCTGGATACGCGGGTTCGAGTTACCACAACCTACTAAGTATAACCAACCGCCCATTCTATTATTGGCACATGGTTGTACACGTAAGCTACACAATAAAGAAGCCAATCATTCTCTCTTGATACCTGGGTGCCTTTCCGCAATGAAACCACCAAAAATTATCAATACCATCACACCCAGGGGATTCATTGATTAAGTTGTTTTAGTTTTCACAACCAATACTTTTAGAAACAAGTCTCAATGATGTAACCCAGCCCTCGTTCAACATAGCATGGCTAAGCACATCTACCAACGGTGGTTCATCTACAAGGAAAGCCCTACCACATAATAAGTCATAGCATAGCGATAGTATCATCCTACACATGCATCTACAAAATACACGACAATGCATTGAAAATAGTAGGACGATATAATGAACAAAGTAGCATCTACTTGCCTTGGTTGTAGCGGTCGTAAGAATAATCCACACACGAGCAAGCGTTGCACTCGTCACAATCTACACGATACAATTGCATTCATAAACAAACAATCCACAAGCATATGCAACAAATATGATGCATGAAGGCAAGAACGACAAGTGAATTGGTGCTACAGCTGCACCACAACATCCTATTCCATAACACTATCATTTGCATGCATGGAAAATAGTTTTAGCGCTAGGAAAACTATTAAGCAAAAGTAGTGCTCAAAACTAGAGCTAGAACTCAAATAATTCACTACCGGTAGTATACTATTTGTAAAATCTTGAGAAAAATCTACCGCATAGGAATCGCTGATTAGAAACAGTAACAATTGGAATTACTAAAAAAGGAATTATAAAACTCCCCGAGTAATTAAAACACTGCAGAAAGCCACTAGACAGTTTCTGCAAAAGTTTTTACTGTAAGCCTATCTTTTTAATTCACGATGGGATTCCCCTCGTTCCACTGAATCCAGGGACATATCACACGCGATTTTTGGAGCTACGGATCTTTTTCTACAAATTTATTACTCCGGAAAGGCCACTAACTAGTTTGATTAAACTGTACCAAACCTTGCTGCAAAAGCCTGAACCAAAGGTACAGCGAGATTCTACACGACTCACTGAATCTACACATATTTTATTTGCAATTTTTGGCCAAGCGGTTTAATTTCTACGCAATTTACAAGTTTCTACCGAAATCTGTCAACTAAAAGGATTAACGAAAATACCAGTCAACTGTGTCTGTTGACTGGTCAATGCGTCTGCTGACTGGGCGCTGACTGGGCGTCTGACTAGTCAACGCCTGAGTCTGACCGGTCAACGAACGATCTAAACCGCTGATCTGAGATCTGACGGTGGCTGCAGTCTTACCGGGAACGAACGGCGAAACGGACGGCGGCGAGTTCGGGACGGCGGCGGCGATCGGTTCCGGCGTCGGGGTTCTTCCTGCGCGGAGGGAGAGGGTCAGCGCAACGGATCAAGATCGTCAACGCAGCGCGCAAGGCGAAGCGCTGCGTCGTCGCGTATGCATGTAATGCGCGCAAGAGCTTCGCATAGCGGCAGCGCATCTGTGCGCGCGCGCATGGCGGCTTCGGCAACAGCAGCGCTAACCAGCACAATGTAGCCGCGACGCAGCGCCAGCGGCGCAGCGGCTCGGCGGCGAGCGAGCAGGAGCGCAACGCAGGCGCAGCGGCGCAGCGCGCAGCGATGGCGTCCGCAGCGGGTGCGGGGCGGCAGGTGGCGCGGCGCGCAGCGGCCGAGGCGGGGGGGTGCGGCGCAGGCGCTGCAGGGTGGGGCGGCGCAGGCGGGAGGGCGACGTGGCGCGGCGAGAGAGAGGGGAGAGAGGAGGCGGCGGCCTCACCTGGGCGGCGGGGTCGACGATGGCGGCGGGGCTCGCGGCCAGGTGGCGGCGGGGCGGGGCGATCCCGAGGTGGAGGCGGCGATTGCGGGAGGGAGGCGGTGCGGGGCGGGATCGAGGGCACGGGTCCCGAGGCAGCCGGCTCGGCCCTTTAAGTGGGGCCCTGCGTGGTCCTAGTCCGTTTCAGATAGACGCGGATTCGGAAAAGGATTCGGAAATCGGTCCAAAATTCGGACCGTTTTCCGACGATTCACTCAAACGGCCGCAACTTCTCTGTACGAGCTCCGAATCGAGTGATTCTTGCTCCTACGGTTTCTTGAAGTCGAGGGGAACAATCTAGGGTCAACGGTTGAGCGAAACCACTAGGCTACAAGGATGGACAACGCTAGTCCTACTAAAGCCTCCCGCAGGAGCCTCGTAGCAAAATAGAATTGGGTTTTGAAAATAGCGTTTCGCCGATCCTTTTCAATCGACGGTTTTGCATGGGAAAGTATGATGCGATGATATGAATGATATGCAGAACCAAATCTAAAATTTGGGATGTGACAACGACTATATGGTTAACCCCAGGATCAAGGATGTCCTTCGACCTCTTCTACTTCGTGATGAACATGGAGAGTCGAGGACGACTCTTTCTGAAGGGGGGGGAGATGATGCAGCCCGACCTACGGTCGTTACCACATCATGGTCTCCAACTTACGCCAAGTCATCATGGACTCCAAAGCTGAATCCGTTCCTCTATGCGAGCCCACTTCCTACCCTATTGAATGGTATGCTACTTCATACTCCATCACATATGCATGATAGGTTCACACCGACAAGTACGGAGGCAAGGGAGGAAGCCCGGAACATCAAGCCCGACAAGACGGAGGCTTGGAAGAGGAGACGGAAGAAGCCACAGCTGAAACACCAGAGTCTCCGGCCTACACCGGAGTCTCCGGTCCTGCTACACCGGAGTCTCCGGCCTGCACACCGGAGTCTCCAGACCGACCCCAGCATCCGACCCGGGGACAGTCAGTACGCCACTCCGGAGACGACACCGGAGTCTCCAGCCTAGAATGGAGTCTTTGGACCCCACACCGGAGTCTCCGGCATGCGTGATGGGCCTGCGCGCCGCCAACTGGGCCTTCGGCCCATGTACCCCTCTAGCTCGTCCAAACCCTAGTTTTATCCCTAAACTACCCCTGTTTATGTGGCTGGCCTATAAATAGAGCCCCCACCCCTTCATGTATCCCTTATGCATAGATGATAGACTAAAGACATCCCCCTATTGTGGAATCTCTAGTTTTGCCTCATCCCCTTTACCAAGGGGACCGACTATCGTCACCAACCTCGATTGGACTTTGCATCACGCATCCATCATTGAACAAGGCCTTAGAGTTCGGTGTCTCATCTCCAAGTTGTCAAGACCCTCCACAAGGTGTTCTTCCCTCTCTGATGTGGATTTGAGGGAGCACGTTGACCGATCTTTCCTTGCGAGGATTCTATCGGACCGGTGGCCGCCATTCGGGAGCAATCGGCCTTTGTATCGTGTGAGTTTTTCGTGTGTTCATCGTGTTCTTCGCGAGGTGTGTGTTCGCTTCTGCTACCTTCTCCCTTTCCCCTCGATTTCCCATCGATTTGACCACGAGATCCGTGAAGATCGGGCCACCCAAGAGGTTAACCCCTTCATCACACACTGTCTATGCTAAACCCCTTAAGGGAATTTAGCTTACTCCTTTTCGACTCAAAGTTGGTCTTGAATCTAATCCTTTTGTTTTCTAGAGTTGTGAGTGAGACAGTATGGTTGTCACAATCTATCACTCCCTTGTGCTTAGTCATCCAGTCCATTCCCAAAATGACATCCAATCCTTGGGAGTTTAGGATGATCAGATTAACGGGAAACTTATACTTCCCAAACTCTATGACTAGATCATGACATCCTGAGTTCACTATCATTTCTCCGCCAGGAGAACTTACTTTTATAGGACACCCAATAGTTTCTACCGGTAGTTCATTTATTTCAACAAATGCTCTTGATATGAATGAATGAGATGCACCAGTGTCAAAGAGAACAAATGCTGGAATAGAATTGAGTTTGAACTTACCAGCAACAGCATCAGGTTCCTCATAGATTTCCTCCACATTGATGTGGTTCACTTGCCCCTTCTGGAAAGGGTTGGGCTTGTTGGGTCCTTCAACTTTATTTTCTGGGCATTCATTTGTATAATGCCCCATCTTCTTGCACTTGAAACATTCAACCTGACTAAGATCCTTCTCGACAGGCTGTCTTCCACTATCACTCCCACTTCCATTGTGGTGGCTCTTATATCCACTCTTGTGATTCTTGTACTTATCGTTGTCATGACTATGGTGGTGCTTGTTGTCATGATGACGGTTGTGGTTGTGGTGCTTGTTGTACTTCCCATGCTTGTGAGATACAGAATTCCCACTGTCATCATAATGGGAATGCTTGTGAGACGATCCCGAGCTGTGCTTGTCAGAGTGCTTCGTCTTCCTGCTTTCAACCTGTTTCATCTTGTTCTCCAAAATAGCAGCCTTGTCACAAAGAGACTGATAAGTGGGAACATAGGCCACAGATAGCTGCAGGTTCAGTTCATCGTTCAATCCTTCGAGGAACTTTTCCTTCCTCTTAGCATCAGTGTCAACTTCATCCGGTGCATAACGCGCCAGATTGTTGAACTCCTCAACATACTCTGCCACGCTGCGGTGGCGCTGCTTCAAGTTATGAAACTCTTTCTTTTTCAAACTCATCACTCCGGATGAGATGTGAGTAGTACGGAAACCATCTTTAAAGATAGCCCATGTCACATCCTCAATGGGAGTGGTGATCTGACAGTTATCCCACCAAGTGGCTGCTGGTCCTTCCAACAAGTGTGCTGCAAATCTGACCTTCTCTTCATCAATACAATCAACAGTTACCAAGTCCTTGTTCACATAGCATAGCCAATCATTGGCCACCATAGGATCAGTAGTTCCTGAGAACTTTGCTGGCATCAGTCTTAAGAATCTGGTAAGCATGTCAAAACCCGTTGGGTTATTCTGATTGTTGTTGTTGTTATTATTATTGTTGTTGTTGTTGTTGTTGTTCTGATTCTGTATGAACGTGGTCATCATCTGCATCAGCTGCGTCTGAGCTGTCATCATCTGCTGCTTCTCGGGGGTGATATTGTTGTTGTTGTTAGGGTTGGGATTGGCACGTCGGGGAGGCATCTGTGGTTGTTCAATAGAGATAAGAATGAGATACCCATAGATGCTAACATGCACAATACATCACATAAACAATCACCAAACATGCATCATAATAGAAAAAGTTCAAGAACATAGACAACAAGTTCTGAAAAGTAAACACACCAATAGCAAGCCATCCACATGTTCGATGGTCATTGCGACACAATAATCAAAAGCATGGTAAATAAAAGGTAAATGAGTAGTCATCACTACTCCTCTGCATCAACCTCCTCATCAACAAGTGTAAGACCTGCATTCTCCATAGCGGTCTTGTACTCCTCGACATTGGTGGTCAGGGTCTCTATTTTGGCTTTTAGAGCCCTCTTCTGTGAACGAAGTCTCTCAATCACACCTTGTTGATGCTCGAGCTCGAAGTCCTTGGCCTCTAGTTCTGCAGTCATGTCTCGAATCCTTTTGTTCCTATCTTGGACTCTCTTCTCTTGACTCTTGAACTTTCTATACTGACTCTCAAACTTGGCCTCCATTTCTTTGACTATCTCATCTTGCTCCGTGAAGAGCTTGTCCTTCTCACGAAGCTGGACCTGGAGTTCGTCATTTCTGAGTATGACGTTGGTCCTATCAGTATCTAGGTGCCTAAGAAGAACCTCTAAGTCCTAGAGGTATAGACGAATCGGCTCTGCCGTCTCTCTCGAAGTATCCTCGAAGTCAATGGCCTCACCATCCGCATCACGTCTACCGAAGGCGTGGAAGTGAGTACCTCTAATCTCTCGAGAGTGTCTCCCTAGTAAACGTCCAAGCAAATGCTACATGACTACCTCTAGGCCTCTGTCCTTGTCATCATGCATGAGCTTGAAGGTGATGGCCTCCGTGGCTGGCTCAGTCTGGCGTCCTGGCTGAGTAACTTTAAAGCCCCAAAGGTCCTTTCTCTTGAACTTGGTGAGGGGTGTTAGATGTATATATCTGTATTGTATTTCCCCCATATGTTAGGGGGCTTCCTGCATATTTGCTCTGTACCTGTACTATATATTGTGGCCTTTGGCCCCCAGAGGAATACAAGTTGCATATTCCTGACATGGTATCAGAGCTAGGTTAGCCTCCTTTTTCTTGCAACTTCGTCGTTGTAGCCGCCACCGTCCCTGTCGCCGACGGTCTTGCCGTCGTCGCCGCCGCCGGTTGCCGCCTTGTTCCTGGTCGTTGTTGCCTGCTTTGTTTTCAGATCGGTTTGCACCCGCCGTCATCCGCTTCATCTTCAGATCGGTTCGATCTTGCTTCAGATTGGATCGATTTTGCTGCCCAGGTCTCGTCGGCCTCGATCTTCTTGCGAGCTCCTGCCCACGCCAGCACGGTCTGCTGCTTCACACGTGGTGCTCCCCTGCACGCGCGGTCCAATCCCGCACCCTGCCATGCGCCAGGCCGCTCCGTTCGGCCCGCCCCGCCATGCGCCTGGCGTCCTCCGTGTCCCTGCCACGCGCGGTCATCCGCGGTCCAGCAGTGATGGCGCTCCGCGCCATGGCGCTCCCTACAGCTGGAGTAGCGGCCTTGCTGCACGCTTCAGTCCGCGTCGAAGCCTTCTAGCCGCGGCAGTCATCTCCGCCGCCTTCTTTTCCGGTCACGATTTCCCTCGGAATAGGTTTGCGCCGCCCCGATCTAGCCTATCCTAGTGCTCAGATCACTGGTGGTGTCCTGTTCTAGGAGGAATTGGCTGGAGATTGCTGCTCGCAAGCGTTGACTTTCAGCAGCCAGATCTAGATCTAGATCTAAGAAAAAAGAGAGAGAGTTATGTCTTCTTCCTCGGGTTATGTTGCGATTCCTCGCTGCCCGGTGATCTTCGATGGCGCGAATTATCCTGATTTCGCTGCCTTTATGCGCATTCACATGCGTGGTCTCCGTCCTTGGGGTGTGCTCTCCGGCGAGGTCTCTTGTCCACCGTGCCCCCCTGCTCCTGTGGCTCCTCTTCCGCCGACGCCGATTGTTCTCGGTGCTGATGCTTCTCAGGAGGCCAAGGATGTTGCTCAGAGTGCTGATGATAGTGCTGTTGCTGCTTATGACCTGAAGTTCAAGCAGTACTCTTCTGATCTCGAGGCTTATCGCCACGTCTTGACTGCCTACACTCAGTGGGTCGATGAGGATGCTCGTGCTGCTGTTCTCACCTCCAGTGTTCTACCCCAGTATGCTGCTGAGTTTATGAGTCTTCCTACTGTTGCCGCTCAGTGGGCCCATCTTCGTCAGCGCTATCAGCCGTCTGGGGATGCTCTTTACCTGTCCATGGTTCGCCAGGAGCATGCTCTTTAGCAGGGTGATTCTACTATTGATGAGTTCTATATTCAGAGTGCTGCTATCTGGCGTCAGCTTGACTCTCTCCGTACTGCTGTTTGTGGCACATGCTCGTGCTACCAGATTGTGCGCTCGGATTTGGAGTTTCACCGCATCTATGAGTTTCTGCCTCGGCTTCGCCAGGAGTTTGAGCCCCGGCGTGCTCAGCTGAATGCTCGTGGTCGTGTTCCGCTCTCTGAGGTGTTGTCTGAGCTTCGGGCTGAGGAGACCCGTCTCCATGGTGCTGGTCTTCTTGCGGTTCCGTCTGTGCTTGCTACTCGTGGTGCTCCCTTGCCGTCTGCTCCCTCGACTCAGCCGCGGTCCCCTGTGCCGCCGCCGCCGATCCTACCCACTCCTCCAGTTCAGGGTCAGGTCAGCTTCAGCACCAGCAGCCTCAGGGTCAGAGTCAGCACCAGCAGGCTCGTGGTCAGAGTCACCGTGGTTCTCTTCGTCACTGCTCTTACTATAACAGGGATGGCCACACTTGGGCCACCTGTTACACACGGGACCCCAGTTTACATCAGCAGCACCAGGCTCGTGGGCAGTCGGCTCCTTCCAGGTCTTCAGCAGTTGCTCTCTCTGATCAGGATATTATCAGGAGTCTTCGCGGTCTGGTTGCTGCTACAGGATCTTCTTCGACGGGCCCTGCTGGTTCTGTGACTGATTCTTCAGGCCTTGTGCGACCACGATCTTCCACACAGTCAGGTACGTCCCCGTGGTATCTGGATTCTGGAGCTTCTTTTCATATGACCTCTGAGTCTTCTTTTTTGTCCGCTCTTCGTTCTCTTCCTTCTCCTGTCCGTGTTTTCACGGCTGATGGTACCTCTCTTCCTGTTTCTAGTCGGGGCACCCTTTCTACTTCTTCTTTTTCTGTTCCTGATATTTCTCATGTCCCTCTTCTTAAGATGAATCTGTTCTCTACTAGCCAGCTTACTGACTCTGGTTGTCGCGTCATTCTTGATGCTGATTCTTGTGTTGTTCAGGACCGTCGCACACAGGCCCTGGTTGGAGCTGGCCCTCGCAGCCGTGATTCTTCAGGGCTTTGGGAGTTAGACTAGCTTCGTGTTCCTTCCGCTGCCACTTCATCTACCAGTTCTTCTCCGGTCGTCGCCTCTGCTACCAGCTCCTTTCAGCGGTGGCATCATCGTCTTGGTCACCTTTGTGACTCTCGCCTGTCGTCATTAGTTCACCGTGGTCTTCTGGGGTCTGTATCAGGCGATGGGTCTTTACATTGTCAGGGCTGTAGGTTGGGTAAACAGATTCAGCTTTCCTACCCTACTAGCGCGTCTGTATCTCAGCGACCTTTTGATTTAGTTCATTCCGATGTTTGGATCCGGCTCCTTTCGCTTCTAAAGGGGGCCATCACTATTATATTTTATTCATCGATGATTTTTATCGGTACACTTGGTTGTATTTTATGCGCTCTCGTAGTGAAGTGCTCTCCATATATCAGCGTTTTGTGGCCATGGTCCTCACTCAATATTCTTCCCCCATTCGCGTGTTTCGTGTTGATTCTGCTGGTGAGTATATCTCCCAGATGTTGCGTAGTGTTCTTGCTGAGCAGGGCACCCTTGCTCAGTTCTCCTGTCCTGGTGCACATGCCCAGAATGGCATTGCTAAGCGTAAGCATCGCCACCTTCTTGAGACCACTCGTGCCATGATGATTGCTTCTTCCCTTCCTCCACATTTCTGGGCTGAGGCTGTCGCTACGTCGGCTTACCTCATCAATATTCAGCCTTCTGCTGCTCTGCAGGGTGGTATCCCTCTTGAGCGCCTATCTGGACAGTCTCCAGACTACTCCATGCTTCGCTTGTTTGGTTGTGTTTGCTATGTTCTCCTTGCTCTCTCATGAGCACCAAACTTTCGATCTGTTGAGTGTGTCCTCCTTGGATACAGTGATGAGCATAAGGGCTATCGCTGTTGGGACCCCGTTGGTCGTCGGATGCGTATCTCTCGTGATGTTACTTTTGATGAGACGCGTCCTTTCTATCCGCGTCCCACCGCTGGTACTTACCCGATGGAAGATATCTCCTTTCTTCTCTTTCCTGACACATCTCCTTCTACACCTATTGTGTCTTCTTCCGGATCTCCTCCCCCTGATGTCTCTTCTTCGACACCGTCCTCCTCTACTCCTTCTAGTTCTCCTAGTTCTCCTCGTTCTCCCGAGTCTTCCTCTACTATTCCCTCTTCTTCTTCGTCGTCTCCTGTGTCGTCTTCCTCTGATGATCTTCCCTCTACTCGTCCTGTTCGTGTCGTGCCCCAACGTTACTCTCCTAGTCGGTATGGTCTTTCTGTTGCCTCCAGCCGACTTCTTATCGGGATGCTGAGCATCATCCTGAATGGCAGCTGGCCATGGCTGAGGAGATTGCTGCGCTTGAGCCATCGGCACTGGGATCTTGTTTCTCCCTCCGGTGTTCGTCCTATCACGTGTAAGTGGGTCTATAAGATTAAGACTCGCTCTGATGGATCTCTTGAGCGCTATAAAGCGCGTCTTGTGGCTCGTGGTTTTCAGCAGGAGCATGGTCGTGACTATGACGAGACCTTTGCTCCTGTGGCTCATATGACCACCGTGCGTACTCTTCTTGTTGTTGCTTCTGTTCGTCACTGGTCTCTGTCCCAGCTTGATGTTCAGAACGCCTTTCTTAATGGTGAGTTGAGTGAGGAGGTTTATATGCAGCCTTCTCCTGGGTATTCTGTTCCCGAGGGGATGGTTTGTCGTCTTCGACGTTCTCTTTATGGCCTCAAACAGGCCCCTCGTGCCTGGTTTAAGCGCTTTATACATAGTATTGCTGCTGGTTTCTCCGCTAGTGCTCATGATCCAGCTGTTTGTTCACACTTCTCCTCGTGGACGCCTTGTTCTTCTTCTCTATGTTGATGATATGATCATTCTTGGTGATGATCTGAGTATATCGCCTTTGTTAAGGCTCGTCTTCGTGATCGTTTCTTATGGTGACCTTGGTCCTCTTGATACTTTCTTGGGATTGAGGTTTCCTCCACTTGATGGCTTTATATCTCCTGAAAAGTACATTCAGGATCTTCTTGCTCATGCTGCTCTTGGGGATGGCGCCTGTTGAGACCCCTATGGAGCTTAATGTTAAGCTTCAACCTCTGATGGTGATCCTCTTTACGATCCGACGTTATCGTCATCTTGTTGGGAGTCTTGTTTATCTTGCTATCACTCGTCCTGACATCTCTTATCCTGTTCATATTCTGAGTCTGTTTGTTTCTGCTCCTACCACTGTTCACTATAGTCATCTTCTCCGTGTTCTTCGTTATCTTCGTGGTATGATCACTCGTCGTCTTTTCTTTCCGCGTTCTAGCTCCCTCCAGCTCCAGTGCTATTCGGATGCTACGTGGGAGAGTGATCCTTCGGATCACCGATCCCTTTCTGCTTACTGTGTGTTTCTTGGTGGTTCGCTTATTGCTTGGAAGACGAAGAAACAGACAGCGGTTTCTCGTTCGAGTGTCGAGGCTGAGTTGCGTGCTATGGCCTTGTTGACTGCTGAGGTGACCTGGTTACGGTGGTTACTTGCAGATTTTGGGGTCTCTATTACCACACCTAGTCTAGTTTTGTCTGACAGTACAGGTGCTATCAGTGTTGCACGTGATCCGGTCAAGCATGAGCTTACCAAGCATATTGGTGTTGATGCTTTCGATACACGTGCTCAGGTGCAGGCTCAGGTTGTTGCGCTTCAGTATGTGCCTTCAGATTTACAGTTGGCGGATTTCTTCACGAAGGCACAGACCAGAGCGCAGCATGATTTCTTACTCTCCAAACTCAGTGTTGTGGATCCACCATGAGTTTGAGGGGGGGTGTTAGATGTATATATCTATATTGTATTTCCCCCATATGTTAGGGGGCTTCCTGCATATTTGCTTTGTACCTGTACTATATATTGTGGCCTTTGGCCCCCAGAGGAATACAAGTTGCATATTCCTGACAAGGGGAAGCATCATGATGGTAGGTAGTGGGAGATTGAGCAAACTAGTGAGCTCAATAATATGAGTGCCAGAATGAGTTCCCTTGAACTCTTTAGCCGTGCTGATAGTAACATTAGGCATCTATTTTATAAGATAGAAAAACTTAGAATCAACACAGATAAAGATAAATCACAAGACAAAGCATCAGATGCATATCTTTGACAATCAAAACATCCAAGTCATGGCATACATAAAACCATTTCAAACATCCAAGGTTCAACTTATTTTAAACAACATTTGGGAAATAAAATGATAAGTGTGGTGGTCTAACTAATTAAGTACGTTACAATCCCATCTCACTCGCCAAGTTGGCTAATAGGGCATCCCTAGAGGCAATATGTCGATCTTGATCACATGACTCAATGGCTAAGTCTAAGATGTCCTCTCTTAAATGTTGGTTGGTAGCCTCTAACTCTTGGGTATGCTTCTTTTCTTCCCTAAGGTCATTCTGGGTGTTTAGCATTCTGCACTTGATTCTATCACCAAGCTCTTTGATGGCCTTCCAAGCTGCATCCCTTGCTGAATCAAAGAATGTGGTGTGCATCACTGAGTTGGTGACCATGCAGAATCCTGAGTCCTTGTGGTTGTCTTCCTTGTTTTTATACAAGTGAAGTTACACCCACCAGTACTCAACTCCTTCATCCATCACAGGAAAACCTTTGTACACAGCTGCACCATGTATTCCCATGGCAACCATGAGGTCCTTGAGAGCCTTGGGGAATTTTGTTTCACATTCCAAATTCATAGTCATGAGTGGTCCCTTCCTCACGGCTTCGTTGATGGAGTTCATCTACAAATAGAGATGAGAAAGAAGATTAGAAGATTTTACGAGAAGAAAAGACAAGTGAGGAAGTTGTTGAAAATTTTCCTTAGTGGTTTCCAATCCTAGGGTCATAATCCTACAGGCAACATAGTGCTCTAATACCATCTATAAGATCCCTCCCTTTATAAAGGTAAGGATCCCTGTGATTGCAATGCTAGTCCCTGGATCAATGCTAGCATCCACAGTTTAAGATGAAGTACATAGAAACAAAGGTCATTATTACATATCATTCCAGAGACAAACATAGTTTTTTACAACTCCATGGCCACAGGCCTAATACAAGAGTTCAAATATATAATAAGACAAATAAGTCTTCATCTTCATGTGCCACAGGTAAGCATGTTGAGTGTAGACTCATAACCCCTAATCATCATCAGAATAACCTGCAACATCACAAGTTACAGCCACAGTGGGTCAATACATTGGAATAGTATTGGCAAGTGATACCTTAGTAGAATATTAGTAGTCTAGGTACTATATGCATTTTGGCTAAGTGTAGCTTAGGCTTGCTTTGCTCAAAATAGGTTTTGCCTATTAGTTGAAAACACTAAGTTTTTATTTGACAAAACTTTCCCAATGAATCACCAATAGACATTGGTGAACCTTTACCCTAGTTCACCCACAAGTTTTAACTTAGAAATTGGGATGAGGAGATTCTTGATAGCTTCCATGTCTTGATGCTCGAGTTGTCCAATACCAAGGACATGGCTAAGTACTTAGATTCTTCCATCTGCAGAGGTTATGGACTTTCCCCACAAGACTTGATTTTCACCAAGACAGGACCTTTCAGAAGCCTTCCCTTAGACCAAATGGACGCGTTCCAACATATCATCCCACTACCACCAACTGTCCAAATGGCTAAGTTATTGCAACCTATGTGATCCAGGAAGAGCCCATATTGCCATGTGGCTGCACTAGAAGCTTCTTAACATATGGCATCTCAAATCCCTTTGTTCCTGGGTGGCTTTCCACAAGTGATATACACAAGGTAAACCATAGACATGGGCCTTGTGTAACTACTTAGCACAAACCATTCTTTCCATTCCACCCAGGTGTTTCATTCACTTAGTTGTTTTATTAAACAAAAACACAAGTCCAAAGACTTAGAAATATTTTCTCATAGCATGAATATATATATAACCACCCTTGGTTGCTACTAGCTAGGCTAAGCATGGCATTGATAAGCATCTTAACTTAGAAATTTCTAGCAATTCTACAACTACTAGGATTTCCCAAGCATAGCATATAGATCAAAATATTCATGCAAGTCTAGCAAAATATTTCTAATGCATAGTTGAAAAACATAGGGATAAAATCATGAAGCACCACTTGCCTTGGTATTTTGGAGAGTAGCAACACTCCTCACAATCACAATCACTATTTGCACCAAAATCTACACATGAATTAATAGCACCAAAATCACATACAAGATATATTCAAACAAAAATATATGGATGCATGCAAAATGCCATGTGATGATTTTCTACACCAAACAAGACAAGTGCACAGTACTGAATCTCTAACAAGTTCAAAACTTTCCAATTAAACTTTATTTGAACAATAAAACATTTTTCAAATAATTGCTATACACAAATTATGCCTACAAATGTTTCTGTAAAAACAATCATTTTAACAGAGGAAAAACATTAAACACATTGCATGAATGGAAAGGATATTCTCTCATGATTCCAATGATTTAAAATTTGCAAAATTTGAATGTGTGGATCAAAACTTATGAATTGTGCAAGTTTGAATCACTAATAGATCTAATTCAGATTTTTAAAATTAAGAACATGCCACGCGGCAGCACCTAATTGGATGATACCGCTTTGCACTGGATCACGCTCGCGCACCGTTGGATCTAATTAACTGCGTATGGTCCAGATCAAAACGTACCCCTTCGATACAGATCTAATCCTAAGCGTTGGATTCAGATCTGATGGACCACGTTGCTTTGACCAACAACGTGCGGAGCAAATGGTTGTCGCGGCGGCTGCGCGTCTGTCGGTGATGTTCCGGCGAGACCAGAGGGGCAGGGGTCGAGCGTGTGCTTACCGAGACCGCGGAAACGTGGGGATGCTCAACGTGTGGACGGGCAGGGTCGGGGCGCACGGACACAGCAGCAGGACCTCGTCGGAGTTGCTGGCGGTGTCGGGTGCTCACTATCGGAGTCGAAGACGACGTTCTGGGGTTCAAGCATCCAAACAGAAAACATTAGAAGGTGTGCTAGACATTGGCGAACACGACCGCGTGATTCAGAAACAGAGGGGAACGCGGGGGTCACCGGAATTAGTCACCGGAGTTGAGCTGAGCTTCTGTCGTTTCCAGAGGTGGACGATGACGACGGCCTAGGGCGGTTCAGAACAAAATAAAGGCATGAGAAGATGCGCAAGATGATTGCGAAGAAGCTCGCATGGACCAGAAGGCAAGGGGCGCTCGGTACTCACCGTGATGGCTCGCCGGAGTCTCTCGGTACAGCGGCGGTGCAACTCGAATTGCCGGCAGCCTGGTGGCGAGGAGAGTGTGCAGTGTGGGGGGAAATGGCCGCGTCGGGGTGGGGTTTAAGTAGCAGGTGAAGGCTGGGCGAATTACTGCCGGAATCAAGGGAATTGATTTGATTTAATCCGCGAGGTAACGGAGGCGACAACATGTTCATCGCGCGGAATTTTGGGGAGGACGATGAAGACATGGCACTGGGGCCACTGCAGTCTCTGGTGGGTTGATTCGGCGCGGGTGAGAGAGAGAGGGAGGGAATGGCCCGGGTGGGCTTAGTGGGCTGGGTTCTGTGCTGGGCTGAAAGTCTGGCGCCGACCCTTTTCCCTTTCTTATCTCTTTTCTTTTTCTAATTCAATTTTCTGGAATCAAATTCAAACAAATTTTAAAGCACTTGAATTTCAAATCTTTCTGGCCTTTTGTAATAAGAATCCTGTGTAAATTTGAGTATTAAATCATGCTGCCTTGCTGGACTTGCATGGTCCTTTGAAGATTTTTAAAATAACAGTGCCTTAGCACATGGTTTGATGAAGATTTAAAAATGGTTTTTAAAACCATATTTGTTTTGAAAAAATTTGTCCAAGCTTGGAACTCATCCAATCAATCCTATGAATTCAAACAATGGTTTTTAAAACAATTATTCTCTCTCTTGAGAGTGGCATTTGATCCCTAAATGATATGCAATCTGTTTTCTTGAAATGAGTTTGGAAAATGATCCCTAAATGATATGCAATCTTTGAAAACATGATTTTAGGGATGTTACAAGATTCTTGATAGCTTCCATGTCTTGATGCTCAAATTGTCCTTTTCCAGGGACATGGCTAAGTACTTAGATTTTACCATCTGCAGAGGTTATGCACTTTTCCCCACAAGACTTGGTTTCACCAAGACAAGATCTTTCAGAAGCCTTCCCTTAGACCAGAATGGATGCGTTCCAACCTATCATCCCCTACCACCAACTGTCCATTTGGCTAAGTTATTGCAACCTATATGATCAAGGCAGAGCCCATAATGCCAAGTGGCTGCACTTGAAGCTTCTCAACATTTGACATCTCAAATCTCTTTGTTCCTGGGTGGCATTCCACAAGTGAGATACACAAGGTAAACCATAGAAATGGGCCTTGTGTAACCACTCAACACAAACGATTCCTTCCATTCCACCCAAGTGATTCATTCACTTAGTTGTTTTATTAAACAAAATTCAAGTCCTTGACTTAGAAATATTCCATAGTATGAATATATTCCACCCTTGTTTTCTACTAGCTAAGCTAAGCATGATAGTAGTAGGAATCTTAACTTAGGAGATTTCTACTAAGGTTTCATCTACTAGGATTTCCCATGGCATAGTCTATACTTAGCAAAATTCCATGCAAGTCCTACTTAGAAATATCACTAATGCATAGTGAAAATAATGGGACAAAAGTATGAAGCATCACTTGACTTTTTGGTAGAGAATATAAGTTCACTCCTTGATCTTTAAATGATCACACTCTTCAAATGTCACTACAATTCAATCAAGCAAGCAAGAATTCAATCTACCATTCAAGCAAACAACACATAAAATAATAGAGACAACGCAATGCATGCAAGCATGCCAAATATTGTTTTATTTGGAAAAGTGGTTTCTAATAGGTTATAAACATTCTAAAACACCTATTGGTCATTTTATATAAGTGGCAAAATCATTTGCAAAAGATTTTACTTATAAATCATTTTTAAACCAAATCAATATTTTATGTGGTTGAAAATGCCTTTAGTTAAGCAATAATCTATAGGGTTCATCAAAATATATTTTTAAATTATAAAACCTTGTGTTTAGGGTCAGAGAGTTTAAATCAAAACATTTCCCAAAGGGTTTCCTCCAAAAGCATTTTTAATATATAAACATTATTTTTATTTGACTATAAATGTTCTAAATCAAATATTTATTCTTTTGCTTCACAAAATATGTTTTGGAAACCACAAGTTGTTTTAGATGGTCAGTAGGTTCAAAACAATACATTTTCCAAAGATTTTATCACAAAAACAATTTTAGAATGAATTTTTTATTGTAAATAAGCCTACACAAGTTTTTGCTAAAATAACCATTTTACCAGAAGCAATTCATTAAACAAAGTGCATGGTTGGGTAGAATTAGTTTTGCTGATTCCATTGATATAAAATTTGCAAAATTTGGACGTGTGGTTTGAAAGTTATGAATTTTGCAAGTTTACAATTCCAATAGATCAAATTCTGCTTTTAAAACCAGAGTCTGGCCACGTGGCATGTTTTTATTGGCCCATACCGTTTCGCGTGGATCGACTAACGTAGAGCGTTGGATCTAACTGGAAACACATAGATCAGATAAGCTCGTACCCCTTCGTTTATGTTCTATCGCGTCCGTCCGATCTTCATCGCATGGCCCTAATCGACTCTGCCAAAAAGTGGCGGCACTGCGACGGCTGCGCGGCGGTGGCGTTCTGCTAGCAGCGCTACGGCGGCTACAAGAAGCGAGGGAGAGGATGAGGTGGCTCACCAGGTTCGTGGAGTGTTGCTGAAGCTCAACGCGGTCTCGGCAGGGACAGGGGTGCACTGTGCTGGCTTAAATCGCTCGCCGGAGTTCGTGTCCGCGTCGGGCTCCTCTGTCTATCGTCGGAGGCGAAGGTACGGGCCACGGGAAAGCAAGATAACAGCTGCGTTAGATCCGTACAGGTCGGCGATCATGTGTGCATCAACGAGAGGAAAGGGGGTGGTCAGATGCTACCTGGGGCACTCGAGGAGTAAGTGGCCCGAGGCGCGTGGAGCGAGTGGAGATCTTGGGAGGTGCAGATCTGGCGAAACAAGCTCGTGTGCTCAGGAGGCAGTGGGGATGACGGTGGTGTCCGGAATTCGAACGCGGGCTCGCCGGAGATAGTGGGGGTTCGGAGAAAATTCCGAGCAGCCTGGTGGCGGTGCGGGTTGGCGAGTGAGGGAGATCAGAGAGGAGAGAAGGGTGCTTAAATGCGCGAGGTCACGGGCTGAATCAACGCGCGGTTAATGAGGAATCAACACGCAATCAATTGGCAGAAACGGCGACGAGGTTGGGAGAGAAGAAGTCGTGGCGGGTGGGAACGAAATCTGACAGGCGGGACCGTGTCGTCAGTGAGAGAGGAAGAGGGGAGGTGGGGCCTGCTAGTCAGCAACTGGGTGGGTGTCTTTCTAAGTGAAAAACGATTCACTGCGGGGAGTGAGGGAGTGGGCTGGACTGGGCTAGCTGGGCTGGCTTACCTCATTTTTTGTACAGATTTGTTTTTCCTTCTCTTTTTCTATTTATCTGTTTTGACTTTGTTTAAACTTTTCAAACAACAATTTGATTTCAAAATTCAACCAACCTTTGTGTGTATTCAAAAACTGTTTATTAACATATTCTTTAGTCAATTTAGAATAATAATTTCATTCTTTTTAGGGTATAATAATTATTTAAAATAGATCCTTGTGTTAAATCAAATAAGATATATTTTCAAACCTTATTTAAAATCCAATCTTTTTACTAAACCTTTTCAATAAGTTTATTTATTTAATGGAATGCTAAATAATTCACTTTGAATTATTTATAGTATTTTAATGTGATTATCAATCATTTTAATTTGGGCAATTGTTTTTATACCAAAGAGATTCAAATATGGTTTTAATTCCATATAACTTTATTTAAATGGTTATTTTATTTCATTTAAGTCAATTAAATAACTTTTATTCCACTTGGGTAAATTCAAATTATTTTCCCTGATTTAGTTTATCTCTTTCATTAGGGATTTTGTCTTTATTCAAATAGAAATAGAATTTGGTTAATGCCATTTTATTTTATTTGGAAAATTATTTATCCTTTTATTTTATTTGGATTTGGATTATATTTATTCCATTTGCTTATGGATTGGGTCAAGATTTGATTTGGCCTTTAAATATTCCTCATTTAATATTTCTATCTTCATCTTATAAAATCCATATCTTTTTATTTATAGATCCAAACTTGGCTATTTCAATTTGTAAAATCTTATTTAATATTTGTTTATCCTTTTAAATGTCTTTAGGATTATGTGCTCACCATTTGGTATGGATTTCTAGATAGGTGCTTCATTAGCTTTGGAAATTAAATTTCCTTATCTTATTGAACTCATAAGATTTTATCTATGGCTCCAAATTAAGTGAAACCAATTTCTATGGTTTTATAATATTTCTATTTGTCACTATTGATCATTTGTAAATGTTTTTTGACAAATTTTTATATGGGTCAAATCTATGGTCTTAGAGATAACTTGGAAATGTTTTTCTTCCATTAGGATTTTAGGGTTTTCGTTTATTTTCCAAGTGTTTAAATTTCGAGATGCATTTTTGAAGAATGCATTCCACTTGATTTGAATTTGGTTAGGTTCAAGCATTAACCAAAGTTTGTTCAAGATGGGGTTTTAAGTTTCCATTTAGAAACAAAAGTTTCTTTTCACCCTAAAATTCAACAATTATTTATTTTGTTTATTTATTTTTCCCATTAAAAATTTTGGAAAATTTTGGGATGTGACATGAGCATTCTTATCCCGGGGCCAAAACAGCCAGGTATCGATATGCATCTTTATCTCGGGCTGTTCAAAGAGGACTTAGCCACGTTGTGGGAGACGACAGCCCGTACGTGGGATGCCTACACTAAAGAATATTTCCCTCTAAGAGTCGCGTTGCTCACGACGGTGCAGGACTATCCTGGTTATGCATATGTATCGGCCTAGTTGAACCACGGACATAATGCATGTGTCAAGTGCATGGATAAGACCCCGCATCTCCAGCTACCCAAGGATCCCGGGTCTTCGAAAACCGTGTTCCAAGGGACTCGAAAGTGGCTTCGCATGGATCACCCGTGGAGAAAATGCGGTGACATGTTTAATGGTAAAGACGAGATCGAAAGAGCCCCGCGTACGAGGAGCTGCGAAGAAATCGAGGACCTTCTAAATAATTGGGAACAGTGCCCTGCGCCAGGAAAGAAGCAACCAAGGACAAAGCCGCTTCTGGGTGTATAGAAAGCAAGGTCTATTTTCTGGGTCCTGCCATACTGGAAGGTCCTCCACACGCCCCATAGCCTCGATGTAATGCACATCACGAAGAACGTTACCGAGAGTCTGCTTGGCACTCTCCTCAACATGCCGGAGAGGACCAAGGATGGGCCGAAAGCAAGAAACGACCTGAAATTACTTGGCATCAAGAAGGAGCTTCAGTACCCTTATAGTGATGATGATGACGATCAGACAGAAGGGACTTAGGGTCGCTGCAAAAGGGTTAATAAGAATGAGGTGGTTGTGCTTCGCTCTGCCTGCTTCACTCTGTGTCAGGAGGATATCGAGCAGTTTTTCACGTGCCTCCTAGGAGTGAAAGTTCCTCACGGTTACTCGAGAAAGATAAGCAGATATCTCGACGTAGCGAAGAAGAGGTTCAGCGGTATGAATTCCCACGACTGACACGTGATGATAACACAAATACTTCTAGTTGCCATACGAGGGATAATGGACAAGCACGTCTGTGAGATGTTGTTTAGCATGTGCAAATTTTTAGATGTCATCTCTAGGAAGTCGATCGGCATGAAGCAGCTCGACAGGCTACAGGAAGAGATTGTGGTGATACTATGCGAGCTCGAGATTTACTTCTCGCCTACATTCTTCAACATCATGGTGCATCTGCTTGTCCATGTTGTGGATGACATCATCCAGCTCGGGCCGACATTCCTGCACAACATGATGCCGTTTGAAAGGCTGAACGGTGTCATCAAAGGGTTCGTTCGCAATAGGTCCAGTCCAGATGGAAGCATAGCCAAGGTCTTTCTGATCTACGAGTGCATCTCTTTCTGCCAGAACTATCTAACCACCGAGAACGAGGATGTTGGAATACCCACCAAGAAGCACCTCGGCAGGCTCGCTAGGTATGGTCACTGCGAGGGCCACCTCTCACTGCATGTCGGCATTTCTAATCGACGTGCCGACTTTGGCAGGGCACACCGAGTTGCACTACAACACATTGAATTGGTCAGCCCTTGGGTGGAAGAGCACAAAAGCTTGATCAAGCAGGAGTACGTGGACCGGGCCTGCCCGAGGAAGAAAGGAGACGTAACAAGAGAACACAACTCCAGCTTCACGGGTTGGTTCAAGAAAAGGCTGCTGGACAATCCCCCGCAAATGCCTTCTACGGAAGATCAACAACTCATATTCTCCTTGTCACAGGGCCCAACACATAACTTAAAGACCCATCAGTCATACGACATCAATGATAACAGATTCTACACCGAGGAAATGGACATGAATAGCGAATATCAAAACTTAGGAGTAACTATGATGTCCTTCGCCGATGACGAGACTACTGTCATGGAAAGATTCTACGGAAGGATCGAGGAGATATGGTAGCTCGAATACTGTGGAGATATGGTACCGATGTTCCGTGTTAGATGGGCCAAGAACTTCGAAAAAGAAGGCCAGTATTTTACCACCTGTGTTATACCTGATGCCAAGTCGGCAAAGAAGGTCTCCATGAAAAATGAGCCATGGATAATCGCTAGAAAAGTTGATCAATGTTTCTTTATTACCGACCCATCAAAGCCCAGTCGTGTTGTAGTGAGGAGGGGAAAGAGGAGCATCATCGGAATGGAAGGATCCGCCAACGAGTAAGACTTTGACAAGAACGGTGATCCGAAGATCGAAGAGGTATTCGACAAGAACTTCAACATGCCTACTACTATTACAGTAAGAAGAAAGACCACACTACCTACTAAAGGTTGTCCGTTCACGAGAAGAAATCTCATAGTACCTGGGCTAAAGTATTCAACCGCGAATAAAAAGGGCAAGAAGATTGTGAAGAGAGGCTAGCTCGAAACATCACACGACGACGTGTGACCTTTTTTGTGTATTAGTTAGAGACTAAACATATATCGTGATATTCGTATATATATGCATGTGTATGTTCTTGGTTTTAAATATATTTGTAATATTTATATATTTGTTCTTTCTTGTTTTAATATAACATAATTAAATATATTTGTCACATATAACTAAAACTATTTTGGCAGCCAGGATTCAAACCTAGGCTGCCTAGGTTTAGAGCCCCAGGACATCAAACCACTAGGTAGGTGAGTGTTTGATGCAAACTACAACGTTGTGCTGCTTTTGGACTAATCGCACATGTTCTGTGGCGCATTCCTCCAATATGCACCACAGAAGTTGGAACTTCTATGGCGCATATTGGAGGAATGCGCCACAGATGTTTCACACTTAGCCAAAATACATGGTTCGGCCTTCCCCTTCCCTACCCCCACTTGACAACTTCCCCAAATCGACATTCCCACGAGCCTAGCGTCGCCCGCAAGCACCGGAGCACCCCAGAACCCTAACGCCGCCCGCATGCACCCTAGCGCCGCCCACACGCACCGGAGGAGGAGGGAGCCAGCCGTCGCCGCTATCGAAGCCCGTGGAGGAGGAACCCTAGCCACTATCGGTGCCTATGGAGGAGCAACCCTAGTGCCGCCAGCCCGTCGCCGTTGTTGGAGCCTGTTGAGGAGGAAGCCAGCTGTCGCCATCGTCGGAGCCCGTCCCGCGCGTGACCTAGGAGGAGAAGGGTCGTCCTGCAGCAGGAGAACCGCCGCCACGACCACCTCCCCATCCCGCGCCGTCTCGCCACCGCAGGTACATGCTCTCTATCCTGGTTACTGTCCTGCTGATTTGGATTAGGGTTAAGGTTACTGACTGATTTGGATTAGGGTTAGGGTTACTAATTGATTAGGATTTGACTAAGATTACTACTGACTGAATTTCCCTAAGATTGCTACTGATTAGGGTTAGGATTAGATTACAATTTGTTCCCCATTGTGCTACTATGGTGTCATGTTCATGATTAGGGTTAGGACTAGATTGCTACTGATTAGGGTTAGGATTAGATTAGAATTCTAAGATGCCCTGTCATGTTCATGATGCATATAAGTGAGAAAATTAGAGTTGGTACTGCTACTGTTTATATTTTATATCTCTCATATAAGTGATGCACCAGGGCTGATGGCTATCACAAACACATATCCGTTCCTAATCATGTCATATGCATAGTTCCCCATGCAACCAACCATCTGATGTTGAGACAATGTCAGAGTAAGAGAGATGGTCTATATCTGCACACACACAACACCTTTAAAATTGAAAAAATGTTGGTGTTATCTGCACTTGATGAACAATGTCAGAGTAAGAGAGATGATTCAGATGCTCTTGTCACCTGTATATCTACCACCAAGGAAGTTCAGATGATCTTGTTATCATTTACAACTCAATTCAGATGATCTTAGAGAAGACTTCCATCGCATCCAGGTTAAGTTGTCAGAAATCATCGTGGAAGATGTCAACACGAGGGGAGGTATCCTAATACACAACAGAGGATTGACTAAGATGGAGATTGAAAATATTTTTCATAAGTAGGGTGAGAACAGAACAAGTATGACGAAGGATGTCTATCTACCGTTCCCAAAGCCGAGCGTTAGCAGTTCTCAACAATGATCGATGTGTGCACCTAGAATTATCATAGATGTTTGTGTGTAGTGTTGTGTCACAAACTATACTACTATGGTCGTATGTTGTAAACTTCACTATTGTGGTCGTTGTTGTCGAAGTTCTATGATTGTGATCGATGTGCTATCTTTTATGTTTACTGATCTTTTGCTTTAGTTTATGTGAACATATATGCATGTGAACCAATTTAGTTCTTTATATTGCATGATTTACTAATATGCCTTATCTATAGAGATGACGAAGTGGTACATGGTGTACAAGGGTTGGGTTCCAGTAGTCTACGATGAGTGGGAGGACTGTCAGAAATAGGTGAACAAGTTTAGCGGCAACAACTACAAAGGATACGCGACTCGAGAGGAGGCGGTAGCCAAGTGGAGGAACTACCTGTGGAAGGAGAACAAGATGAATTTATTGCTAGTGCTCTTCCTCTTGCTCACTGTCATCACAGTTGTATTCTGTTTGATTCTAGTGTAGGCGGTGACCACTTCATTTGTAATGTGAGATGGTGAACTTTGTACCAAACACTTGTATAAATATTCGCCACCTTTCACTTGTATTGTAATATGATGACCACTTGACTACCTCGATCGGGCTCTAAATAGTGTGATGGCACTATATTCATGTTTGTTTTCATATACTAAGTGAAATGTACTGTTTCTACTGCTATGTGTATAATACCTGTATAATTCGTGTATAATACCTGTACAACACCTGATTATGGACCAGTACTATTTTTTAATACCTAATATACACACTAGTGGTGCATCCGTTTTGACCTTCTGTGGCGCATACAACTTCAGTGGCGCATTTGCCATAATGCACCACTGAATACAGTCCTGTGGCGCATCAGGCAGAATGCGCCACAGAAGTATCATGACTTCTGTGGCGCATTTCGAAATGTGCCACATAAGTTCTCATTAGTGGCGAGGTAACAGTGGCGCATCTGATATGCGCCACAGAAGGCCAAAAAGGATGTGCCACTGATTAGGGTTTTCCTAGTAGTGTATGTGCGGTCATGTGGATCATTGTGGTTTGGTAAGGAACACATGAAATGACTCTAGGGACTCCATGTGTTAAACCATGTCCAGAAATCCCAGAAAGCCCCTAGAATGCAACTGCCACATGGAGTGATGCACTAGTGTGAATAAGTTGCATCACCACATCCATTGGAGTGTGTGTGGTCGGGTACATCAAGGTGGTTTGGAAAATAACACATGCAATGACTATGTGGACTCCATGTGTCAAACCATGGTCAGGAATCCCCAGAAAGCCCCTGCATTGACACTATCACATGGAGTGATGCATCAGTTTGACATAAGTTGCATCACCTTATCCATTGGAGTGTGTGTGGTCATGTGGATCAAGGTGGTTTGGAAAAGAACACATGCAATTACTCTATAGACTCCATATGTCAAACCATGGTCCTAAATCCCCATAAAGCCACTGGAATGTAGCTGCCGCATGGAATGATGCATCGGTCTGACAGAAGTTGCATCACCACATCCATTGTAGTGTGTGTGGTCATGTGGATAATTGTGGTTTAGAAAAGAACATATGCAAATGACTCTGGGGACTCCATGTGTCAAACCATGGTCATAAATCCCCAGAATGCCACTGGAATGCAGCTGCCAAATGGAATGATGCACCAGTGTGACAAAAGTTGCATCACCACATCCACTTGAGTGTGTATGGTTGTGTGGTTCATTGTGGTTTGGTAAATAACACATGAAATGACTCAAGGGACTTCATGTGTCAAACCATGGCCAGAAATTCCCAAAAATCCCCTAGAATGCAATAGCAACATGGAATGATGCACCGGTGTGACAAAATTTGCATCACCACATCCACTGGAGTATGTGTGGTCATGTGGATTATTGTGGTTTGGTAAAGAATACATTAAAAGACTCTAGGGACTCCATGTGTCAAACCATGTCCCGAAATTCCCAAAAAGCCCCTAAAATGCAACTGCCACATGGAGTGATGCACCAGTGTGAATAAGTTGCATCACCACATCCATTGGAGTGTGTGTGGTTGTGTGCATCAAGGTGGTTTGGGAAATAACACATGCAATGACTCTATGGACTCCATGTGTCAAACAATGGTCAGGAATCCCCAGAAAGCCCCTGCATTGCCACCGCCACATGGAGTGATGCACTGGTGTGATAGAATTTACATCACCACATCCATTGGAGTGTGTGTGGTCATGTGGATAAAGGTGTTTTGTAAAAGAACACATGCAATGACTCTATGGACTGTGTCAAACCATGGTCATAAATCCCCATAAAGCCACTGGAATGCAGCTGCCGCATGGAATGATGCACCTGTGTGACATAAGTTGCATCACCACATACATTGTAGTGTTGGTTGTGTAGATGTAACATCCCAAAAATCATGGTTTATAAAGTTGCATATCATTCATCCATCCTTATGCATTTGGGTTATTTTCAAACAAGTTTCAAATAAGAAGCCATTTATTTTGCCTATTATTTCATGTAAGAAAGGCCATGGCTTTATTTCTACTTCCAAAATATGAGAATACTATGATTTAACCAGAAAAGTTTAAAGGATGAATTCAAAGCTTGCACAAATTTTCAAAACAAGAATCTAAATTAAAACCATTTATATGCCTATTATATATATTTAAATAGGGCATGGTTTTATTTTATTTTCAATGGGCCAAAGTAGTTTTGAGTAAACAATAGTGTTTTATACACAAATATGTGCATAGATCACTTTACAAAAATCCAGAAAAGTTTTGAATTCAAACTCATTTTAATAACATTTTAAAATGGATTCAGAAAATCAAAAAAGAAATAGAAAAGGAGAAAAGAAATGGAAAAGGGCTAGCGCCACCATTCTAGCCCAACAACAGAAACAGCCCGAACACCAGCCCACCCGGGTCCCCTCTCCCCTCTGTTTCTCACCCACTCTGGCACCCCCCCTCACTGACGCCTTGGCCCCACACGCCAAGTCATCATCGTCCACAAATCTAGCCCGCGACCACCTCCACCGCGATTGTTTCTTCCCGTTCATTCCACGCTTGATTACGAGTTACTGCAGGCGTAATTCCTTATCTCGCCCCGGCTACTTAATCCTCTCCTCCTTCTGCTAATTTCCCCACAAGCCACACCCATAAAGAGCCACCAGGCTGCCCACATTCGAGCTCACTCCACCGCGGTACCGAGCCTCTTCGGCGGCCAATTCCGGTGAGAACTCCCCACCCCTTGCCTCCTGGTCTTGCTGTCATGTTCAACATACATCCGCGCGTCTAACCCAGCTCATGGTTTCCCTTCTGGTGACCTACAGCTTCGTCATCATCAACGACAGTGCGTGTTGACGAAGTGCTTTACTCCGACGAGAACATACGGTAAACCTAGCCTTCCCCTTCATCTCTGGTTCATGCTCGCACACTCGCAGCTTCAGTGCGCGTCTAACGCTGCTCTCCATTTTCTTTCACGTGCCTTGTAGCGCCGCCAACGTCGACACCCGAGCGCACCCGAAGCCGCCCTCACCTCCGACGAGGAATTCCCGACGGACCTACACGCCCCCGTCACCACCACATTAACCATTGACATCACCTTGCCTCCGCGCTTCGATAACGACCCACTCCTACCCCACTTAATCCCTAGCTCTGCCAGTTCACCACCGGCAGGAGCGTCGCCGCCACTCTGGCCATTCGCACCACCACCTTTTGGTCAAATGAATCAGTGTCGTTAGATCTTGAACCAAGGGACCAGATTAGGTCACTCACCGAAGCGGTACAGATCGATCTGGTCCGTACATTTTAAATTAGATCATGCGGCTTATATTGACCGATCCAGCCAAAATGGTATAGACCAATCAGATGCGTCCACGTTTCTGGAAATTTGTTTTAAAATCTATTTTTGAATCTATTAGTTATTTAAACTTGTAAAAATAATTAAGTAGTGGAAATGACATTTCCTAGTATTATTTTTACTAGAAAATAACTGGGGATTACTTGGGGGCAGCACTTGTTCTTCATAGTTAAGGAAACCTTAGGGGTCCTATAGAAATTTAGATCTGGGCATTGGTGTTGTTTTCCATTTTTTAATTGATTTAAACCAAACAGGTATAGTTGCTGATCTAGATTTTTAAATTTAAAGGAACAGGGAGAAGGGCAGTGCTGGGCCAGATCTAGAAGGGCAAAGGGGCAACATCGTTGGGCCGGCCCACCAGTGCCCGCGGCATGCTCAGTGATACGTCGGAAATGTATCTATAATTTTTTATGTTCCATTCTTGTTTAGTATCTACTTTGCTTTGCTTTGTCCACACTTTGAGGTGTTTTTATATGTTTTTTGGTACTAACCTATTAACAAGTTACCACATTAACAAGTTGCCTGTTTTCTGTTGTTTTTGGTTCCAGAAAAGCTAGTAAGGAAATATTCTCGGAATTGTACGAGACAAAAGCCAAAGTCAATATTTCATCGAGGAGAACACGGCGTCCAGAGGAAAGACAGAGGGGAGCCACAGGGCGGCCGCACCCCCCAGGCATGGGCCCACCCTAGGCCGCACCTGGGCAGGGTGTGGGCCCCCTAGCCGCCCCCTGCCTCGCCTCTTCGCCTATAAGAAGCCCTTGATGCCTAAACCCTAAGGACCCGATCAATATTCCATGAAACTGTCTATAGCCGCCACCACCATCTAGTGAACTATGGACCCCGGTCCAATATTTACCATTGATACATCCTCCACTATTACTATTTACTTTCTATAAACCACCATTACTTTCCACACCATACAGTTAATCCTTTGTTACAGCAAACCGGTGAGATTGACAACCTCACTATTTGTTGGGGCAAAGTCTTGCGTCTGCGTTGTGTAGGTTTCCAAGTTGCTTGCAACACTTTGAGACGTTTCTTTCCTCCTACTTGTTCAGTAACCTTGGTTTCTTACCTTGGCTTCACACCTTGCTCTTGGGGTTTCCTAACGAAGCGCTTCACATTGATACAATGCCATCATCAAGCTTTTCTGGCGCCGTTGCCGGGGAGGCTAAGGACATCTTCACAAGGGGAGTCCTTCTCAACCTTTATCTTTACTTTGTTTTTGGTTTGCTTGGTTTTGTTTGCCTCTTTTCATCAAAAATTCCTAAAAAATAGTTTAGTTTGGTTTGCTTTCTCTTATAAAAAATACAAAAAAATTAGTTTCTACTCTAGTTGTTGCTGCTGTTTTGGCTTGCTCCACTTTTGGCAAAATGAACTCTGTTGAGAACACCAAGTTGTGTGACTTCACTAGCACAAACAACAATGATTTCCTAAGCACACCTAATTCTCCACCTGCTCTTGATGCTACCTTTTATGAAATTAAGCCTACTTTGTTGAATCTTCTGATGAGAGAGCAATTTTCTGGTGCTAGTTCTGATGATGCTGTTGCCCATCTCAATAACTTTGTTAAACTCTGTGAGATGCAAAAGTATAAGGATGTAGATGGAGATATAATTAAGCTCAAGTTGTTTCCTTTCTCCTTGAGAGGAAAAGCTAAAGAATGGTTGCTATCCTTGCCTAGAAATAGTATTGATTCTTGGATTATGTGCAAACATGTTTTTATTGGAAAGTACTACCCTCCTGCTAAGATTATATCTATGAGAAGTGATATTATGAAATTTAAACAACTTGATAATGAACATGTTGCTCAAGCTTGGGAAAGAATGAAATCTTTGGTTAAGAATTGTCCCACTCATGAACTTACTGCTTGGATGATTATCCAGACTTTTTATGCAGGTTTGAACTTCTCTTCAAGAAACCTGTTGGATTCAGCTGCTGGAGGTACCTTTATGACCATCACCTTGGGTGCTGCAACAAAACTCCTTGATAATATGATGGTTAATTACTCTAAATGGCACACTAAGAGAGCTCCACATGGTAAGAAGGTAAATTATGTTGAAGAAACCTCCTCTTTGAGTGATAAGATAGATGTTATTATGGCTATGCTTGTTAATGGTAAAGCTACTTTTGATCCAAATAATGTTCCCTTAGCCTATTTGGTTTCTCCAGAAGAGCAAGTTGATGTGAACTTCATTAGAAACAACAATTTCAACAACAATGCCTATAGGAATAATTTTGGTAGTAACAACAATTATAGGCCTTATCCTCCTAATAATTGAAATACCTATGGAAACTCCTACAACAATGCTAGAAGTTCCCCCTCTGAACTTGAAGTCATGCTCAAAGAATTTATTAGTAAACAAACCACTTTCAACAAGACTGTGGAGGAAAAGCTTTTGAATGTAGAGAAAAATATCTCCTCTTTGTCTGAAGCATAGTCCTCTTTGATTAATAAAATGGCTGCTAAACCTGAAACCATGGAAAGTACCTTTGCTGCTACTCATGCCATAGAAGTTACTATTTATGAAAATGTTAGACTGTTAGCCCATCTTCATGCTAAGTGGGAAAGATAATATGAAATTGCTAGAAACAATAGTGTGTGCACCATCACCACCACCAATATGGATGCCACTAAACCACAAGAAGTCCCTATTCCTCCTCCAACAATTCCTAAGGCCAATGAGTCTACTACTAGTGATGCTAAGTTTGATTTTGATCTTGATGGTTGCAATATTTCTGAAGTGATTATGTTCCTGCAAAGCATGCTAGAAGTCCCGATGCTAGTGATATGCATGTTGCTTTCACCAAACACATTACAGATGCTCTTGTTAAAATTAAGGAAGAGAAGTTGAAACACAAAGCTTCTATTCCTAGGAAAGTAGAAGATAGTTGGGAACCCATTATTAATATGCAAGTGAATGACTTTGATCTCAAAGCTTCATGTGATCTTGGTTCTAGTGTCTCTATTATGCCTAGGAAGATTTATGAAATGCTTGATTTGCCACCTTTGGAAGATTGTTATTTGGATGTCCCACTTAATGATAATGCTAGGAAGAAACTCATGGGGAGTGTTAATGATGTTCTCATTATGGTTAACAATGCTTATGCCCCTGTTGATTTCTATGTTTTTGATGTTGAATACAATGCTTCTTGTCCTATTACTTTGGGAAGAACTTTCTTAGAACTTTTGGTGCCATCATTGATATGAAAGAAGGCGCCATTAAATATCAATTTCCATTCAAGAAAGGTATTGAAAACTTCCTTATGAGGAGAGATAAGTTGCTTTTTTCTCCTCCTTTGAAAGCAAGGTTTGATGTTAATGCTTCTTCATTTGACAATACTTGATTTCTTGCTTCTTGTGGCTAACTTAAAGGCGTTAAAGAAAAGTACTTGTTGGGAGGTAACCCAAGAGTTTTCTTGAGTCTTGGAAGTTCAGTAATGAACTCTCCTTAGCCTTTTTGTGCCAATAATGACCTCTAATGAGAGGGAAGTAAGATTTGGGGAGTTGCTGCCCCGAAAAAGATTTCTGTGCTCCACCATAAAAATTCGTGAGGAGTCTATGTAAGACGGATTGAGATGAAAATTTACGAATACATCACCCAGTACGATAGCTAACTTTCTTTAGGTCAACACTTTTTGATTTTAGCAACATAAGGTCTTCGAAAAAATCGGTTTCTACCTGCTGGTCTGTTTTGACAGATTTCTGCCTTTATTTGCATTTGCTTCTTATTGATTCCTTTTTGGGTTCTTTTTGGGAAATTGAGATTTTTGATGGAATTGCTACAGTAGCTTGTGATTTTAGTGAAAGTTTTGCTGTTCTAAAGCTAAACCCAAGGGTCTATTATCTTTGAAATACACTAATGTTGCTAATGAAGATTGTGTGAAGTTTTGTATGAAGGACAAATTTCAGGTGTAGAGATAGAATGATGTAATGAGATGAAGAATGGACAAAAGCTCAAGATTGGGGATACCACCCCGGTGTCACCCCAAGAAATATCCAAGAGGTACAAGCGTCAAAGCTTGGGGATGCCCAAGGCATCCCCTTATTCATCAATAAAAAGCTCAGGTCTTTCAAGACACTTCATTTTTATCGTCTCATGCACTGTTTGTGTTGTTCTTGGAGCGTCTTAGTTTTTGTTTGCTTTGCTTAGTTTGTTTAGTTTGCTTGAATAAAGTAGTTTGGACCCCCGTTCTCGCTGTGTTCTTTCAAATAAGTTGATTGGTGTTGGAAAGGAGTAGAAAGTTCTTGCTTGAATAGTGCAAGAGGAGCTTTCTTTGACCGTGACTTAGACTTTAGCATGTCATGCTAGGTGTTGTTTTGACCTTATGCTTAGTGATTATTTCTGTAGCATGACTTGTTCCAAACAATCGGGATTGCTTAATGTGCCTTGAATAAAATCATCCGTTGTTTTAGCATGCAAAAGCATAGTATTATGGTATTCTCCTTTGATGCTTTGTTTGGGTTGACTTGGCACATGCTCACACCATGTTATGACTATGAACAAGTCACCATAGCCTCTATGATCATTTAGTCCTTGACTTGTAGTACCACTCTATGCTTTGAGTAGTAATGTTTTGTCGCTCTGCATGATTATGGCCATTATTGCTCTCTTAGTTGGTTGCTCCAGTCTTTTTCTAGCCTCCACTTGTAGGAGTAAGCTCTTCTCATGCATCCAATTCCCAAGAAACCAAGTTATTCCAAAGTGTCCACTATAAATTCCTATACATGGTGTGTTACACCATTCCAAGTATATTGTTGTTTTCATCTATCTTCCAATTAAAAAGTATTTTGTTATATGAAAACTTAGTGATTAAATATCTCACGAACTTGATGGCACACTTTATTTCTTGCCCCAAATAAACTTGAACCATTGTGTCATCTATGTTGTATATGCTTGTGCTTATACATTGGAATTAGCAGAATTGTGTTGTCATAGGGAACGCTTTCAACATTTCACTTGTACTTTGTACACAGTTGATATCATGCTATTTTGTCTATGGATGTCGTCCGTGTGAAATAAAAGGGGAGCTTGTAAGTCCATGGAGTTATGTATGTGTGTTAGTGAAACTCTGGGCCGCTAGCCTAAGCCATGCCTAATCATGGTGAAAACTTGCAGCATCACCATAATGACATCTATGAAGCTTTCTTCTTATAAAAAAGAGACATATTGAAAAGAGGAAAGAGATAAAAAAGCACCATATTCCCATGGTAAATAAGAAGATTGCTGAGATGCTCACTGTCTGCTTGCCTTGTCATTTTGATTATGGGATAGATCCTGTATCATGTGCAAGGGGTAACCCATTGGTGGTTCTCTATGATACACATGTAGTTAGTATGATAAGAACTTGCAAGTAACTAAACTTGAGTAGCATGAGGAGAGGCCCTTGTATTCAAGGGACATGATATTTCCAACTTATACTTTGTCAAGCATATACTCCATAGTTTGTTTACTTTAACCTTAATCACTTCAAGATGCTTATGATACGGGCAATGAGAGCTAAAAGCTAACAAGTACCATAATTTTTGGATGTTACTTTTGAGACTTGAAATCCCTGCTTCCCTTTATGAAGGGCCTTTCTTCCACCATTATATTGAGTCTCCACCTTCTACCTTTAGGCACCAGTTAAGAGAGCATACTTGCCTTTCTTAGTTCTATGTGCATTGTCCCAAAACTTATTGATTGATGCATATTGTTGATATTACTTGTTCTTGTGCTATTTGTATCTAGTCACTCTTATGAACTTTGAAGGTGTCCTATGCATCTATTTGCTACTCTATGAGGGACAAGCTGATTTCCACTATGCCATGTTTTCTGTATGTGAAACAAACAAATGTTTTTAATGCATGTTACTCATGATCTTTGTTTGTAGCCTTTCATGTTGCATGCATAGTTACTTTGTTTTACTATTAGAACTCCATCTTTCATGCTCATGTTTTGAGTTCTTTGGTCACAGCTTTCATTGCTTGCAAATGGTTTCATCTTGGTTTTGATGGTGCATGTCACCTAAAAAATTATTATTTTTATAACTTACCTACTCAAGGATGAGAAGGAGTTAAGCTTGGGGATGCTTGATACATCAGAAACGTATCTATAATTTTTGATGTTCCATGCTTGTTTAGTATCTACTTTGCTTTGCTTTGTCCACACTTTGAGGTGTTTTTATATGTTTTCTGGTACTAACCTATTAACAAGTTGCCACAGTGCCAGTTGCCTGTTTTCTGCTGTTTTTGGTTCCAGAAAAGCTAGTAAGGAAATATTCTTGGAATTGGACGGGACAAAAGCCAAAGTCAATATTTCATCGAGGAGAACACGGAGTCCAGAGGAGAGATGGAGGGGCGCCACAGGGTGGCCGCACCCCCCTAGGCGTGGGCTCACCCTAGGCCGCGCCTTGGCATGGTGTGGGCCCCCTGGCCGCCCCCCGCCTTGCCTCTTTGCCTATAAAAATCCCCCGATGCCTAAACTGTAAGGACCCGATCAATATTCTACGAAACCGTCTGTAGCCGCCGCCACCATTGTCCATACATCGGGGGGATCTGAAGCTCTTCCCGGCACCCTGCCGAAGGGGAGATCATCCCGGAGGCCTTCTTCATCATGCTAGCCTCCAGTATGAAGCGTGAGTAGTTCCACCTTGGACTACGGGTCCATGTAGTAGCTAGATGGTTGTATCTCCTCCTTTGTGCTTTCATGTCTAGATCTTGTGAGCTCCGTTCATGATCAAGATCTCATCTATTTGTAATCATGCATGTTGTGTTTGTGGGGATCCAATGGATATTGAGATTACTATGTCAGAATGATTAACGGTTTTGTCTTATTGAGTCTATCATGTCTGTGTTGTTTGTGATCTTGCATGCTCTCCGTTGTTAGTAGCTACCTTGGCCAAGTAGTTGCTAGTGACTCCAAGAGGGGGTATTTATGCTCGGTAGTGGGTTCATGCCTCTATTTAATCTAAGGGAAGTGATAGAAATGTCAAAGGTTGTAGATGTGTTGTTGCCACTAGGGAGAAAACAACGGTCTCTTGTTCATGGAAAAAGTGGATTCTTTACCTTACACACTTTGCTTAAAGAAGTTGTCTATTGCTTGCAACTTAATACTGGAGGGGGTTCGGATGATAACCCAAAGGTGGACTTCTAGTCATATATGAAATTGTATGGCGGTCTATGTATCTTGTTGTATTGCCCAATCGAATCTCGTAGGATCATGATGTCTAGTATTGCATTGTTATGCCTTGCTCAGTCCTGTCAATTGCCCTGCTGTTATTTGTTTACCCTGCATGCCATGTTTGTTTATCTAAGGAGAACACATCTAGTGAACTATGGACCCCGGTCCAATATTTACCATTGATACATACTTCACTATTACTGTTTACTTTCTATAAACCACCATTACCTTCCACACCATACAGTTAATCCTTAGTTACAGCAAACCAGTGAGATTGACAACCTCACTGTTCATTGGGGCAAAGTCTTGAGTTTGTGTTGTGCAGGTTTCCAAGTTGCTTGCAACACATTTGAGACGTTTCCTTCCTCCTACTGGTTCGATAACCTGATTTCTTACTGAGGGAAAACTTGTTGCTATGCTGCTTCACACCTTGCTCTTGGGGTTTCCCGACGAAGCGCTTCACGTTGATACAGCGCCATCATCACACGGGAGTCAGGAGCCGTTCGATTAAATGTAGATCGATGGCTCCCGGCCATCTTCCTCCTCGCGATGACACACGGGAGAGGGAACCCTAGGCAGGGATCTGGGAGGCGCGGGGTGGCTCACCGTGGCCTCGTCGATGGCTAGGAAGAGGTGGAGCAGACGCGGCGCACCCTGGCGACTCCAACGAGAGGCGACACAGCAGATTTCAATGCTGGGAGGGAGCTCGCGCACGAGCACATATGGCAGCGGCTTTAGGCCTCGTCAAGAGAGCTTGCAGAGGCTTTCCTGGCCACAAAAAATGCACGGGGAAGGTCGAGGAAGGTAGGGTAACACCTTTGAGTGAAGTGTATGGATAGAGGAACTCGGGAGAGGGAGATATGCTCGGGTTTTGAACGATGGCCGAAAATCCTTGTTCTTCGTCTCTCGGGCAAGATAGGGCAGGGGAGGGGCTGTGGAGCTCATGAGGGGTAGAGGATCATGGTGAGGCCACATGCAGGGGGAGGGGAGCAGTGGAGGGGGGAACTTCAAGCTCAAACTAAAAAATGGCTAACCATGGTGTTTCTCCCTCTAGGGGCCAGTAGAAAGGAATGGAGGGGGTGTGAGGAGCTCGGGGGATCTGAGTGGAAGTTAAAGGGGTAAAATGAGCCTAAGGGTAGGTGCTGGGGGTTTCTTTATATATAAGAGGGAGGAGTTCCATGGTGGGATAATTCCATGGGAGGCAAGGGAGGATCAAACCAGGGAGGGTTTTGTTCCTGTGGGTGGTGGGGTCGTTTTTGGTCATGTTATGAGCAGGAGGAGAGAGGGCACCAACTATGAGGGAGTATTAAACCCACACATGACATGTAACTTGTCTCTCTCCTTCCTCCAAGCACTAACGACAAAGACATAATTGAGCTACATTGGCATGATAAAGTGTAGCACGACCATGAGGGTCTGATGTTGTGTTGTACAAGCTTGATTTACAAAGTTGGAGGAGGTTTGATGAGTGTTTAAGGATTTAGCTTGAATGTGGTCAAAAATTGACTAAAGGGATGCTTATGAAGAAAGTTAATATTTTTACTCTTGACAAGGTGGGGAATGGGTACTGGTAGATACATGAGCTCAAGGAACTTCTCTAGGAATTATTTGAGTTTTTTCAGATGATTTTTGGTCCACATTTTATCAATTACTTAAATAGTGCAAAAAATGGTTTCTAGAAGATCATTTGATATTTTTACATTGTAAAGGGTGGGTTTTTGATGTGAGATGGTCTTAAATACCATTTCACACTCTGGGAATTTTCTTGGAATTGATTTGGATAGAAAAGTATTTTTAAGCAATTATTTCTTGGTTTTGCCATTCAAGAAAAAGGGCAAAAGCAAATCATAAAGGATGTCAAAAATATTTATTTTTGATTTTCGAAGTTAGGGCATGATATATGGAAATCAAATGTGCATTGAGTTCGCAAAGTGATTAGGTGTAAAACAAACTTGCCTTCATAGGAATGGTTTTTAGGATTTTATCAAGAGTGGAAATTAAATAGTTTTAGGTTCCAAATAATTATGGATGATATTTGATAAACCTTTATACTCAAGCTAAATTATGTCAACATATTTTATCCATCATTTTCAACCTCGGGTTTTGAAGAATTATGGTGAAAAATGGAAGAAACTAGATTTGGGGGAATCTAGGGTTTTGATACTTTTATGCCACCTAAACATGGTTTGATTAGGGAGTTCAGAGCTAACCTTGGTACAAGGGATAGATGGATGGATAGACCAAGTTGTATAGATGATCAATATTCCAAGAGTTGGGCTTGGTTGTATTTGAGGTGATCTAGAACTGATGGCAAACTTTGTTGAAAATAAGGCAGCCATAGCAGATACGTCATGATGCCTTATAAACCATGTAGGTTTAAGAAGCAAAAGGCTCCAATGGAAAAAAGTGAATGGTGTATTGATATACCATGGTTATTAGATCATAACCATGAAAATATTTGGTTAAGGGGTGGTATCAGATGGATGTGAGCTTCTGCCAAAGTAGGGAAGATGATAGGATTTGCAGAAAAGATTATTATCTTGACTACAAAACCATCATGAATGAGTGGGAACCAGAATGGTTTATCCAAGGTAAAGAGTTGGATTTTGTAGTACTAATGATTTAATACAATATGGTTCGAGTACATTTTCAAGAATGCACACTGGTTGGATTAGAGGAAATTCCAAAGATTGAATCTAGTTAAAGATTCCAGACTTTGCCAAATTTGGCAGACTTGTGGATTTGGACTAGTATGTGAGAGGGAGACATTCGGAGAGGTTGGAAAGGTTTATGCTTATCATCAAGTGGATGATATTGAAGTATAGATTAAGTAGAAGAGATTCATGCTTGTATTTGGTCCTTGATGGGTTGGAAACTAATGCAAATGATTAGCTCGGGATTGATCTGGGTAGGTAGATTAGAGATTCACTTGAGTGACTTAGGATATATTAAGTTTGGGGTTCTTGGTTTAAGATTGATGATCTCAACTATTGGTTTAATCCCAAAGGATGAGATCCTAGATTGGCTCGAGCTACTTCCTAAGCCAACAAGGCAATCAGCAGATCAAGGCAATTCATCAGATCAACTTCTCCAACTACTACTAAGGTTACCATCAAGCCTAGATTGAGGTATGCATGGGTGTTTTGAAGAGGCTGCGATTTTTAATTAAGATAATGGCCTCTTTGTATTCCTACCAAGATGGGATGAAAAGTTTTTAGAAAGGTTTTTGGGTAAACCTAGAGATAAGAGTAGTTGAAGGTTCTGTCTTGAAAACATAAGGAGATAATATATAGGTCCCCATAGTTTTGTTCATAGAACTAGTAAAATATTTGGTTTTTGTAAATTTATCTTGGCTCTACTTTGAATTGTTAGAACATTTAAGAATATGGAGGATAATCCAAGACATCTCTTTTGAAAACTAGTTTTTGTCAACTGAGGTTGAGGTGAGAAGTATATCATATAATGCACAATCAGATGTATGAACATAAGAAAACAAGTAAGCAAACATTGCAACGCTTAACAAGAAAAAGGTTTTGGTCCCCCGGATTTTTGCCTTTTTGAGAACAAATCAGGGTGACTCAAATTGGGATGTTACATGATGGGTGCATCCTTCCCATCTCGTTGTAATATCTGAACCTATCGGATTTCGAAGCCTTAAATAAATATTGGTTTCGTATTTGTTTACCAATTGACATATTGATAATGTTCTTGGGGCTAGAATATGAGGTTACTCCGATAACTGTATCGGAGCACCACATTTTTCCTTAGGGTAAAACATAATTTTTTTTAACTTTGATAGAAAAGTTATTGTATGCGTTCTTGATGGCAGGTTTGCAAGATCAAAGGCTGCTAATGTGAAGTGTGGTAAGAGGGATGGAGATAATAAGATACATTAGATGTAGTTTAGGTTTAGTTCATAGGATTTTTAATTTTCCTTCTTTGTATTTTTCTTATTTGTCCTAATGTACTTATGTAAAGGATCCTTATATATGTTGGTTTGTAAAGATTCTTAAAATTATTATGTGTGATTGTATGTACTTATGAATTCCTTCATATTTCTTTATGTACGAATTTGTGTGAACTCATGTTTGGATTGGTTCAAACATGTAATTTGAATTCAAAGTTTATTGTGACTTATCTATATGAACTTAGGTCTTTATGGCTATGGGCTCTTGTTATTAAGATTTAACTTGAATTTCATAGGTTCTAAAACAACTAAGTAGAATTTGAACTTCAATTCCGAGGGTTTGACTTAGTTCAAGGTTCCCAGAATCAAAATGTTCACTAAACAATACTTCAGCCGACAAAAATTGAAATGCCCCCTCAATTTCAAGTCCTAAAATGAAATGCACAATTTCAATATCAATCCTTAGCACATTCTTATTCTTCGGGATATTACACTATATGTTCTCAGGAAATTTAGGATACACCTCTAGTATGGGTATAAATTATAATTTGCATGAATCTATGTCTTTTGTTATGCCATGTGTGGGGAGAGCTCCATAATAATATGTTACAATTTAACCATCTTATATTACATGCCTAATAAACACTACAATGATCGTGATCAAGCCACTTTGATCCCTCACAATTAAGGGTTTCCCCATGGATATAGATATGAGCTTAGTGAATCTCTCCTTGCCCCCCTTGATCCATATGAATAGCATGTCAACATGTGATGTCACTTAGCATCATGCATACTACCATATGTCCAACAATAATTCCCTCTCAAGTCCCGAAGTCAAATATTACATGGTTGACTTCACATAATACCTAGAGAGAGAAATAACACATAATCATACACCAAGTTATAGTTCATATTTATTTCATATCATAATATTGCTAGGGTTTCTCCATCCATCCACATGAATAAAGTAAACTACTCACACATGGAGACAATTAACAACATCATCATAATCATGTGAATGAAGTATGGATATATGGATGAATTCAAGTGCAAATCCACATTACTAATTGGAATTACAACAATAAGTAATTGAATGATATGGTAATGGTGATGGTGATGAATATGCGGTGGTTGATGACGGGGAATGATTCCTTGGCCTCAAATCATCCGTGTAGGAGTGAGGATGATCCCCTTCTACAAGTTCCCCCTCTAGTTCCCTCCCGGAGGTGAGGTTTTTGCATTTTCTAGTCTCTCTGAATGTCGGATATCGAATCCTTCTTGTATGTTCTTGATTAGGGCGGAACTGAAGGTTAAAGGGGTGCGCGGATGCAATATGGTGTGAGGTGTGTGTATGAGGTGAGTTGGTCCTTCTCGCCGTACCCCCTGTCCCTTATATAGATAGGACAGGTCCCGGGATAGGTCGAGCCGGTTACAAATTAGATTTTAACCCTTTGAAATTCCATCTACAGTTAGACTTGTCCTACAAGGAGTCGAACTTGCCATGGGGTTGGGCCAGCCAAATCTTCCTGGGATGCAGGTCTTCTCGTGGGCCTTCCCTAGGCTAGACCGGCTATACCAATGTAGGGCACCCGTAGGATATATCCTTGTTAGTAGCCCCCGAGTGTTCAGTCGAATCATAGATTCGGCTGGAGACTCTATAATCTTTTGGGTGCTTTGCATTTGAACCTGTCTTTAGGAATAAACATGTTATTTCATAGGGATTATTGATGTGTGTGCCTGACTCACCCGACGGATCAGGGCCATTTAACTCCCATAGGACAAAACAACACGATCTTTATCAGACTCAAGTCCCCGGACTCGAATCCAGAACAAATGCTGGTGTAATTCGACTCAGGCCGTTGAGGTATTATAGGAGTCGAATCCCAGTGTTTTTCAAGTGATGTACCCAACGCGTCCGTCAAGATTTTCATCGTGCCTATTGACACGGGAGTTTACTAGCAGAGCACAGTCTGGTGTGTTACCAGGACATCAGACGATATTTGTAGGGCTTATCTGTAAGATCCCTCCTTTGTAAAGGAAAGGATCCCTGTGATTACAATGCTAGTCCCTGGATCAATGCTAGCATCCATAGTTTAAGATGAAGTACACAGAAACAAAGGTCATTATTACAAGTCATTCCAGAGACAAACATAGTCTTTTACAACTCCATGGCCACAGGCCTAATACAAGAGTTTAAATATGTAATAAGATAAATAAGTCTTCATCTTCATGTGCCACAGGCAAGCATGTTGAGTGTAGAATCATAACCCCTAATCACCATCAGAATAACCTGCAACATCACAAGTTACAGCCACAATGGTTCAACACATTGGAATAGTATTGGGAAGTGATACCTTAGTAGAATATTGGTAGACTAATTACTATATGCATTTTGGCTAAGTGTATCTTAGGCTTGCTTTGCTCAAAATACGTTTTTTACTTAGAAATTGGGATGATGAGATTCTTGATAGCTTCCATGTCTTGATGCTCAAATTGTCCAATACCAGGGACATGGCTAAGTACTTAGATTCTTCTATCTGCAGAGGTTGTGCACTTTCCCCACAAGAATTGATTTTCACCAAGACAGGACCTTTCAGAAGCCTTCCCTTAGACCAAATGGACACGCTCCAACCTATCATCCCACTACCACCAAATGGCTAAGTTATTGCTACCTATATGATCCAGGCAGAGCCCATAATGCCAAGTGGCTGCACTAGAAGCTTCTTAACATTTGGCATCTCAAATCCCTTTGTTCCTGGGTGGCTTTCCACAAGTGAGATACACAAGTTAAACCATAGAAATGGGCCTTGTGTAACCACTCAACATAAACCATTCCTTCCATTCCACCCAGGTGTTTCATTCACTTAGTTGTTTTATTAAGCAAAACACAAGTCCAAAGACTTAGAAATATTTTATCATAGCATGAATATATAACCACCCTTGGTTGCTACTAGCTAGTCTAAGCATGGCATTGATAATAATCTTAACTTAGAAATTTCTAGCAATTCTACAACTACTAGGATTTCCCAAGCATAGCATATATAGATCAAAAATAATCATGCAAGACTTAGCAAAATATTTCTAATGCATAGTTGAAAAACTTAGGAATAAAATCATGAAGCACCACTTGCCTTGGTAGTTTGGGGAGTAGCAACAATCCTCACAATCACAATCACTATTTGCACCAAAATCTACATATAAAATAATGGCACAAAATCACATATACAATTTATACAAGCAAAAATACATGAATGTATGCAATATGCCATGTGATGATTTTCTACACCAAACAAGACAAGTGCATAGTACTGAATCATAAGCAAGTACAAAACAATCCAAATAAACTTTATTTGAATAGCAAAACATTTTCCAAATAATTACTATACTCAAATTATGCCTACAAATGTTTCTGCAAAAACAACTATTTTAACAAAGGCAAAATATTAAATACATTGCATAAATGGAAAGGATTTTCTCTCCTGATTCCATTGATATAAAATTTGTCAAATTTGGACATGGAAATCAAAAGTTATGAATTAAACAAGTTTAACCATCTAATTGATCTAATTCAAAATTTTAAAACGAAACTCATGCCACGCGTCAGCCTCTGGTTGGTTGGTACCGCTTCGCGCTGGATCATGCTCACGCACCGTCAGATCTACTTAACATCTCCGGCTCAGATCTACCCATACCTCTTCGACTATGTTCTATCGCATTCGTCCGATCTACTTCGCACGGTTCACAGTGATTGACCATCGAGTGGTGGCCCTGGTGGCGGCGACAGGCGGCGGCGCGCTCTGGCTGCAAGCTTGCCGGCGAACTAGGTCGCGCGGGGAGGTGTGAGGATGCTCACCAGAATCTCCGTGGCGAGGGGATGCTCGACGTGTGCTTGGTTGGCGAAGGGGCGTATGGCGTCGATGTCGATTGCTCGTCGGAGATCGAGACGGCATCGGTTGCTCTCGGTTGGCGACAGAGACGACGTTCTAGGCCACGCTAAGATGAGAAAAGGGTGCTGTTAGGTGCGTAGGATGCTGGGGATCACACGTGTATCAAACAGAGGGAGAGGGGAAGCTGGGGCTTACAGGGAACGGTCACCGGAGTTCGAGCAGACGGTGGCGGATCTCAGTCGATGACGTTGCCGAGGCTATAGAGCATGCGCGAGCAAGCGGAGGATGTCAGTAGGTGCGTACGAGGATGCAAAAACAACTAGACTAAACCATAGGTAGAGGGGAATGCGGTGCTTACGGGAATTCGACGAGGAGCTCGTCGGAGCAGAGGGGCGTCTCGAGACGATTCCGAGCAGCCTGGGGGCTCTCTGCGGGTGTGGCGTGAGGGGAAAAGAGCGGAAGGAGGAGGGGATTAAGTAGGTGTCGACGTGGGCGTGAATTACTCGAGCATTCAACGGGAATTGAATCCGTGAATCAAACAGGAAACGGCCGGAGTGATTTGGGGGAGGAACTCTTCGCTGGGTGGAGACGATGCGATCTCGTGGGTCATTGTTGTCAGCGAGAGAAAAAGAGAGGAGGTGGGTCTAGGCAGTCAGTGACTGAGGGGTAGGTTTCTGAGTGCGAATCGTTTTCTTCGCGGGAGAGAGTTGCTGGGCTAGATGGGCTGAGTGGTTGGGTTGGGCCGAAATACTAGCGCCGGTTTTATTTTTTTCCTTTTTGCTTTTCTTTTTCTGTTTGATTTTTAGAAATGATTTTCAAACCCTAATTGAAACAAGTTTGATTTCGAATCTTCTCTAGATTTTTATACAGTGAACTTTGTACTCAAATGTGTGTCAAACACTTCTGTTTACTCAAAAACACTTTGATCATTTGAAAAATAAAATAAAACCATGACTTTATGAGATATAAATAATAGGCATAAAATTGGTTTTATATTCATACTTTGTTTTGAAAACTATGCCCAAGATTTGGAAAACACTTAAGTTTGAACTCAAAACATTACTGAATAAAATAAGTAACTTTCTCATTAGAAAGTAGCACTAAGGCTAGAGCATACTTACATAAAATAATGAGCAACATATGCTCCTGTTTTTTAAATGGTTTTGAAATGGAACCCTAAATGATCATGGATGCATGGATGATATGCATGAGTTTTGAAACATGATTTTAGGGATGTTACAAATCTAACCCCCTTAAGGTGAATCTCGCCCTCGAGATTCGGGTTGGCTAGCAAATAGGTGAGGGTGGTCTTTTCGAAGATCATCTTCTCTTTCCCATGTAGCTTCTTCTTTGGAATGATGGTTCCATTGAACTTTACAGAATCTGATAGTCTTAGTCCGAGTAACTCTTTCTGCAGTCTCAAGAATCTTGATAGGTTTCTCCTCATAGGTGAGATCACTTTCCAATTGGACCTCTTCCAAAGGTATAGTATCCTTCAAAGAAGTCTCTTCCATTTCTGGATGGCATTTCTTAAGCTGGCTCACATGAAACACATTGTGAACGGCAGACAATGATTCTGGAAGTTCAATCTCATAAGCTACTTCTCCTTTACGACTCAGATTCTTGAATGGTCCAACATATCTTGGGGCCAATTTTCCTTTAACTCCAAACCTCTTCACTCCACGAAGTGGTGACACTCTAAGATAAGATCTATCACCTACTTCATAGGTGACCTCTCTACGCTTAGGATCTGCGTAGCTCTTCTGTCGGTAATGTGCTATCTTTAACCTGTCCTTAACTAGCTTGACTTTATCTTTAGCCTCTTTAATTAGTTCTGGTCCGAACAAACTTCTTTCTCCCACACCATTCCATAACAATGGTGTGGTACACTTTCTCCCATAGAGAAACTCAAATGGTGCCATCTCCATACTGGCTTGATAGTTGTTATTGTAAGAGAATTCTGTGTAAGGCAGACTTTCATCCCAACTGGCTCCATAGTCTAGGGCACATGCCCTCAACATATCTTCAATAATCTAGTTGGTCCTTTCTGTCTGTCCATCAGTCTGAGGATGAAAAGCAGTGCTGAATTCTAACCTCGTTCCCAATGACTCATGTAGCTGCCTCCAAAAATGAGAAGTGAATTGGGTTCCCCTATCAGACACAATACTCTTGGGTACTCCATGTAGACATACAATTCTACTCATATAGATCTTGGCTAACTTAGCACTTGTGTAGGTTGTCTTCACGGGTATGAAATGAGCCACTTTAGTTAGGCGATCCACTACTACCCAAATAGAATCATATCCTGACTAGGTCCTTGGCAATACGGTGATGAAGTCCATACCAATCTTGTCCCACTTCCAATCAGGAATAGGTAATTGTTGTAACAATCCTGCTGGTTTCTGGTGTTCCGCTTTCACTCTACTATATACATCACTCAAAGCAATATGTTCGGCGATGTCCTTCTTGAGATTATTCCACCAAAATCTTTCTTTCATATCCATGTACATTTTGGTGTTACCCGGATGAATGGAATATGGTGAGTTGTGGGCTTCTTGTAAAATCAGTTTCCGAAGCTCCGGATCTTGTGGAACACAGATACGTTTTCCATACCATAAAGTACCCTGTTCATCTTCATGGAATCCTTTGGCTTTTCCCATACCAATCTTTTCCTTAATCTCTTCAATTTCCTTATCTATCTTTTGGGCTTCTTTGATCTTGTCTAACAAAGTGGGTTGAACATCCAAAGACATGAGATGTCCCTCAGGCCCAATCTCCAATCTGAGATTTCTGAATTGGGTACACAGATCACCTGGTAGTTCTCTCTTAGTAAGGCCATTCACAAAAACTTTACGGCTTAGGGCATCCACTACAACATTTGCTTTACTAGGGTGGTATTGTAGACTCAAGTCATAGTCCTTGATGAGTTCTAGCCATCTTCTTTGTCTCATGTTAATTTCTTTCTGGGTGAAGATATACTTCAAACTTTTGTGATCTTTGAACACTTCACATCGCTTTCCCAAAAGATAATGTCTCCATGTTTTGAATGCATGGACAACAGAGGCTAACTCTAAATCATGAGTAGGGTAGTTTACTTCATGAGTTTTGAGTTGTCTCGAGGCATAAGCCACAACTTTCCCTTCTTGCATAAGTACTGCACCTAATCCATGATGAGATGCATCACAATATACTTGGAAATCTTTCTCCAAATCTGGCAAACATAAGACTGGTGCTGTCACTAGTCTCTTCTTCAATTCTTGAAAACTGAGTTCACATCCTTCAGACCAAGCAAATTTCTTGTCTTTCTTTAGCAATTCTGTCATAGGCTTAGCTACCTTGGAGAAATCTCGATAAATCTTCTATATTATCCTGCCAAGCCAAGGAAACTATGAACCTCTTTCACTGACTTGGGAGATTCCCATTCAGTTACAGCTGAAACTTTAGCAGAATCAACTGCTACACCATCTCCTAACAAAATGTGTCCAAGAAAACCAACTTTATTTAACCAAAATTCACACTTGCTGAATTTGGCATACAGCTTATGCTCTCTAAGCTTCTCAAGTATCAAACGTAGATGTCCTTCATGATCTTCTTTACACTTGTAGTAGATCAAAATGTCATCGATGAAAACGACAACAAACTTATCAAGGAACTCCATGAACACCTTGTTCATCATATTCATGAAGTATGCTAGTGCATTGGTCAAACCAAATGGCATCACGGTATACTCATACAATCCATACCTTGTGGTGAAAGCTGTCTTAGGTATGTCTTGTTCCCTTATCTTGAGCTGGAAATAACCCGACTGGAGATCAATCTTGGAGAACACACAATCTCCTTCTAACTGATCAAACAAGTCATTGATTCTTGGCAAAGGGTATTTGTTCTTGATAGTCACCTCATTGAGTGAATGGTAATCTATGCATAACCTTTGACTTCTATCTTTCTTTTCCACAAACAAAACTTGTGCTCCCCAAGATGAAGAACTTGGTTGAATAAACCCTTTCTGCAACTGTTCTCCAAGTTGTTTCTTGAGTTCTTTTAGTTCATCCACTGACATCTTGTACGGTCTTTTTGCTATAGGTCCAGATCCTGGTAGCAAATCGATGAGAAACTCTACATCTCTACCTGGTGGCATTCCCGGCAATTCTTCCGGAAACACATCCGGATATTCACTCACAATGGGCACACTGTCTATGCTAACCCCCTTAAGAGAATTAAGCTTACTCCCTTTCAATTCAAAATTTGACTTGAATCTTATCCGTTTCTTTTCTGGGGTTATGAGTGCGACAGTACGATTGGCACAATCTAGTACTCCTTCATACTTGGTCATCCAATCCATTCCCAAAATTACATCCAGTACTTGGGAATCTAGGATTATCAGACTCACTGGAAACTTATGTTTTCCGAACTCTATCACTAGATCCCGGCATCCAAGACTTACTATCATATCTCCACCTGGAGAACTTACTTTTATTGGACACCCAATGTTTTCAGTTGAAAACCCATTTCTATCAACAAATGCTTTTGATATGAATGAATGCGATGCTCCAGTATCAAAAAGAACAAGTGCTGGAATAGAATTGAGTTTGAACTTACCAGCAACAGCATCGGGTTCCTCATAGATTTCCTCCACATTGATGTGGTTCACTTGTCCCTTTTGAAAAGGGTTGGGCTTGTTGGGTCCTTCAACTTTCTTTTCTGGGCATTCATTTGCATAATGCCCCATATTCTTGCACTTGAAACATTCAACCTGACTAAGATCCTTCTTGACAGGCTGGCTTCCACTGCCACTTCCACTTCCACTGTGGTGGCTCTTATATCCACTCTTGTGATTTTTATACTTGTCATTGTCATGACTACGGTGATGCTTGTTGTCATGATGATGGTTGTGGTTGTGGTGTTTGTTGAACTTCCCATGCTTGTGGGATCCAGAACTCCCACTATCATCATAATGGGAACGCTTGTGAGACAATCCCGAGCTGTGCTTGTCAAAGTGCTTTCTCTTCCTGCTTTCAATTTGTTTCATCTTGCTCTCCAAAATAGCAGCCTTGTCACAAAGAGACTGGTATGTGGGAACATAGGCCACCGCTAACTACAGATTCAATTCATCATTCAACCCTTCAAGCAACTTTTCCTTCCTCTTAGCATCAGTGTTAACTTCATCCGGTGCATAACGCGCCAGATTGTTGAACTCCTCAATATACTCTGCCACGCTGCGGTGGCGCTGCTTCAAGTTATGAAATTCCTTTTTCTTCAGACTCATCACTCCGGATGAGATGTGAGCGGTACGGAAACCATCTTCAAAGATAGCCCATGTCACATCCGCAATGGGAGTGGTGATCTGGAAGTTATCCCACCAAGTGGTTGCTGGTCCTTCCAACAAGTGTGCTGCAAATCTGACCTTCTCTTCATCAGTACAGCCAACAGTTACCAAGTCCTTGTTCAAAGAGCGTAGCCAATCATTGGCCACCATAGGATCATTAGTTCCTGAGAACTTTGCTGGCCTTAGTCTTAAGAACCTGGTAAGCATGTCAAAACCTGGTGGGTTGTTCTGATTGTTGTTGTTGTTATTCTTATTGTTGTTGTTGTTGTGATTCTAGATGAACGTGGTCATCATTTGCATCAACTGAGTCTGCGTTGTCATCATCTGATGCATCTCAGGGGTGATGTTGTTGTTCTTGGGGTTGGGATTGGCACGTCGAGGAGGCATCTGTGGTTTTCAATAAGGATAAGAATGAGATACCAATAGATGCTAACATGCACAATACATCACATAACAATCACCAACAAACATGCATCATAGTAGTAAAAGTTCAACAATACAGACAACAAGTTTTTGAAAAGTAAACACACAAATAGCAAGCCGTCCACATGTTGGATGGTCATTGCGAATCAATAATCAAAAGCATGGTAAATAAATGGTAAATGAGTAGTCATCACTACTCCTCTACATCAACCTCCTCGTCAACAAGTGTAAGACCTGCATACTCCATAGCGGTCTTGTATTCCTCGACATTGGTGGTCAAGGTCTCTACTTTGGATTTGAGAGCCCTCTTCTGTGCACGAAGCCTCTCAATCACACCTTGCTGATGCTTGAGCTCGAAGTCCTTGGCCTCTAGTTCTGCAGTCATGTCTCGAATCCTCTTGTTCCTATCTTGGACTCATTTCTCTTGACTCTTGAACTTTCTATCTTGACTCTCAAACTTGGCCTCCATATCCTTGACTATCTCATCTTGCTCCGCGAAGAGCTTGTCCTTCTCACAAAGCTGCACCTGGAGTTCGTCATTTCTAAGAATGACGTTGGTCCTATCAGTATCTAGGTGCCTAAGAAGAACCTCTAAGTCCTGGAGGTATAGACGAATCGGCTCTGCCGTCTCTCTCGAAGCATCCTCAAAGTCAATGGCCTCACCATCCTCATCACGTCTACCAAAGGCGTGGAAGTGAGTACCTCTAACCTCTCGAGAGTGTCTCCCTAGCAAACGCCCAAGCAAATCTTGCATGACTACCTCTAGGCCTCTCTCCTTGTCATCATGCATGAGCTTGAAGATGATTGCCTCCATGGTAGGCTCAGTCTGGCATCCTGGCTGTTTAACCTTGAAGCCCCAAAGGTCTTTCCTCTCAAACTTGGTGAGGGGAAGCATCATGATGGTAGGAAGTGGAAGATTGAGCAAACCAGTGAGCTCAATAATACGAGTGCCAAAACGAGTTCCCTTGAACTCTTCAGCCGTGCTGATGGTAACATTAGGCATCTATTTTATAAGATAGAAAAAATTAGAATCAACATACATAGAGATGAATCACAAGACAAGGCATCACATGCATATCTTTGACAATCAAAACATTCAAGTCATGGCATACATAAAACAATTACAAACATCCAAGGATCAATTTATTTTAAACAACATTTGGGAAATAAAATGATAAGTGTGGTGGTCCAACTAACGAAGTACGTTACAATCCCATCTCACTTGCCAAGTTGGCTAACAGGGCATCCCTAGAGGCAATCTGTTTATCTAGATCACATGACTCCATTGCTAAGTCTATGATGTCCTTCCTTAAACTTTGGTTGGTAGCCTCGAAATCTTGGGTATGCTTGATTTCTTCCCTAAGGTCATTCTGGGTGTTAAGCATTCTGCACTTGATTCTATCACCAAGTTCTTTGATGGCCTTCCAAGCTGCATCCCTTGCTGAATCAAAGAATGTAGTGTGCATCACTGAGTTGGTGACCATGCAGAATCCTGAGCCCTTGTGGTTGTCTTCCTTGTTTTTATACAAGTGAAGTTGCACCCACCAGTACTCAACTCCTTCATCCATCACAGGAAAACCTTTGTACACAGCTGCACCATGTATTCCCATGGTAACCATGAGATCCTTGAGAGCCTTGGGGAATTCTGTCTCACATTCCAAAGTCATAGTCATGAGTGGTCCCTTCTTCACGGCTTCGTTGATGGAGTTCATCTTCAAATAGAGATGAGAAATAAGATTAGAAAAGTTTACGAGAAGAAAAGACAAGTGTGGAAGTTGTTGAAAATTTTCCTTAGTGGTTTCCAATCCTAGGGTCATAATCCTACAGGCAACACAGTGCTCTGATACCATCTATAAGATCCCTCCTTTGTAAAGGAAAGGATCCCTCTGATTGCAATGCTAGTCCCTGGATCAATGCTAGCATCCACAGTTTAAGATGAAGTACACAGAAACAAAGGTCATTATTACAAGTCATTCCAGAGACAAACATAGTCTTTTACAACTCCATGGCCACAGGCCTAATACAAGAGTTTAAATATGTAATAAGATAAATAAGTCTTCATCTTCATGTGCCACAGGCAAGCATGTTGAGTGTAGACTCATAACCCCTAATCACCATCAAAATAACCTGCAACATCACAAGTTACAGCCACAGTGGGTCAATACATTGGAATAGTATTGGCAAGTGATACCTTAGTAGAATATTGGTAGACTAATTACTATATGCATTTTGGCTAAGTGTAGCTTAGGCTTGCTTTGCTCAAAATAGGTTTTACCTATTAGTTGAAAACACTAAGTTTTTCTTTAACAAAAACTTTCCCAAGGAACCACCAATAGAAATTGGGGAACCTTCACCCTTGTTCAACCATAAGTTTTTTACTTAGAAATTGGGATGAGGAGATTCTTGATAGCTTCCATGTCTTGATGCTCAAATTGTCCAATACCAGGGACATGGCTAAGTACTTAGATTCTTCCATCTGCAGAGGTTGTGCACTTTCTCCACAAGACTTGATTTTCACCAAGACAGGACCTTTCAGAAGCCTTCCCTTAGACCAAATGGACACGCTCCAACCTATCATCCCACTACCACCAACTGTCCAAATGGCTAAGTTATTGCTACCTATATGATCCAGGCAGAGCCCATAATGCCAAGTGGCTGCACTAGAAGCTTCTTAAAATTTGGCATCTCAAATCCCCTTGTTCCTGGGAGGATTTCCACAAGTGAGATACACAAGGTAAACCATAGAAATGGGCCTTGTGTAACCACTCAACATAAACCATTCCTTCCATTCCACCCAGGTGTTTCATTCACTTAGTTGTTTTATTAAGCAAAACACAAGTCCAAAGACTTAGAATATTTTATCATAGCATGAATATATCACCACCCTTGGTTGCTACTAGCTAGGCTAAGCACGACATTGATAAGAATCTTAACTTAGAAATTTCTAGCAATTCTACAACTACTAGGATTTCCCAAGCATAGCATATATAGATCAAAAATATTCATGCAAGACTTAGCAAAATATTTCTAATGCATAGTTGAAAAACTTAGGAATAAAATCATGAAGCACCACTTGCCTTGGTAGTTGGGGGAGTAGCAACAATCCTCACAATCACAATCACTATTTGCACCAAAATCTACACATAAAATAATGGCACAAAATCACATATACAATTTATTCAAGCAAAAATACATGAATGTATGCAATATGCCATGTGATGATTTTCTACACCAAACAAGACAAGTGCATAGTACTGAATCATAAACAAGTACAAAACAAGCCAAATAAACTTTATTTCAATAGAAAAACATTTTCCAAATAATTACTATACTCAAATTATGCCTACAAATGTTTCTGCAAAAACAACTATTTTAACAGAGGCAAAATATTAAACACATTGCATAAATGGAAAGGATTTTCTCTCCTGATTCCATTGATATAAAATTTGTCAAATTTGGACGTGGAAATCAAAAGTTATGAATTAAACAAGTTTAACCATCTAATTGATCTAATTCAATTTTTGAAAACGAAACTCATGCCACGCGGCAGCCTCTGGTTGGTTGGTACCGCTTCACGCTGGATCGTGCTCGCGCACTGTCAGATCTACTTAACATCTGCGGCTCAGATCTACCCATACCTCTTCGACTATGTTCTATCGCATTCGTCCGATCTACATCGCACGGTTCACAGTGAGTGACCATCGAGTGGTGGCGCTGGCGGCGGCGACAGGCGGCGGCGCGGTCTGGCTACAAGCTTGCCGGCGAACTAGGTCGCGCGGGGAGGTGTGAGGATGCTCACCAGAATCTCCGTGGCGAGGGGATGCTTGACGTGTACTCGGTTGGCGAAGGGGCATACAGAGTCGATGTCGATTGCTCGTCGGAGATCGAGACGGCGTCGGTTGCTCTCGGTTGGCGCCAGAGACGATGTTCTGGGCCACGTTAAGACGAGAAAAGGGTGCTGTTAGGTGCGTAGGATGCTGGGGATCACACGTGTATCAAACAGAGGGAGAGGGGAAGCTGGGGCTTACGGGAACGGTCGCCGGAGTTCGAGCAGACGGAGTTTACCGGAATTCAACGACGAGCTCGTCGGAGCAGAGGGGCGTCTCGAGACGATTCCGAGCTGCCTGGGGCCTCTCTGCGGGTGTGGCGTGAGGGGGAAAGAGCGGAAGGAGGAGGGGATTAAGTAGGCGTGTACGTGGGCGTGAATTACTCGAGCATTCAACGGGAATTAAATCCGCGAATCTAACGGGAAACGGCCGGAGTGATTTGGGGGAGGAACTCGTCGCTGGGTGGAGACGATGACGATCTCGTGGGCCATTGTTATCAGCGAGAGAAAAAGAGAGGAGGTGGGTCCAGGCAGTCAGTGACTGAGGGGTAGGTTTCTGAGTGCGAATCGTTTTCTTCGCGGGAGAGAGTTGCTGGGCTTTTCTTTTTCTGTTTGATTTTTAGAAATGATTTTCAAACCCTATTTCAAACAAGTTTGATTTCAAATCTTCTCTAGATTTATAAAGTGAACTTTGTACTCAAATGTGTGTCAAACACTTCTGTTTACTCCAAAACACTTTGATCATTTGAAAAATAAAATAAAACCATGCCTTTATGAGATATAAATAATAGGCATAAAATTGGTTTTATATTCATACTTTGTTTTGAAAACTATGCCCAAGCTTTGGAAAACACTTAAGTTTGAACTCAAAACATTACTGAATAAAATAAGTACCTTTCTCATTAGAAAGTAGCACTAAGGCTAGAGCATACTTACATAAAATAATGAGCAACATATGCTCTTGTTTTTGAAATGGTTTTGAAATGGAACCCTAAATGATCATGGATGCATGGATGATATGCATGAGTTTTGAAACATGATTTTAGGGGTGTTACATTATCTTTGCGTCATAGACACAACATCCGAAGTTTTATCACCGCGGAGGTGTTTCGGGTGACCAAGGAGACTGTTTCTCACTTAGCGTTAATTTGGGAAAAGTTGACAAAAAAATTCTGTCGTACTTAATCTGAAGGATTTCACTCGAATAGTTCATAGGGTGCGCGACCAGCGCTCCCTATGGGAGTAGCCCCTGAGTGTTTGTTCGAGTCATAGACTCGAGCAGAAACTTTAGTTCAGTCATTCGTGTTTGCTTTGATTATTTGTCCGAAGGACGCATTTTTTTGAATGCACAACCATGCTCCGTATGAGAGTAGCCCCTGAGTCCGTAGTGGAGTCACAAACTCGACGTAGGACTCACAGATCTTTTTTAGGTGATGTTACCGTTGTAATTTCTCATGTGCGCGGCCAGCGCTCCTGATAGGAGTAGCCCCGGAGTAGTTGGTTGAGTCATAGACTCGAGTAAGTACTTTATGACCAGTCAAAATCTTCGAGTCGTTGCTGGTTTTGCCTTGGTGACGTCATTGCTGACGATTGGTGAGCTCAACCATCTTTGGCAGTAGAGACGATGCGACGGGACGATCGTGGGTCCCACCACCTGACTTGGATTTGACTAGTCATGCATAATCGTGGCGAAAGTTACATCGTCTCATCGATTTCCGTGTGTAGTGAACGGCGTGTTTGTGACGGTTCAGTTTGGTGCTAACACGTTGACGGTGAGATCTAAGGCACGCGTTAGGGCTTTTGCATCGACGGTTCTGCTTCATCGTCGTCGCCCCTTTTATACCGTGGGGAAAACAGAGAAGTTTACCCCTTCGCCATTTGCCTCTGCTTTTCACCATGGCTTCCATTTATTGAGCTCTTGCACGCTGGACATTCTTCGTGTGTTTCCCTCGTCCTTTCTTCGTTCGCATCACCACTCTCACCGCTCCTCAATGGGCAAGTCCAAGAAGGGCTCGAGCGCCATCGGCTACAGGAAATGGTGGCGGCGCACGGAGATGCGCAAGTTGGACTTGCGCAAATTACATGAGGCTGGCTTGATCTCCAAGGAGAAGGACGATGCCATCCTCCCTGATCAGGAGGTAATCCCGCGCCCACCCGAAGGGTTTCAGGTTATGTTTTATGCATTTATCATCCGTGGTATCTCACTTCCTTCCCACGAATTTCTTCATGGGCTCCTTTTCTTCTATGGGATTTAGCTCCATCATCTCTCTCCCAATTCTCTCCTTCACATTGCTTGTTTCATTACCCTCTGCGAGTGATGGCTCGGTATCGAGCCTCACTTTGGCCTCTTGCGGAGACTCTACTCCGTGAAGAGGCAATCTGGCACCGATGGTGTTTATCCACTGGGTGACTGTGGAATTTCTATCCGCTCCACTGTCCAGTTCTTCTGTTTCTACCTTTGTGAGTCCATCCAATAGTGGCGGAGGAAATGGTTCTATATCCATGACATCAAGCTGGATGGTTACCATTACAGGCTCTCCCCTTTTGACTCCACCCAGAAGATCATCCGAAAGATGTCGTGGTCGAATGACATTTTGGAGGGTGAATCCGAAGAGGTGGAGAAGCTCTACAAGCGGGTGGAGGCTCTTCAGATGGTGGCAAGCAAAGAGGTCAACGGTGTCGACATCATTCGCACCTTCCTCCAGTGTCGGGTGCAGCCGCTCCAAGCGAGGGCACACCCAATGTTCTTGTATGCTGGTGCCAGCGACCCGACAGGGGTACTGCCACAGGAGATGTCTTCGGCTATCCTTGATAGGGCGATTCGTCCTCTTCTGAAGTACAAGGCCGACGAGGACCTCCCGGGGAAGTCCTTGACTGCCCCTTTCAGCACCAAGAAAGCAGTCCCCCAGGTGAAAAATGTAGTTGCGCGTAACGTTGTTTCGAGTGTTTGCTGTTTTTTATTATTACTTATCTTATTTCATCTCTTGTCTTAGGGCTACAAGGTAGTGGGGATGGTGCCCCTTCTACCTGAGAAGTATACAGATGCGCTGGATAACAAGGAGGCGGAGTCTGATTCCGGTCTCCCCTGGCGCATTCTCCTTCCCGGGAAGCCCCTGAGCCGAGCGAAGGGCGGACTAGAAAACGGTCCTGTAGTGAAACTTCGGATGGGGCGACGCCACCAACGCTGAAGGTTCCCTCCTTCCTCGAGCACCACATAGGTGATGAGGGTGCGACCTCCACCCCCATTGCGGTTGTGCCGGCCAAGAAGAAGAAGAAGAAGAAGGAGAAGAAGAAGAAGAAGAAGAATAAGAAAAAGAAGAAGAAGAAGAAGAAGAATAAGAAAAAGAAGAAGAAGAAGAAGGAGAAGAAGGAGGCTCCTGTCTTCAACCTGTCAGACATACCATCGTAAGTTGCTCTGGTCGAATCTTGTTATTTTGTTGATGTGCTAAGTATTAGCTTGTTGTTGATTTGGCTCTTTGTAAGTGCTAGTAGTCATCATTCGGAGGAGTCCCTCGATGAGGAACCCGGAGAAATGTTCGCGGAATCGAAACCTACGTATTCATTTCTCAAGGTGGTAGCCAACTCTGATGATGAGGACTAGAGCTCCGCAACACGGGAGGCTCATGGGCTCGTTATGCGGAAGACGATAATAAAACCTTTGGAGTCCACAACAGACCTCGTAAGTGTCATTCTTCTTTTGGGTGGGGGAGCCCCCGAGCCCTTTTATTCGTCAAGTTTATTGTTTTCTTCGCAGCCCTTTGTGTGTGATGCCAACCGCCTGATCGAGCAGCACCTTTTGTTGGAAGGCGAGCTCAAGCAGCTCCGAGGTGCGTAGGTTTCTTTTTGCTTAATTTTGAGTGCTCTAGAATTTTTCTTGTGTTCATCCTTTGCTGCCCAATGCTGCAGATGAGAAAAACGATGCTCTCTGCAAGATGAACACACTCGAAAAAATTCTTGGCAAAGCGGAGAAGCAGGCGAAGGATGATGTAGAGGCCCTCCAGCGTCAGCAGGAGGAGGCTGAAGACCGCGAGCAGCAGCTCGCGGCCGTTGCAGTGACTCGGGAGAAAGCCATGGCTGAAAAGCTTATGGCTGCTGCCAAGGCTATATCCGATAAGCCACCATGATCTTCCCTTGAGTCTTACATGCTGCTGGATGTGATTCCTTGTTCCTCATCCGAAAGTTTTTCCGTCTATCTTTTGCAGATGCCTCAGGTGTTACATTTGATCGTGACTCCTTGGAGCACGGTGATACTCTAACGGATGTTGTTGCAGTGATAGAAGATCGTTGCACCTCATTCGTGGAGTCACTCGATAAGGCCAAAAAGGTGCTTGCTCGCTTCTATACGGAGATCAACCCCAAGGGCGTTGCCCTTGAGGATGTCGACTCCCTCACGGAGGCTCTGGTGAATGATGCTCCTGCAAAGTATAAGCGCACGCAGAAGGGGTCTGCGCTACTATGGGGCTGGCGATGGCGATGGCGTCTGGAGCCCAGCTGGATCTGGCGCAGGTCACGTCCAGGATGCCAACAATGGAGGATGGCACTGAGATAGCGTTTTCCACCTTCGCCTCCCGCTGGAAGCATTTTGGCCCTAAGCTGATACATCTTCTAGTTGACTACTCGCTGGACTAGCACCGAGCGACCAAGAGTAGGCAGTCTGGATCTGAAGCTGCTCCGGGTGCTGGCGCTTAGGCCCTTCTCTCTTTTAGCTAGTCTAGCTTTACTTTCTCTCATTTGCATATGTAATGTTTCTTTTGGATGAACAAGTGTCAATCTGCCACGTAGTGGCCTTATTTGTGTATATAAATCCATCTTTTGACTGTTTGTCAAATGTTGTGATATTTATGTTTGCCTTTGCACCCTTAGGATCCTTCTGGTGCGATTCCATTGGTTACACCTTCTCCTGCACTTGTCTCTCGCCCATCGTTGAGCGAGTCGTCATAGTTTCCATTTTTGCGTGATCGCGTCCGAATCTTGGAGAAAGTCATCCTCAGCATCCGTGGTCACACGGGTGTGTGAAAGTCCAAGGCTGAGCGATCCATTGCCAGGGAAGAGTTTTTGCTTGAGGAGCTTCGGCAGATGGGCGAGCAACTCCAATGTAAGTCATCCTAAAACTTTATCTCTTTGAGTGTGTTTGTCATTATATGTCAGCTCTCCCATTGTGTTGTACACTTGTGAATCTTCTTCTGAAGGAAGAGAAGGAGAGTGTTGCAATTAGGATGAATTACCTGACTCAGCAAGATTTAGGACATGACACGCATTCAATAGTGCACCCCACCATTCGTTTTAATGGAGTAATTTATCTGTTCTTTATGGGAAGTCGATTTAGGACATGACACGTATTCAATAGTGCCCCCCACCATTCCTTGGAGAGACCCGATGTATCTAACATGGCGTTAACCAAATCTATTAGAGTCACTACAAGAAAAATGTCCTTTTACAATGGATGATTTTCATGGTTGAAGCCCCATTTTTCATGGCTGAAAAGTCTTCTACGACAGATGCTCTTCGTGGTAAAAGCCCCGTCACAAATGAATCTACCACAGTTTTTTTCCGAACCGTGGGGGATCGCACCCTTCAACCACAAAAACTTGTTCTATTGTAGATCTATTCGCCATCCACGTTGACTCCTAACGTCATGTGAACTGCCACATGGCAAGTGCCGTTAACGGCCAGTTACCGTCGTTAACTATCATGGAAACCGTGGTACAAAGCCAGGCCCAGCCAAGGTCTGACAATTATTAAGTGGGTCGGCCCATTATGTGAGCCCAATAGTAAGTCGGCCCATTACTGTTTCTACCTATACTTTTTCAAATGGGCCCATAAGTTGGGCCCATATACTTTCAGGCCTACCTATGTTTTGGCATACATAAGGCCCATGGTAACTAAACACTATGCGGCCTACTCCATACCAGCCCAGTAATGTTACGGCCTGTTGTCAATCTAGCCTCCCACTGTTCCAGCCTGCTGAGTTTCTAGCCTACTATTATTCTAGCGTTCTACTATTTTGGCATGATTTGAATCTGGCCTCCTACTATTCTGACATGTTGTGTATCTAGCCTTCTACTATTCTGGCCTGCTGTGAATCTAACCATTTACTATTCCGGCCTGCTATAAATCTGGTTGTTTACTGTTCCGTCCTGATAACAATCTAGCCTTTTACTGTTCTGGCCTGTTGTGAATCTGGATGTTTACTATTCTGGCATGCTGTAAATATGGACATTTACTGTTTCGGCCTGTTAACAATCTAGCCTTTTACGGTTCTAGTCTGCAATGATTCTGGCCTTTTACTTTTCTAGCCATCCGACTATCTAGCCTTTTACTATTCTGGCAAGCTGCCTGTCGTGGGAATGGCCACGGCATATGATGCAATTAGCAGCGAATTGTAGAACAAAGGGAAAGGGCGGCCAGCCATCTGTGGTGCGAGATGAGGGCGGAGACACAAGGATTTACCTAGGTTCACCCCCTGGAGGGTAAAGACCTATTCCTGCTAGATTGTATTATGGAGAGAGTACAAGGGCGAGCTCGACGAGTACGTGGTGAGTCGCTAGGGTGTATGATGGAACGTGTTCTCTATGCGTACCCTAGGGAGATTTATATAGGCTCACCTCGCTAGGGTTTACAGATCTACAACCGAATTAGTTAAGGATTCGGAGGGTTCTTGACCTAATCCGATTGGGCTTAGCTACGCTTCTGGGCCTCCAGCTTCCAGTCGCCTGGGTCCTTGCCAAGTCTCGATACAGTCGCCGTCCTGCAGGCCCACTCGCTGGCAGCTTGGGCTAGTAGGAAACGTCCTGCTGGGTATACCCCGGTCGGCATATCCCCATCAGTAGTCCCCGAGGCCATCGTTGATTCGTCGTAGGTGTTTGTTGGCAGTCGGAGTATGCGGGTCCAATTCAGACGCCCAGTCGAATCGGTGGTGGACTCCTGAATAAAGGAAAGAACTAGTCATTTTAGTCGCAATAACGGCGACTAGTCAGATCGCAGCTTGGCGAATAGGTCGGCGAGTGGATAAGTCACTGTTATAGTGATCAGGTCGGCGAATCAGCAAGTCGCTGAAGACAGCGAGTCAAGTGGATGAAGTTGGACCATCAGCACTGGTCAAAATAGCCGTTGGGTAATCCAATGGTAATATCGGCGTAATTACCACACAGTAACGGCTCCCCGAAGATGGCGGGTAGCAACCGCTATTTAAGGAGAGTGACAGGTGAAGGAAGAAAATTCCCACACTTCCTCCGATCTCGTGTATTACCAATCCTCCATTCTGCGCAGCGACCAAAGCTACCCAGAGCAGCTCATAGCCCTATATCCCTTAATCGATGGCCCTTCCGGCAGAACCATGGGGCAGATCCAAGTGCACGAAGGTGCTGTTGAAGTCGTTCGAGGAGGCAGGGATCCTCCGCGCCAGGAGATGGCGCATCCCCGCGGCCGGAGAGGTGACCCCAAATCTGCGCGAGGGGGAATTCATCTGCTTCACCAGCCATCTGGAGCGGGGGCTTGGATTCCCCACTTCCCTCTTCTTCCGCCGCTTCTGCGCCTACTACGGCATCCAACCGTCAGACCTAGGGTCGCATAGCATCGAGCAGCTCGCCATCTTCGTGGCATTCTGCGAGTGCTACTTGGGTTGCCGGACATATTTCCCCCTATGGCAAGATCTGTTCAGCGGGAGGATCGGCCGCGAAGAAGCAGGCGACCCGATGCTGGCCACGGGCAGCCTGACCTTTCAGCTAAAGTCGAAGGCATCCTTTTTCGATTTGATGCTGCCCGCTAAAGTAGCGAATGAGTGGAAGAAGAGCTGGTTTTACGTGACCGATTCGCCGCCGGGCGATCAGGTGGCGCTTCCGATGTACTCCACCGACCGGCCCGAGCCGCGTCGGCTCCAAGTCACCAAACAGCCGCTGGAACAGCGGATGGTCGTCGACGAGATGCTGCAGACGATCCGCAACCTGAAGAAGAAGGGCCTCCAAACCATCAATATTTACAATTGCTGGCTCGAGCGACGGCTCGTGCCTCTGGCAGTCGCGCCCACTATATGTATGAGTACACGGGCAAGGAAGACCCGACGAAGTCCTGCCATGCCGAGTGGAGACTCAACGATTACACCCTGGCCCTAAAGAAGATCACCTTGGCGGAGTATCTTGACTCAAAGGCCGGGGTCGCTCCTTACACCGCAAAGTGCGAGGCCCCAATGGTAAATACTTTCTTTCTTTTACATTCGCAGTCGCAAATTTGCATTCGCGGTTATGCTGATTTCTCTTGTTGTGCATGAAAGATGGAGTTCGAACAATAGGACATGGTAACTATGCATGCAAGATGAAAGGCTACAAACAAAGATCATGAATAACATGCATTGAAAAACGTTTGTTTGTTTCACATACAGAAAACATGGAATGGTGGCCATCAGCTTGTCCCTCATAGAGTAGGAAATATATGCATAGGACACCTTCAATGTTCATAAGAGTGACTAGATGCAGATAGCACAAGAACAAGTAATATCATAATATGCATCAATTAATAAGTTTTGGGAGACTGCACATAGTATGCTCTCTTAATGATGCCTAAAGGTAGAAGGTGGAGACTCAAAATAACAGTGGAAGAAAGGCCCTTCACAAAGGGAAGCAAGGATTTCAAGTTTCAAAAAGAGCTTCCAAAAATTATGGTACTTGTTAGCTTTCAGCCATCATTGCTCCTATCAGAAGCATCTTGAAGTGATTAAGGTTAAACTGAGCAAACTATGGAGTATATGCTTGACAAAGTATAAGTTGGCAATATCATGTCCCTTGAATACGAGGTCCACACCTCATGCTACTCAACTTTAGTCACCTGTAAGTTCTTGTCATAGTAAGTACATGCGTATCAAAGAGAACCGCCAACGGGGTACCCCTTGCACATGGTACAGGAGCTATCCCATAACAAAAATGACAAGTCAAGCAGACAATGAGCATCTCAGCGATCTTTTTATTTACTATGTGCGTAGCTTTTTATTGAGGATGCTTCACATAATGCTCATTATGGTGATGCTGCAAGTTTCCACCATGATTAGGCATGGATTAGGCTAGCGGCCCAGGCATTTCTCTAACACAAAATACATAACACCATGGACTTACAAGATCCCTCTTTATTTCACACCGGTGACATCCATAGACAAAAGAGCATGATATCAACTGTGTACAAAGTACAAGTGCAATGTTGAAAACGTTCCCCATGACAGCATGGTTCTGCTAATTCCAACGTACAAGTGCAAGCATATACAACTTAGATGACACAATGGTTCAAGTTTATTAGGGGCAAAGAATAAAAAGTGTGCCATCAAGTTCGCGAGGGATTTAATCACTAAGTTTTCACATAACAAAATACTTTTTAATTGGAAGATAGATGAAAACAAGAATATACTTGGAATGGTGTAACACACCATGCATAGAAATTTATAGTGGAAACTTTGGAATAACTTGGTTTCTTGGGAGTTGAAAGCATGAGTAGAGCTTACTCATATAAGTGGAGGCTAGCAAAAGACTGGGAGCAACCAACTAAGAGAGCAATAATGGCCATAATCATGCAGAGTGACAAAACATTACTAATAAAAGCATAGAGTGGTACTACAAGTCAACAACTAAATTATCATAGAGGCTATGGTGACTTGTTCATAGTCATAACATGGTGTGAGCATGTGCCAAGTCAACCCAAACAAAGCATCAAAGGAGAATACCACAATACTATGCTTTTGTATGCTAAAACAACGCATGATTCTTTCAAGGCAAATTAAGCAATCCTAATTGTTTGGAACAAGTCCTGCTACAGCAAGCAATAATCACAAAGCATAATGTCAAAAAAATATCTAGCATGACATAATAAAGTCTAAGTCATAGTCAAAGCAAGCTCCCCTTGTACTACTAGAGCAAGAACTTCCTACTCCTCTCCAACACTAATCAACTTAATTTTGAAACAACAAAGCGAAAACAGGGGTCCAAACTTCTTTATTCAAGCAAACTAAACAAATAAGCAAAGAAAACGAAAACTAAGACACTCCAAGAACAACACAACAGTGCATGAAACAATAAAAACAAAGTGTCCAGAAAGACCTGAGCTTTTTATTGATGAAGGGGATGCCTTGGGCATCCCCAAGCTTTGACGCTTGTATCTCTTGGATATTTCTTGGGGTGACATCGGGGTGACATCCCCAAGTTTGAGATTTTGTCCATTCTTCATCTCATTACATCATTCTCTCTCTACACCTCAAATGTTTCCTTCATACAAAACTTCACACAATCTTCATTAGCAACTTTAGTGCACTCAAAAGATATTAGACCTTTGGGTTTAGCTTTGGAACAGCAAAAAAATTTACTAAAAACACAAACTACTGTAGCAATTCCTTCAAAAAGCTCAATTCCCCAAAAGGGAACTCAAAAAAGAATCAATAAGAAGCAAATTTAAATAATGGTAGAAATCTGTCAAAACATACCAGCAGGTAGAAACCTATTTTTTCAAAAATCTTCTGTTTCTCAAATCAAAAAGTGTTGAACTAACAAAAGTTAGCTAACATACGGGGGGCTTTATTCGTAAATTTTCAGCTCAATCCAACTTACAGAGACTCCTCACGAATATTTATGGTGGAGGACAGAAATCTGTTTCAGGACAGCAACTCCCCAAATCTCACTTCCCTATCATTAGAGGTCATTCTTGGCACAAAAAGGATAAGGAGAGGTCATTACTGAAGTAATAACTTCTAACACTCAAGGAAACTCTCAACAAGTACTTTTCTTTAATGCCTTTAAGTTAGGCACAAGAGGCAAGAAATCAAGTATTTTTAAATGAAGAAGCATTCACTCTCTTGTTCTTTCCTTTCTTACCATTCTTCTTATCTTTAGGGAAAATATGATTGCTTAATGGAGGATAAAAATGCATAATGCCTTTTCCCACATCTATTATCGCTCCAAGGTGTTTTAGTAGGGATCTTCCAAGTGTGATATGTCCTTTGCCTACACATTCAATAACAAGATAATCAGTAGACACCATTTTCCCTGAGATTTTTGTAAACACACCTTCAGCTATTCTAATGGGTAATAAAGTGGCATTATTAGTAAGAGAGATTTCCTCTCCTCCTTTAGAAAGCCCCCAAAGACTCAAAGACTCATAAATATCTTTAGGCATAAGGAAAAATTCAGACATGATATCACACGAGCATCAAAAGTTGCACTATTTATAGTGACTTTGATTGTGGCAAACCACTTTGAAGGCTCAAAATTCATTGGAACATAATTATGGTACCCCCTAAATGTGTGATAGCAACTATTCAAAGCAGAAGTACTGTACTCAAGAGTGTTCAACCTAGCAAAAATATTTATGAAAGAGGAATCAGACTTGCCAGGTGTATTATAAATTATAATCAATTTCTTTATGGCATCAAAAGCTTCATACTCAGTACATTGAAAAATATCTTTCCCAGCCATAGCATCCAAAGCATATCTATAACAAAGAGCAATACCGTGGTAGAAACTATTGATAACCAAGCTAAGACTCATCTTAGGCTCAGTTTCCCTTTATAAATCAGATATTCTAGACCAAGCTTCTTTAAAACACTCTTCACCTTCTTGCTTGAAAGCAAAGATCTCTTCCATAGGTGTCAGAGAGATAGGACCAAAACCAGACATGGTAGCAACTAGGGCAGGAACTAAATTTTTTTCTGTTTTTGAATAAAGAAAGCAAACCAAACCAAACTAATTTTTTTTAGTTTTTGATAAAAATAGGCAAACAAAACCAAGCAAAATAAACTAAGCAAACTAAAAACAAAGTAACGAGAAAGGTTGAGGAGGACTCCCCTTATGAAGACATCCTTAGCCTCCCTGGCAATGGCGCCACAAAACTTGTTGATGCGCCTAGTTGATGTAGGTGCGCTTCGTCGGGAAACCCCAAGAGCAAGGCATGATGTAGCATGGCAGCAAGTCTTCCATCAGTAAAGAACCGAGGTTATCGAACCAGTAGGAGGAAGGAAACGTCACACAAGTGTTGCAAACAACATGGAAACCTGCAGAACACAAACTCAAGACTTTGCCCCAACGAGCAGTGAGGTTGTCAATCTCACCGGTTGCTGTAACAAAGGATTAACTATATGGTGTGGAAGGTGATGATGGTTTGCAGCAAGTAAACAATAAGAGTGGAAGATGTATCAATGGTAAAGATTGGACCGGGGTCCATAGCTCACTAGAGGTGCTCTCCTTAGATAAACAACATGGCATGAAGGGTAAACAAATTACAGCAGGGCAATTGACAGGAACTGAGCAAGGCATAACAATGCAATACTAGACAAAAAGATCCTATGAGATTCGATTGGGAAATACAACAATATACATAGACCGCCATCCAACTGCATCTATGACTAGAAGTCCACCTTCAGGTTATCATCCGAACCCTCTACAGTATTAAGTTGCAAGCAATAGACAACTGATTTAAGCAAAGTGTGTAAGGTAAAAAATCCACTTGTTCCATGAACAAGAGACCGTTGTTTTATCCCTAGTTTTAACATCACATCTACAACCGAAGAGATTTCTGTCACTTCCCTTGGAAACTAGAGGCATGAACCCACTATCAAGCATAAATACCCCCTCTTGGAGTCACTAGCAACTACTTGGCCAAGATAGCTACTAACAACGGAGAGCAGCAAGATCACAAACAATACAAACATGATAGAATCAATAAGACAATACCATTAATCAATCTGTCATAGTAATGTCAATATCCATCGGATCCCCGCAAACACAACATGCATGATTACAAATATATTAGATCTTGATCATGAACGGAGCTCACAAGATCAATACATGAAAGCACAAGGAGGATATACAACCATCTAGCTACTACATGGACTCGTAGTCCAAGGTGGAACTACTCACGCTTCATACCGGAGGCTGGCATGATGAAGAAGAAGGCCTCTGGGATGATCTCCCCTCCGGCAGGGTGCCAGGAAGAACTTCAGATCCCCCTGATCTAGGGACGATGGTGGCGGCGGCTATAGACGGTTTCGTGGAGTTTTGATCGGGTGCCTAGGGTTTCTGCATCGGGGGCTTCTTATAGGCGAAGGGGTGAACCAGGGGGCCACCAGGGCGTCTTCACCCCCCCGGGCGCGGGGTGGTCCCACCCGTGCGGCCAAGGGGTGTGGCCTCGTGGTGAGCCTTCTCCGTCTCGTCTTCTGGCTTCGTGTTGACCATGGTAAAATATTGACTTTGGCTTTTGTCCTGTCCAATTCCGAGAATACTGATTTTCTTCCATTCTGGAACCAAAAACAGAAGAAAACAGGCAACTAAAACTGTGGCAACTTGTTAATAGGTTAGTTCCAAAAAACAAATAAAAACACCTCAAAATATGGACAAAGCAAAGAAAAGTAGATACTAAACAAGCATGGAACATTAAAAATTATAGATACGTTTCCGACGTATCATATACATGGCTAAGAAATTTACTAGGCTCACTCTATGAAAATAAAATCTTCTCCACCGTTTACACCAGATAGGGGACCCACTCATCTGAGTAGAAAAAACAATAAAGGCATGTGTCTTGTACTAGACCCAGGGTCCACAAAAATTTGCTACACTCACCCTCACCAGTGAAAACACTCTCTAGACACCACAGATTTCCAATGCTGCAGATGCTAGGCATCCACTATGTATGAATAAACCACACCATAAGCCAAAACGTGCAACTTAAGATCTATCTATACACATAGTGGGCCTTGTCCACAATCCAAAAAGCTTAAGGGTGGTCCATAAGCTTTAAGTAAGTATGAAGTTACACTAACTCATTCAGGATAAAAGTTGCTCCTTCTCAAGCGGGTGCGACTCCTGGTCAATCTACCAGTAGTATCTGAGTCGAGCAGCTGGAATTCTGGCCCTTGTACTCAATTGTCCTTTCTCTGCATTAAGTCATAACATTAAAAACTGAGTTAGCTGGTTTAGAAGGATGGAAGCACTTGAAAACACCAAAAAGATAGAATTAAAAATGACCAGATGTATGATTCAAACTAGCTAGCTGGTTTTGAAGGATGAAAGCACTTGAAATCACTAAAAAGATAGCATTAGAAATGACTAGATGGACATTTTCTGAATTAAGAATTCATTGATAGAAATACAACAAAACATTAATGGAAATGTCATGGAAGGTTTTTAGGTAGAATTACTTATTAACTTAATATGCATATTGGTAATATAACTTATTACCATGATAAGAAACTGGCTTAAGTAACACACAGAAACCTTACACATCAGCCTTGCTTGGCATCAGATTGTCAGTGTTGGATCCTTTATGAGATGTTCCCATTACCCATTCGAGCACTCGAAAAGAATAGCATCTACGAGTTGGTGTTGCAGGATTACACCGATAGTGTGAGAATGTAAGAAAGGAAATAATAGAGAAAAGCTTCTGATGTGGATAAGAACTAGAAGATGTGGGCGCAAACTAAATGGCAACAACATCCAGGATATTGAGCAACATTCTAACACTTTCATAGCTTACGTGTACCCAAAAAATAGCAAACAGGCAAGAGAAATTACCCTAGTGCAGCGGGGCGTCGGCTGGGCATTCGAGGTGGATCCGGTGTGTTGGACAGTGAAGATGTTCCCGAGTGTAAGAGAGCGTCAGCGGGGAAGGAGATCCGGTGTGTAAGAGAGCGTCGCGGTGAAGATGCTCCCATGTAGAAGAGAGCGCCCCGATGAAGGATCTCCGGTGTGGAAGAGACGACTATTGATGAAGAAGCAGGAGGAAGGTGGAGGTTGGAGGGGGTGGGCGGCGAAGAGGCAATGGGGGATATATGTTGGATGACACAAATTTATCACATATACCCCTCTATTATTGTAGTGCTCCTATGGTCCTTGTTTTTAGGCTAGGGATAGAAGAGGAATTTTGCATTCACAAAAAATATGGCGGGTTTTTTAATAGATGTGTGGGATGTTTCGATGTTGCGAGGAAATTTTTAGGTTGAATCTTCCGACGTATGCTACTCTGACGCAGTCTCTCCTCACGTGCTGGCCCTGTCTGGATCCACACGCCAGCGACAACATGCTTACCATCATTTAATTGAGTTTCCACACATTTATCGAAATTGATAAGCATTATATTTTGTAATCTTTCAAACAAGATGGCCAAGGTCACAGCCATATCTCTGGCTAACATGTCCATATTTGGTAGATCGGTGCATCTTGGCATTTCAATCAATGTTTACAAATGGAGATTCTAGATTTGATTGATATATAATGCCCTACTTGGTCAGGGTCATTTAGGGGTTTAGGGGATTTTCAATAATGTTTGAGCTTTATGCTTATATTTGTGGAATATAATAATGTTACCGCAATTTAATGTAAGTATCTCAAATTTCGATCTATAAGTGCATGATACATGCTTGTTTATAGGGTTTATGGGTCGAGGGTTTATAGTTTTAGTATTGAGGGGTTTAGGGTTTTGGTTTTAGGGGTAGTTTAGGGTTTATGGTTTAGGAAATTTTCAATAATGTCCGAGTTGTATGCTTATATTCCATGAGTAGAATGACATACACAATTTAATGAAACTATCTCAAATTTTGATCTATATGTGAATGATAACTCCTTAGTCAAGGTTTAGGGGTGATTGACGATTTAGGGGTTTAAGTTTTAGGTTTTAGGGAATTTTCAATAATGTTCGTGGAATAAAATGAGTTAGGAACAATTTAATGGCAGTATCTCAAAATATGATCTATAACTACATGATACCTACTTGGTAAGTGTTTAGGGGTTGAGGATTTAGGGTTTACGGTTCTAGGGTTTAGGTTTGGGGGCATTTTTAATAATGTTCAAGCTTTAGGCTTATATTTGTGGAATAGAATGGCGTTTTCGTAATTTAATGAAAGTATATCTCAAGTGTTGATCTATAAGTGAATGATACCCCTGCCTGGTCAGGGTTATTTTTGGGTTTACGGTTTAAGGTTTAGGGAATTTTCAATAATGTTCAAGCTTTATGCTTATGATACCCCTGCCTGGTCAGGGTTGTTTAGGGTTTCAGGTTTTTAGAGGTTTAGGGCTTCGGGAATTTTCAGTAAAGGTTGAGTTCTATGCATATATTCATGGAATAGAATGACTTAGAAACAATTTAATAACGGAAGTATCTCAATTTCGCATCTATAAGTGCATAATACTTGCTTGGTTAGGGTTTATGGGTCGAGGGTTTATGGTTTTAGTATTGAGGCTTTAGGGTTTTGGTTTTTTATGGGTAGTTTAGCATTTAGGGTTATGTCCGAGCTTAGGTTAGGGGTTGATGGTTTGGGGTTTTTAGGGGTATAGGGCTTAGGGTTTAGGATTTATGGGGTTAGGGTTTAGGGAATTTTCAATAATATTCGAGATGTCATGATTTAGAATGGAGTTAGCACAATTCAATGAAAGTATCTCAAATTTTGATCTATAAGCGCATGATACCTGCTTGGTCAGGGTTTAGAGTTATAAGGTTTAAGGTTTAGGTTTTAGGGCATTTTCAATAATATTCAAGCTTTATGCTTAGATTCGTGGAATAGAATGGCGTTAGTGTAATTTAATAAAAGTATATCTCAAATGTTGATCTATAAGTGGATGATATACCTTCTTAGTCATGGTCGTTTAGTGGTTTAGGATTTAGGGAATTTTCAATAATGTTCAAGCTTTATGCTTATATTTGTGGAACAAAATGGCTTTACCGCAATTTAATGAAAGTATCTCAAATTTGGATCTATAAGTGCATGATAGCAAATCCGTTTGGGTTTAATTATGGGTTGAGGTGTTTACGATTTTAGTATTTAGGGGTTGAGGGTTTAGGTTTTAGTGGTTGTTTAGGTTTTAGGGAATTTAGGGGTTTAGGGTTTAGGTTTAAGGGGTTGTTTAGGGTTTCGGGAATTTTCTATAAAGTTCGAGCTTTATGCTTATATTCGTGGACTATAATGACTTAGCTACAATTTGATCTATAAATGCATGATACCTTCTTGGTCAGGTTTTAGGGTTAAAGGGTTTGGGGGTTTAAGGTTCAGGTTTTAGGGCATTTTCAATAATGCCTGTGCTTTATGCTTAGATTCGTGGAATGGAATGTCTTTTGCATAATTTCAGAAAGTATATCTCAAATTTTCATCTATAAGTAGATGATATATACTTGCTTGGTCAGGGTCCTTGAGGGGTTTAGGGTTATGGCGTTTAAGGTTTAGGTTTTAGGGAATTTTAAATAATGTTCAAGATTTGTGCGTAGATTCGTGGAATGGAATGGTGTTAGAATAATTTAATGAAAGTATATCTCAAATATTGATCTATAAGTGGATGATATACCTTCTTGGTAAAGGTCGTTTAGGGGTTTAGGGTTTAGGGGTTTAGGTTTTAGGGATTTTTCAATAATGTTTAAGCTTTATGCTTATATTTGTGGAACATAATGGCTTACCGCAATTTAATGAAAGTATCTTAAATTTGGATCTATAAGTGCATGATATCTACTTGGTTGGGGTTTAATTATGGGTTTAGGGGTTTAAGGTTTAGGGTTTTATCATATAGGGGCCAAGGGTTTGGGTTTTAGGGGTTGTTTAGGGTTTAGGGAATTTTGGGGTTGAGGGTTTAGGTTTTAGGGGTTATTTAGGGTTTAGGGAATTTTGGGGTTGAGGATTTAGGTATTAGGTGTTGTTTAGGGTTTCGAGAATTTTTAATAAAGTTCAAGCTTGATGCTTATATTTTTGGAATAGAATGACTTAGCAACAATTTAATAACAAAAGTATCTCAAATTTTGATCTATAAGTGCATGATAACTACTCGGTTAGGGTTAGGGTTGCGGGTTTATGGTTTTTAGGGTTTAGGGGTATAGGGCTTAGGGTTTATGTTCTAGGGGTTAGGGTTTAGTGAATTTTCAATAATGTTCGAGCTATATGCCGATATTCATGAAATAGAAAGGCGTTAGCACAATTTAATGAAAGTATCTCAAATTTTGATGATACCTAGCCTCCTTGGTCAGGGTTAGGGTTTAGGGTTAAAGGGTTTAGGTTTTAGGGTTTAGGGATTTAAGGTTTAGGTTTCATGGAATTTTCTATAATGTTCAAGCTTTATGCTTAGATTCACGAAAAGGAATGGCTTTAGCATAATTTAGTAGAATTATATCTCAATTGTTGATCTATATGTGGATGATATATACCTGCTTGGTCAAGGTTATTTAGGGTTTAGGGTTATAGGGTTTAAGGTTTAGGTTTTAGGTCATTTTCAATAATTTTCAAGCTTTATGCTTATATTCATGGAATGGAATGGCATTAACATAATTTAATGAAATTTTATCTCAAATGTTGATCTATAAGTGGATGATATACCTGCTTGGTCATAGTTGTATAAGGGTTTTGGGTTTTAGGGTTTAGGGGTTTAGGCAATTTTCAATAATGTTCAAGCTTTATGCTTATATTTGTGGGATAGAATGGCGTTACTGCAATTTAATGAAAGTATGTCAAATTTAGATCTATAAGTACATGATACCTACTTGGTTAGGGTTTAATAATGGGTTGAGGGGTTTAGGGTGGGGTAAAGGGTTTAGGTTTTATGGGTTGTTTAGGGTTTAGGGAATTTTCAGTAATGTTCAAGGTTTATGAATATATTCGTTGAATAGAATGGTGTTTCCCAATTTGATGAAAGTATGTCAAATTTGATCTAGAAGTGCATGATACCTTCTTGGTCAAGGTATAGGGGTTTATTAGTGTTTAGGTTTTTAGGGTTTAGGGGTTTAATGTTTCGGGAATTTTCAATAATGTTCAAATTTTATGGTTATATTAGTGGAATACAATGGCGTTACCAATTTAATCACCGCACCAACTTTATGGTTCAAAGACTATATATGGTTCAAAGTCTCAGCATACCAATTTTATCACAAAGTATGAATTATTTGACAAATATGCCAAAGTTTTGTAAAAAATTTAAGTTTCCAAGCCAGTTTCGCCGAGTTTAATGAGTTTATCTCAGTTTAGCGAAAAATGTTCGAATTTTGAACTGCAAACGATGGGAATCTCTACTTCCCGTAATTTTGGGTCACTAACATGCGGGTCACTTGCATTTTGGGTCCACGAAGTTAGTGTAAGGCCGGAGTGGGTGGACATGTAAATACTTATTGAAGAAGGGCAGGGAACCACGTCGATGGGGTGATGCACGTGGGAGAATGCAAAATTACCACCTATATCCCTCTATTATTGCAGTTCTTAGGGCTTCTTATTTCTGAAGCACGGATAGAAGAGGAATTTTGTAGTTTAAAAAGGTGAAGTATGCTTGGGGATAGATGATTGAATGAATGGGCGGGATGTTTGATTGGATAGGCGGGTTATTTCGGTGCTCTCTCAAAATTTTGAAGCTAAAGCTTCTAATATAAGCTACTCCCACTCCTACTAGGGGATGTTGTCCCCTTCAGATAGACCCAGAAGCCTATACGCTTTCGAGAATTTAATGAGTTGATAGACATCTGCCGTCTTTCAAACAAGATGAACAAGGTCACAACTATATTTTCTTTTTTGACTTGCATAGACATAGTTGCTGATATCGTGTCCATGTTTTGTACTCCGTACATTTACAAAGGGAAAATCCAAATTTGTTTTTAAAATTTTTTCCAAGTGACAACATTGTTTTTGGTTGTGAAGCAACTTCAAAGATTATGTCTCAATATGACATTGTGCCAATTATCACACAAAGTAACCTAATTAATGGATAAACCGTTCAATATAACTGACTAAATTCTTGCAATAAATTGACAATATGGGAATTTACTGAAAACATGTCAATTTTGGTAACATGGTCTAGAGAAATGATGGAGAAGACTTTAGAATGATGGAGAAGTGTGTTTTGAGGTTTGTGCATAGCGTTTATTGTTCTAAAGATTATATCAATAGTATCTTCTAGCATCAGATGCTAATAGAATGGAAAAGAAGATCTGATGGCTCGCAATGTTGGGATTGCGAATCTTGATTCAACTATCAATATTCAAAGTTATTCGTACAATATATAGTGGTAAGATAAGATAGGGGATTAAGGTTTTGGTTTTAGGGGTTTGGGATTTTGGAAATTTTCAATAATATTCAAACTTTATGCTTATATTCGTGGAATAGAATAGCGCTAGCGCAATTTAATGAAAGTATCTCAAATTTGGATCTATAAGTGCATGATACCTGCTTGGTTAGGGCGTATGTGGGTTGATGGTTTTAGTTTTATGGGTTGTTTAGGGTTGAGGGTTTAGGGATTTTTTGATAATATTTAAGCTTTATGATTATTTTCATCGAACAAAATGACATTACCCAAATTAATAAAACTATCTGAAAATTTGATCTATAAGTGTGCATATGATAGCTGCTTGGTCAGGGTTTAGGGGTTTAGTGTTTAGGGTTTAAGGGTTTTGTGTTTCGGGTTTTAGGGTTTAGCTAGGTTTTATGGATTTAGTGGTTTACGGTTTCAGGAATTTGCAATAAAGTTCGAGATTTATGCTTATATTCGTGGAATTGGGTGACTTGGCAACAATTTAACAATTAAAGTATCTCAAATTTTGATCTTTAAGTGCATGATAGGTCCGGGTTAGGGGTTGAGAGCTTAGGGTTTTTAGGGTTTAGGGGGACAGGGCTTAGGGTTTAGGTTTTAGAGGGTTAGGGTTAGTGAATTTTTAATAATGTTCGAGATATATGCCTATATTTGTGAAATAGAAAGGCCTTAGCGTAATTTAATGGAAGTATCTAAAATTTTGATCTATAAGTGCATGATACCTGTTTGGTCAGGGTTTAGGGTTTAGGGGATTAAGTTTTAGATTTTAGGGGATTTTTCCACGAATCTAAGCTTTATGCTTAGATTCGTGGAATGGAATGGCATTAGCATAATTTAATGAAAGTATATCTCAAATGTTGATCTATAAGTGGATGATACACCTGCTTTTTCAGGGTCGTTTAGGGGTTTAAGGTTTTAGAGCTTAGGGAATTTTAAATAATGTTTAAGCTTTATGCTTATATATGTGTAATAAAATGGCGTTGCCGCAATTTAATGGAAGTATCACAAATTTGGATCTATAAGTGCATGATGCCTACTTGGTTATGGGTTAATTATGGGTTTAGGGGTTTAGGGTTTTAGTATTTAGGGATTGAGGGTTAAAGTTTTAGGGGTTGTTTAAGGTTTAGGGAATTTTCAATAACATTCAAGCTTTATGCATATATTCGTCAAATAGAATGGCGTTGCCCAATTCAATGGAAGGATCTCAAATTTGATCTACAAGTGCATGATACCTCCTTGGTCAGAGTTTAGGGGTTTTTCAGTGTTTACGGTTTTATGGTTTAGGGGTTTAGTGTTTCGGGAATTTTCAATAATGTTCAAACTTTATGGTTATATTAGTGGAATACAATGCCGTTACGAATTTTATCACCAGACCAATAATATGGTTCGAAGACTATATATGGTTCAAAGTCTCACCTCACCAATTTTATCACAAAGTTTGAATTATTTGATGAATAATGCCCAAGTTTCGTAATTTTTTCAAGTTTCTGAGCCAGTTTTGCAGAGTTTAATGAGTTTATTTCGGTTTAGCGAAAAATGTTTGAATTTTGAACTACAAATGGTGGAATCTCTACTTCTCGTAATTCTGGGTCACTGACATGCATGTCACTTGCATTGTGGGTCCACAAAGTCAGTGTAAGGCCGGAGTGGGCGGGAAGGTAAATACTTATTGAAGAAGGAAAAGGAACCACATCGATGGGATGATGCACATTGGAGAACGCAAAATTACCACCTATATCCCTCTATTATTGAAGTGCTCCTCGGGTTCTTATTTCTGGAGCAGGGATAGAAGAGGAATTTTGCATTCTAAAAAAAGGGAAGTATGTTTGAATGGATGCATGTGATGTTTCAGAGTCGTACCCAAATGTTGAGTTCGAAGCTTCTAACATGTTTTTATTGTGAAGCAACTACAAAGATGATGGCTCAAAATTCCACTGCCCCATTTTTAGACACAAAGTATAACCTTTATATGTATACGCCCTTTCAAGCTTCCAGGCTAAATTTTGCAATAAATTGATTTTTGGGGCTAGATGTTTGAATGAATGGATGGGGTGTTTGAATGGATGGGCGGGTTATTTCATCTCTCTCTTGAAATTTTGATGCTAAAGCGTCTAAGGTATGCTACTCCCACTCCCACATGGTGATGCTCTCCCCGTCAGATAGACCAAGACACATGTATGCTTTCGAGCATTTAATGAGTAGATAGACATCTGTCGTCTTTCAAACAAGATGACGAAGGTCATAACTATATTTTATTTTTTTGACTTGCACAACCATAGTTGTTGATACCGTGTCCATGTTTTCTACTCCATACATTGGATGCATCTTGGCCAATCAAGCTTTGCTTTACAAAGGGAAAATCCAATTTTTTTTCTTTTTTTTCCAAGTGACAACATTGTTTTTGGTTGTGAAGCAACTTCAAAGATTATGATGCAATATGACATCATGCCAATTGTCACTCAAAGTAACCTGTTTAATGGATAAACCCATTCAATCTTATAGGCTAAATTCTTGCAGTAAATTGATAATATGGCAATTTAATAAAAACATGTCAATTTTGGTAACATGGTCTAGATAAATGATGGAGAAGACTCTAGAACGATGGAGAAGTGCGTTTTGAGGTTTGTACATAGCGTTTATTGTGTTAAAGACTATATCAATAGTATCTTCTAGCATCAGATGCTAATAGAATGGAAAAGAAGATCCATCGGCTCGCAATGTTGGGATTCGCGAGTCTTGATCCAACAATCAATATACAAAGTGGTAAGATAATATAAGATATGGCTCAAAATGCCACCTTCCATAATTTCACACAAATTAATACATATGTTTGAAAAAAATGCATGATTTACATGAATTTTCAAGTTTCCGTGCTGATTTAAGCACCTTAACTACTTCATCTCGGTTTAGCGAAAATGGGTCAATTTTGATATATGGCCACTGATAGGGGGCCACGACATGTATATGGTTGTTCCCAAAGAAGGGTAGATCAGAATTTTCAAAGTTATCTCTCCCAATACCTTCGTGCTGTGTTAACATCCACCCTCCGTCGCCTAGACCCTCACCCCTTGCCCACAAAACAACCGTGCTCACCGCTGCTCCTCATCTCACCACCGTGCACCCGAAGAAGATTTCCCTACCCGCCGGTGTTTCTTGAGACGCACTAGTGGTCACATCGATCCCACAGTAGTCCTTCTATCTCTAGCTCTATCTGGTTGGTAATTTATTTCTATTTCACCTGATCTTCCTCCTCAAATACGTAGTTTAATTTGTCCTCGGTCTGCATGGTCATAGTTTATACTAGCCTTGATCTATGTTTTAAGTACCTTCGCCGATTTTTGATGTCAATATGTTTGCTGAAATGCATGGGCATATATAGTTTTTGTACTCCATATATATGTTTCCTGCTTTTCTTTTAGTTATTAAGAACCAATCTTGTATGTCATAATTAAACAGATAGAGATATTTCGGATGCAGGTTGCACCTTTAGGCAGCCCTAAACATATCATTGGTGTTGTATAATTTATTGAGTTTGTTAGATCTAATTGTGACAATTCAGAAGTACATTGCCCCTGCCTCTTGTGTGTGAATCAGAGGGTGTTGCCTTTCAGTATAGTGCAAGACCATATTTATATGTTTGGGATGCTAAGGACATGGTTATTTCATGGTCAAGCATATGAACCGGGGGAAGAACATCTTTGTCATCCAGATACAGTAGGGGAAGCATATGTTGATCATCTAGATCACCTGACAGAGGCAACTCCTGAGTATCTAGATCAACTTGTAGAAGGTGGAGGAGAGAAAAGCGCATGCTGCATAAAACGGGTTTCATTTTAGGTACTTACGCTATGCCAGATGACAAGGTAGTATATCTATAAAACGACAAATTTCAGGTTGTGTATCTTTGATGTTTCTCTTTAAATGTATCTATTAATCTACTAATCACAGAAGCAGACAACCGAAAGGGACATTGATGGGAATGATGATGACATGTTCGTTGATGAGCCTGCACCCTGAGGCTGTGGATCGGGTACACTACTTCTGTATGGAGTTGATGCAGGGCTGCTGATCATAAGGGGGCGGGTACTTTTGGTGCCATATGTGCAGTCTCATGACCACTAGAACAGCTGCAAAACTCTTGGGGTGCTTCTAAAATCGCTTTAAATATATGTAGAGCTATCACATGATTGGTCTGCTACTGTCATAGTAATTTAATATGGAGCTACCTAATGATTTTTAGGCCTTTGTTAAACTATTCAATATATTAGTAGTGTGTATGTGTGTATTTCTAGTATGAAATCCCAGCTTATGCTTTTGATGCTTTCTAAGCGGCTTTTCAGGCATCGAGTTGGTGCCCTATGCTGCAACAAACATTGTCTTTTCCTCTGTCAGCCCTTCCCCTCCCTCAAATTCTGATCTTCAGAGTATATATTGTATGAGCTATAATGTAGTTTGTTTCTGATATTAATATATTAGCTCTTCCGTTCAAAAAAATAAATTCTTTGTGAGCCGAATTAGTTTGATTCGATACTTGGCGATTTTCTCGGTTCTTTGAGAGGAACACGGGACGATTTTCTTGGTCCTGGGAGTGGAACACGGGACACCAAGCGAGTTGGATATGGGTCCCGTATAATTTATTATCCTCTGAAACTGTACGCCATGATGTATTGAAAATCTATTATATATTAAAAGTACGTTATGGGGTAACCAGAAATTAGAGAAATCAGCTAGCAAATTCCACAAAAATCAGAAATATCTAGCCATCAACCAAACCGATGTAAAAAATCACAGCCATCCAACAAATTAGAGGTGCAAGTAATTACCCACCGATGCCATTAAGTCATCCGTACCCCTTCAATCTCAATGGATATGTGCGAAAAAGGGCAAAAAAGGACATCTAGGTGCCGACTGATCCCAACCTCACGCCGCCGCCACGCTGATGGCCCGCCCCTACGTGCTCGCACAAGATGCATAAATTTGATTTTTCTCGATCGATCCGATCGGCCCCATCGATTCTTTGCCAGAAATTCACCATGTTGCAGTTTTGGAATCCCTCGTCATCACGTTCCGGTCTGTCGTGATCACAGTCAATAGGCCATTATTGCCGGGCTAGACCGTGATTAAGTACGACGGAGGCATTTATCATGTAATTACGGTGGTGGGTCATGCCTCCCAGTCAATCTGCTAGCACCTCAAGGCTTTGAGGTTTTCTCCTTCCTATTAGTCTTAATAATGTATGCCTCGAGTTTTTAATCTCTTTCTTATCTAGAATAAGATTGGATAGAAGTGGTGGAATTAGTTTTGATTCTTAATGGTTTTACCCTGGGGCGACCATCTGTTAGTAGTTGCATAAGGATTTTATGGGAGATGAATGATAGACAGCTGCATCGTATATGCAGGAAGAGGCTGACATTACGCTAAATAATGTCGTGGGAGATGTATGTGTATACTCTTAGGTGTATATTCTTTGACACGAGGATCATGATGTCTATCACATGCATGCATGACGATGGTTATTTACATATAAAATTGGCATGCATATTGATCTCACATGAATTATCATCTTAAACATAAAGTGCTTTTACATGTCTAGGTTCTTAAGTTTTTGTTTACTAATGCTTACGCATGCAGGATAATGTTGAGTTCAATAATGCCATGTCGTTAGTCCTTCCTTGCATCAGTCAAGCACCTTTGCAGAAGCGGATCGATGAATAAAATACAGACACCAATAATGTTCCTCCTGCTAATTCATTTTTTTCTTTAGATACTGTGTAACACATACTTTCTCCCGACACATAACCCGTATGAAAATTTGGTTGTTGGACTTTAACCATGTCGTTGGAATTCTACTACTTCCTCCGGCTAGAAATAGATGTCAGAGATTTGTATAAATTTGTATGTATTTAAATGCATTTTACTATATACATATATATGAATTCAGATAAATCTTCAACATCTATTTTAAGATGGAGGGGGTACTACATCTTTACTTTACTTTCGTCGTTAATTGACATTGACAATAGCTTAATTATATGTTTGGAAGAAATACACAATATTTTAAAAAGATTAATGTAAATATGCGGTGAATTAAAGAAGCCTCCAATTTGAGGATGCCTTGGGCGGACTTTACTACGCATGGATTCTTTATCCTGCTCATTTTGTTATCGAGCACTCCTCCAGAAATTGGTCTCATCCTAGCAGCGATAAAGCCATGGAATAGATAAGAATGAAGACTATCGATTAAGCATATCTATCAAAACTGTTTTAGCTTATTTTTTTCCTTTTTAATACTGTGAGTTTCAAAACAAAAAGTAGCATATAACTGTAATGTTTGATATCACATTTCCATTTAGGGTTTTCCATATGTATCAGGAAAAAAAGTGGGGGAAGAACATAGCTAAGAGGTGAAAAACATATACTCCCTTTGTTCAGAAACAAGTGACTCAGATTTTTCTAGATTCACATGTATATATAGACACTAGAGAGCGACCAGATACATGTAAATCTAGACAAATCTGAGTCACTTATCATCGAACAGATGCAGTATATATGATCGAAATTCACAAGCACAACTTGCTCAATTTGTCTTCAAAACGCAGATGCACAAGATGGAATCGACTAGCAATTGTGGACTCCATTGTTCAAGGAGTCATACAAGTCATGGGTAATTTTTTTTGCTAAAAACACAAGAATATTATGTAAGTATTTTACTTCATTAACTTGATATTACCCCGCGTGCCTATATATATTTATTTTTATGAGACACATGAAAAATCACGTGATTGTGAGGTATTATAGTAATACACGAATTATTTTTTAGCGCCATGGTATATTATGGTTAATATTTTCATTTATGTAATTTTTAGTTGTTTAGTCTCTAGAATATCTTGTACAAATGAATCTTTTTTTACAATAAATGTACTTCGCCGTAGTTTGTTGGGAACTTTTCCATAAATATTTTATATGGGTATCACCACCCCTCCCACATAGATCTCAGTATCTCATATTAATTTCATAATTTTGCATTGCAAGTTCGAGTCATGTAGTATCCTATATGATCATCACCTATTAATTCCAAAATATTGTTTGCTAGATTTTCATACCAAAAGTTGATATATGTTCGCTTTTTATAGTATCTTTTGAACTGTGCAAATATATCATTTCCAAGAGCATCTCAATTATTACGAGAACATCACGTGTTACAGCTTAAGTAATATTGTGCAATGGATATGTCGAAGTGTGTATGATGTAAATTTCAATCTTAAAGATTTAGTTGCACCCATGGTTTCAACACTTAAACTTTAATTTTTTTTGCATAGATCTTTGTTCTGGTGAGTAAATTGGTATAGTGGAAATGTGGATTTCAGGAGCTTTAGTATTTTATACATCACGATAGATCTAAATAACCTTGCTATTCTAGCAATTATATATAGGCTCTAATGCTAACACACTTCCATTTGTGAACAACCTTAACTTTCCCTATGTCATTCATGCTTATGCCACTATGTAGCATCATTGGAAAATTATCAAAAAATATGCTTATATGATATTTAACATGTTTCCATGATGTTTTAAGAAAATGTAGAAGGCATTGGAACACTATTTTATTCTCATTATTTTTATAATTCAAAGGAGATAATGATAAATATATTCAGGTATTTGTCGAATGATGTGGGTGTCATCCATCGCACAAACTTGGATTTTATTATAGTTACAGTACTTTTAAAGCACCCATATATAAAGTTAAGGTATTTTTCCCTCTCATTACTACAATTATGTTGTTTTGATTATTAATTTCGATGAAGTAAAGAAGCAAACTCAAACATGTAATGATATATTGATAACATGTGTTGTATAGGCAAAGTTAATTTCTTTGGGTAAAAGAGATTTTACACATATATACCACACATAGTTTCCTCTTTTCAATCAAAGTGCATTTCACACAACAAATTTTTCGTCTTCACTTATGAAGGTTATAGCAAACTATTTTTCCATCATGTCCATGCACTAATTTTATAGTTAGACAAAAAATCATTGATCCCATCAAAACCCATCTTTTATACCCAAATAAAAAAATTCGCATATGCATATTGTCCAATATTTTTTCATTGACAAAAAGGAGGCATGTAATGTATTCCGTCCCTTTTCAGTTCATTATTGCAAAATGTATACAGGACTACCGTCAAGTAGATGGTATTTCACTATATTATATTATTTTGATGATATATGATTGATTTACAAACATATGTCCTACATTATTGGAATTATCTTCCCCAATTACCATCGAACAATTAAATCAAATCAATCATTATATTTAAGTTAGTAATTAACCCCATATAGGAATTTGCATGTATGTTAGAGTTTAACTAATTCTTTGCAAAATAGCTTTACTCCTATTGTTAATAGAAATTAGATTCATCCTTTTTTGTAAACTTTGGATTATTAAAATGATAACTATGTAACTTTTTAAGAATAATCCTACAAAGCAATCAACTTTTATAACAGAATAATATATCCTTTTTCTTTCAAGAAATACATGAAAACAAGCTAGATAATGTATATAGGAGTTTTCTAAAGAAAATAATACTCAAAACATTCATTGCCAGTACTATGACGATTATTGTCTACTGATATCCTAATCGGCATCAACTTATAGTAGACTAAATATAGTGATGCAAACTTATTAATAAAAAAGATTGATGCAAAATTGCAAGCTAGGAAAGAAATATTTTCTTAGAACATAATGGTTATTAAAATGAGAAAAAATAAACAATAAATATTTGTATGTGTTCTCAATATTTTTATCTCATTCAGATCCCGTTCCGTATTAGTTATCACTAGCTAATGTTATGTTGTATTCCCATATTTCTAAAATTAAGATGTATATATTTTTAAAATAGGGGAAAATATCTACTTATTGTGTATACCGGTGAGTCATTTTATAACACACAATAGAAACTTAAGATGTTCTTAGTGATTCAATATCCGTAGAGCTTTTGTTTTTCCTTTTCCATGGAACTGAAGAGCAGTGTGCTTGAGTCGACATGCTCTTCCAATTTTTGAATATGCACGCCACAATAAATTTTCCATCATGGCACAGGACTACAGACATGTCGTGGTGGGAGTTCAGTGAAACATTGGTTCGTAGAGGAAAGTGGTCTATACATGGGACAGCGAGGATTTTGCACTTCCAGAACAGTATATGTTTGTCAACAGCAGCCGACGGTCTGGTCGTACTTGAACTCAAAAAAAGTACAAATAATATTATGAAGTTGATTTGACAATTCAGAATTGTTCTGTCCATGTGGATAAAAATAAATTTATGAAAAATCTGCAGTTTGCTATTTAAGTTCACCTGACCAGGTAGGAGTTCATTGCGTATAACATGTAAGGTACTGATCTCCAAAAGTATACATATCCATTGGATGGTTTCAATTTTAACAAACTCTATTGTTTACAAATTTATTGTCATGTTGAATCTTGGATAGGCTAGAGTAGTAACCCACAACAATGATATATAACAGAATTCATATGGCCAGTCAGCGGAAATCAACTTTAGAATAATATAGTTTGTGTGTGTTTCACCCGATTAGTTCTTAAAAGTTGCAGTCACCGTGTTGGAGCTATTCTAAACTTCAAAAACCATATCTATGATCTATTTATGTAATTTTCTCCTTGGATATAAGATATGTTAATAATATGCTTTATTGCATTGTAGGTAATTTCAAACCTCTTGAAGAAAGGATTTTAGTGATTCAAATAAAAATTATAGTGGTTAAAAGTCGTCATTACTCTTGAGAATGAATTTCCGAAGAATGAGATATCACCATTTCTACCTTTTAATATTAATAATATTAAATACATCTCATAGAAATTTAAAGAATTTGCCCGCACAGGTGCGCGGGCCACTGTGCTAGTTTAGCAATAAACGCGGGAATCTCTTCCCACTATCACCGCTCCAAATAGACACTTCAGAAAAATTGTAGTACTACTGCCCCTAGTATTAGTAGTAGTACTACTCCCTGCCCATCCCTTTTTCTTCCGACTAGCAACCTCCAATCCCTAGCTCCCATCATTAGGCACGCAAGCAAGTGTCACCTCGAAATTGGGATCTGTTCACCTAATCAGGGTATTTTTCCTCCTATGCTCTAATAGATTGGGCCATTAGGGTGGGGTGGAGGTGGGGTGGGGTGGGGGCGGGGGTACTGATTTCGTTTGGATTCAGGATCAAGGCATCATGACTACTGTTCTGATTGGGGCATTTGGTCGGGTTCCAAGTCGGTGTTCTTTACTTTGTAACCTTTAATTTTTACTAATGTCCAATGAATTTTTTTCGTTAGAATATATATAGAGAACTATGGGTCAGTGGCGCGTACGGCCACTGCAGATAGTGATGGTCTCATCAGTTCCCTTAAAAGTTGCCTAAAAGGCAATGTAGCAGCATATTCATTGTGTTCTTTCATTCTTTCCCATGCCGAAAGTGGTTGTCTGCAACCTGGATGTATCCCTGTGGCTAAAGTTTTCTCTGTCTGCATCATGTTTTTGTGGAAGCCTCTATGACACCATCTTGTTCTTTATTTACTATAGCATGGTGGTACATACCTGCGAACTTGCGGTGCTCCATGTGCGACAAACAACATGATACCCCCACATGTTGGAGGATCTGGCCAGTACCACTACTCACCAAACAAGCCCAAGGGCACTGCCCAGCTGGGAGGGACCAACATAAAGATAATGGTATTTTTTCTTAATCCACTTATCATGGTGCAGTCTGATCTAATTATTATCCGCTTGGTGTCATGCATGCTTATCAGATGTTTAGAAACATGTGTGATTTTATTAAGTTTGTCACTATGTTTATGTGAATCCACATCTGGATCTATCTAACTGTCTCATATACAGTCATGTATGACTACTATGTACTATATTGAACTATTGAGCTCTGTTGCTATTTACGCATATTGAAGGTGCTGATGCGGAGGCTGGCTGCTAGAGGGGCTAGTAGATTGCTGATTACCCCACCAAAAGCGGACATTTTCTACACGACAAGGAAGAACAAACACAGTACCCAGGTGGGCAGTGACCTCTCTAAGAAGTGGGTATAATTTGGAAATCCACAATTTCACATGTTATAATTTTTTGTGTTATTGTTATCAGCTATATATCTTTACACTCATCGGAAGTTTACAAACATCAAATATGTTTTCTTTATAGGCAATGATTTTGTCTGATATTATTAGATTTACGTGATCTTTACACAATTAACCTTTCCACTTAATTTTATTCCGTACCACGCACCAACTACTCAGTCCTTTATTCTCTACCTTCCTCTTGCCAAGCATGTGGACTGAAAGGGGGGCCATGTATGCCCTTCCAAAGGAAGATGGAAGCAAATGGTGCATGGCCACTCTTCGCAAAGGGTATCCATGGTATCATGTATGGATTCCAAGCAGTTTAGAACGACTTGATGTAATATCTTGTATCTTGCTTTTCTTGATGTCATCTTACTTGTCTTTCAATTTTCTCATGAAGAATGTCCCTTCTGTCGCTCGCTCCATTATAAACAAGTTGTTCAGAAACGACAAGTTTCTAACTCTGTATACCGAGGACCCAAAAGGCTTGAGGCTATATGATGTGGATGTATCCTAGACGATGGAGACCACCTATTTGGGTGGCCAAGGTTAGTCCAAGTATGTCTGTGAGAATGATTTGAAGCGGGGGGACGAGGTAGCACTCGATTTTAGAAAGCCTGGGCAGAAATTGCAAGACAGTACACCCGTTGACAAATTGGCCAAGAACAAAGGTAATACTAATTAATTTGCTTTTGTACTCATCACAACCTCTGATGACTTGGCCCTAGAATTATCGCTTTTTCCGAACAACTCCAACATATTAAGTTTGTCACTATGTTTATGTGAATCCACCTCCTGCACCAGTCCCTCTTCAATTAACTGCATCGCCACCATCTCCTGCACAAGCACCAGCCCCAGCACAGGTATCGGCACCATCTCCTGCACTAGTCCTTGTTCCTGTACCAGTACCAGCTACTGCACCAGCTCTAGCACAGGCACCATCACAAGCTCCTTGTTAGATCGTATGCTATACATGTGTCATCTCAAGGTCACACTAGATTATGTTTGTGAGTGGCGGCAGATAAACTTCTCTCAATGTCTTTTCGAATTTCACATGATTCGATTCATTTATCTTATTAATTATGCGTCTATCTCTTGCTTTGGCTCATAAATTGCCTAAGAGTGCCACAAAGAAAATCGAGGCTAGACGAAAGGACACAATAGTCTTCATGATGTAGAGCCTAGGATTGCAAGTCGAGGGACGCTACGCCATTAACTGGACTGATGGGCGCTTGGCAGCTACTTTTAGGTGGACCAAGTTCTAGAAAGCAGCTAAACTTATCATTGGCAGAATGGTCAAGGTCTATGTATCTCGCTGCCCTGAATGCAGCAGGCTGGTCATGAAGTTTCTAGCTGTCTAGCTCTTTCATCGCATGCTATCATAATTAATTATATGGTTATATTATCTCCACTAATCATATATGGATGGTAAAACTATGATAATCTTTTGCTGGATTGGAGCTATGACTTGTACGTACTGGTATTGTATATTTTTATCTATATATGATAGTTCCCTATATGACCAAGACCAACTACTATGACAATGATTGTGTTTTATCTTAATATGTGAGGAGGAGGTTGCACACAAAAGTAGACTTAATCGTTAGTGTTGCTTGCTCCAATGATTTGAGTGTGTTTGGAGAAAAGGGGAAACTGATTATGGGTATGGTTTTTAGAGCTAAAGCAAGAACTATTTCCCTACGTACTGCTATTGAATTTCAGTGTCTCTGTATTACTGAAACAATTATTTTGAAATGTTGTTGAATTGGTCAAGTGCTGCTGAATATGAACTAGGAATCTGTCGATATTTTCTTTCTTATTCTATATTGTTGAATCATTCAAATGCTACTGAATTTATAAAATGTTTTATCGCTTCTGCTGGGCTGCCTGCACTAGAGCTTTGCCTGTGTTTCATTGGAACCATTGGTTGTGTTTTGGACAGTGGTGAGAGTGTGATTTCACCAAGTGAAGTCATTGGATACTAGTCCACTTTGGCGCGGTGTGTGCCTCTGGTTCTTTAGATATTTTTACATGAATATATCTGTCAAACGAATTATGGATTTTCCCCCTCAGTCGATGAGGTCTGGTTCCCTCTATACTGCTTTTGAATTTTAGTATCTGTATTGCTGAATCAGTCATTTTGAAATGTTGCTGAATTGATCAAGTGTTGTTGAATATGAACTAGGAATCTGTCGATATTTTTTTGTCTAATTCTGTACTGCTAAATCATGCAAATGTTACTGAATTTGTGAAAATTTCTGTCGCTGCTGCTGGGCTGCTTGCACTAGAGATTTTTCATGTTTTTCATAAAAACCGTTGGTTGTGAGTTTTGGACAGTGACGAGAGGCAGAGAGGGTGAAGATACAACGTGATTTCACCGAGTGAAGTGATTGGATACTAGTCTAGTTTTGGCACAGGCGGTGTGTGTCTATGGTTCTTTAGATATTTTTACATGAATATATCTATCAAAAGAATTATTGCTTTTCCCACTCCATCGGTGAGGTCTGGTTCCCTTTGTACTGCTATTAAATTTTAGTGTCTATATTGCTGAATCAGTCATCTTGAAATGCTGCTAAATTGGTCAAGTGCTGCTGAATATGAACTAGGAATTTGTCTATTTTCTCTATCTTATTATATACTACTGAATCATTCAAATGCTACTGAATTTGTGAAAAGTACTGTCGCTGCTGCTGGGCTTCTTGCACTAGAGCTTTTGCCTGTGTTTCATCCACCCCGGATTTTACCAAACCCTGGGTGCTACCACACTATCGCAAAGAACACCAAGTATAGAAAACATTCCAACTTTGGACAGCACTTCCTCTGTTTATAAGTGAATCCACGACAGGCAGTTTAGAAAAAAATCAAGGAATGGCATAAATATAAATCTTATAAGCAAAGACACAACTTATAGTTTACAATGATCCGAGCAACCAAAAGCTCACACTAAGAAAATTCCAGAAGACACCAATAGATAAATATAAGGCTAGAGCTACTAGAATAATTTTATGGTTGTTCACTAAGCATTGTGTGGAATATGTGATCATATGATAAGCGCGCTACTCCCATATCCCATGCATATGTCTACTTGGTACCTGAAAACCAAATGAAACACAAGGATGAGAACAGAAATACTCAGCAAGCACACTTAGAGCCATAAGAACCATCAAGAATAATTTTCCATAAATGAATATTGATAACCTCGTTGTCAACATGAAGACTGAAACCAAATATCAGAATATGTGCCGGACTAGCCCAAGAGCTAACAGTACTCACCGAACTTAATTCGGAACTAGCCGCTCGGAACAGTCTCTCGCCGACTAACATGAAAGGAATAGTCATCGGACTAGCCCACAAGCAAACAATTCTCACCGAACTTTATCGGAGTAGCCGCTTTGAACAATTTCTCACCGATTCAGCTTAGAATAAGAAACATGATATTTTTGAACATGAAGAGATGTTCAAAGCGAAACCGAAACAAATCAGAATTTAACCACATTGGATAAGAGAATCTCAAGTCAAATGAGAACAAGTGATCACACATTCACACAATGGACGATCATATAAGAAACTGGGGTTCGTCATGCACTTGCCTTAATCTCGATGGTCACGAAAGAATTAAGATCGACACCGGAAACTCTAGCACCTGGGGATGACACCACACTCAAATTTACTATACCATGATAACAACAGTGCATCTACAGAATTATACGAGCTTGTCGTTCTACCGCGAGTTAACTATCAGGTATATATATATAGCTCTGCTATTCAAGAACCACTTCCTGAATAACTATTCAGGAACTCGCTGTTACTGTTCACGTGAACACCAGGAACCCTCTGTTAACTTCCAGGCGAGCACGAGTTAACTTTTTTTTCTTTCTAAGTTAACTTCCAGTATGTAACAGTAATAGTGAATGTTAACTTTCACTGTGTAAGTTAACTTCCACGACCATTCTTAACTTCCTCATGTGCGCAAGTTAACTACCTCTTCTATGCTAGTTAACTGCCTGGCGGAGCATCGATTTTCCATGTTTTCTGAAACTCTGTTATTCAAGAACTCGCTGTTACTGTTCACGTGAACACCAGAAACCCTCTGTTAACTTCCAGGCGAGCGCGGGTTAACTTCTTTTTCTTTCTAAGTTAACTTCCAGTATGTAACAGTAATAGTGAATGTTAACTTTCACTGTGTAAGTTAACTTCCGCGACCATTCTTAACTTCCTCATGTGCGCAAGTTAACTACCTCTTTCTTAACTTCCACCTATGCAAGTTAGCTTCCGTAAACATTTTAGCTGTCCCGTGTGTACAAGTTAACCCCCTCTTTCTATGCTAGTTAACTTCCTGACGGACAATCGATTTTGTGTGTGTTTTTTCGCGGACTGAATGTTAACTTCCGCATGTGCAAGTTAACTTCTGTGACCCTTCTTAACTTCCCCGTCTGTACAAGTTAACTCCCTCTTTTCTACTAGTTAACTTCCTGACGGCACGCTGGGCGGAGGAGGCTGGCCACGCACGGGGGAGGAGGGCGCAAAGGAGGTTGGATACGCGCGGGGCGGAGGTGGCTGCGGTGGCGCGCGAGGAGGAGGGCACGGTGGCGCCTGGTGCGGAGGAGGCCGGCGGCGAGTAGGGCGGAGGAGGTCGGCGACGCGCGGGTGAGGTGAGCATGGAGGAGGCCGGCTACACGCGGGGCGGAGGATTCCACGGTGGCACGCGGGGAGGAGGGTGCAGCGATGCCTGGTGCGGAGGAGGCCGCGGCAACGACTAGGCGGAGGAGGCCGCGGCGGTGACTGGTGTAGAGGAGGCCGCGACGGTGACTGGTGTAGAGGAGGCCGGCGTGCAGCTCCCGGGACGGAGGATGCCGACGGCGCTGGGGGCAGATGAGATCGGCGGCGTGGGGGGTTAGATGTGACGAGGAAGAAAGTGGTTAGGTGGGGGAGGGTAGTTAGATGGGGGGTCCTGAATAAGCTTATCTAGGAACCTCTTAAGGGGGTGTTTCTGAATAGTCCTGTCGTGTATATATATATATATATATATATATATATTTCTCAAGTAATTTTACCTATATCCATCTTTGAAAATACATCAGGTCTCTACATTAAGTAACATGTTTTATTGAGCATGTACTACCACGGTATTGCAGTTTTGCTGGTACCAGAATCTATAGATAAAACAAAGGTGGTTCATCATAATGTAAATAGAAGGAACAAATACTAATTAAACCAGACCACTACTTCTTTACCGAGAGTACTACTACTGATCGTACATGGTCCCAAGTTCAGCTAATTAATATGGATGAGATATCCATCGGAAATCATGATGGGTAGAACTATCAGACTCAAATAGAAATAGAAATACAGGAACTCAGTGGTACTCAGATTTGTACACCAAAACTATCAGGAATTAGTAGAGCTACTAATCTAGTAAATGCAGCAAATGTACTTGATTAGATTATTAATCTCAACCAGATTTCCGGTCAATTCCATATTAGAGATTTCAAGGCTGTACCAAGTCTAGTGCTAACCACATCCAGACTAAATCGATCGCTAGCTGCCGAAAGACAATTTACAGGACCAGCTTGAGAAACAAAACAATCGATCTAGGGGAAGAACCTCTTGCACGGGGTGATCTTTGGGATACTGCTGCGTGGACGTCAGCGAGGCTCCAGTCACAGCCGGAGGTTTGCACTCACACGATGGTGACGGCGATTGGTAGTATTCATGGCGGCGGCGATGAAGTAGGCAGCGGGCTGGTGTGGAAACGGCGTTGGCGGCAGATGGACTAGGGCAGGGGCGCTGGTAAGGATAGGGACCGGTTCAGTTAGACGTGGTATTTATTGACTTTCTCTTTTTTTTTTAGTCTAAAAGGATTTGGGCTTCACGTATAGGGAAAGACTCAAAGGTCTAGATTTATTAAATTTTCCAGTCCGTACAGATACACAAAACTAAACAAGCTAATAATCTTTTTCGATCAGCTCAACGGACGAACAAAACCTGGTCTCAGATTTTTTTTCAATCTGCCATATTGATCTAAGAAGTCAACGTTTGTTCAATTCTTCTCTAGCTTTCTCAAAAAAATAAAATTCTGAAATTCCGGGTTATTACATTCTCCCCTGTTAACGGAATTCGGCCTCGAATTCTTAAATTCTCGGCTTTAACCCTTTTTTTTGGTTGAGCCACAAGACCTGATTCTTTTATTCAAACTACCACTTCATATTACTTCTTGGCTTGTATCCTTATAAGATCTGGAACTATGAACTATCACACACTCAACAAAACTGGAAACAAGCTTTGGCGTCTTGACAAAAAAAAAACTTTCCTTGTCATTTGTAAGTCATGAAATCTCTATGAATAGATGATACACCTCCAGTCAATATGCTACATTATTCAACTTTGAAATGCAACTACATTGTCAAAAAAACTCATGGAGGGCTACTATGGCACATCTCATTAGATACACTGAAAATATCCGGTTGATTTATCCTCACTTCAGATCATACGCTTGGCAGCGGTTGCCTCTATTAAAAGGTCAAACGTAATACCGTTCTATGTTTCTCGATGAACATCGTCGGTAGTCAACTACCTAGAGGTAAAAGGAACACATTGATTCACCAATCAGACATAATAAGAGCGAATAATAAGAGTAGTCGGTATGAGGGCCAATCCATCCCGCACCCAAATTATTAACTCCATATATGAATAAGTGAATCACGCAACCTAACTCTTGGGCATACTCACATGAATAAAGATAATATTTCTGGCACAAACCGAGGTCCGAGGATGATCCCATACAATCCCTTATATGCGAAGCCTACACAAGCTACACTAGCAATCCTTCCAGAACTCTCACGGTTCTGTATGATCCTACGAAACACCTTTGACGAATCAAAGCAGAGAGCCGCCTTGTTCTTCAAGACGAACTAGGACAAACAACTATATAGTAGAGAAAATAAAGAAAGGGAAATCTTTCACCTAGAACAGGAAATGTAGAAATGCATCTAGGAGATATGGTGGATAACATTGAAAGTACGATATTCAAAAGATTCCATTGGTATCGAACATGAAACATATTGGTTGATAGTTGTCATGCAAGAGAAGCAAAAGGTGTGGACTAGAAAGAGTAAGTGAATGTGGAAGATCGAAATGCAGAAATTTTAGCTCGGGACATGAATAGAACTAAAAGAGGTATCTTCTGATATTGATTTGGACCCATAAAGTAATTTTCATAACTCTAGCTTATTATCTCTGAAGCTATACCATCTATCTAATTCAGCTGTATCATTTGGAGCACATAACCGTCCTAGCTCTTCAAAATAACATTCCGCTCTCTCAAACTCCTTGGTATATATTCACTCATATATCACAATTTTTTTCAAACTACTATTCACCGATGAATAATCAAACAAAAGTACTTGCAGCAAGGCACTGCAAGCCTCTCACAGCAATGGCATGCTCACATGCACAACGATATGGATAAAGGGGATAAATGATCAGATATACGGAAAAGCGTATATGTAATGTATGACCCAAAGCCCGTCCGTCCTATTGTGCAAGTGTGTCAAAATTTTACTTGTTAAACCTAAGTCATGCATTTAGTTCTTTTAGAAAAGGGCAAGCTATAATCTGTTAACCATCCTACATGGTTTTATATTATTGTATCATAATTTTGGCAATATCCTCCTCCAGAGATCTAAAGCCTAGGCTCTGATACCAATCAGAGCATCAAATCTGTTCATTAAATTGAAAAACAATCAGAATACATTTAATTTTCATAACTTCTTGTAACATGAAGACTGAAACCAAATATCTGAATGTGTCGCCCGGACTAGCCCACGAGCTAACAGTACTCACTGTTTGCTTGTGGGCTAGTCCGATGGCTATTCCTTTCATGTTAGTCCGGTGAGAGACTGTTCCGAGCGGTTAGTTCCGAATTAAGTTCGGTGAGTACTGTTAGCTCGTGGTCTAGTCCGGACGACATATTCAGATATTTGGTTTTAGTCTTCATGTTGACAACGAGGTTATCAATATTCATTTATGGAAAATTCTTCTTGATGGTTCTTATGGCTCTAAGTGTGCTTGCTGAGTATTTCTATATTCATCCTTGTGTTTCATTTGGTTTTCAGGTACCAAGTAGACATATGCATGGGATATGGGAGTAGCGCGCTTATCATATGATCACATATTCCACAAAATGCTTAGTGAACAACCATAAAATTATTCTAGTAGCTCTAGCCTTATATTTATCTATTGGTGTCTTCTGGGATTTTCTTAGTGTGAGCTTTTGGTTGCTCGGATCATTGTGAACTATAAGTTGTGTCTTTGCTTATAATATTTATATTTATGTCATTCCTTGATTTTTTTTCTAAACTGCCTATCATGGATTCACTTATGAATAGACGAAGTGCTGTCCAAACTTGGAATGTTTTCTATACTTGGTGTTCTTTGCGATAGTGTGGTAGCACCCCAGGGTTTGGTAAAATCCGGGGTGTTACAGAATCATAGGTTGTGTTTTGGATAGTGATGAGAGTGCGATTTCACTAAGTGAAGTCATTGGATACCAGTTCAGTTCTGGCGCATGTGGTGTGTGTCTCTGGTTCTTTAGATATATTAAGTGAATATATTTGTCAAAAGAATTATCGCTTTTCCCCTCCATCAGTGAGGTCTTTGTTCTGAATACGGTGGAGCCATAGCGCAATGCAGAGTTTACTAATGATAAGATGAAAGCTAATATCTTTTGGTTTCTTTGCCGTAGTGGAAACACACATGGTTATATGTGTGATGTCTTGAGTTTGAATCCTTTGTGCTTGATGTGGGACCCTGGATTTACGGTCCGAGAATCCCCGTTATACCTGCAATTCTCGGTCCCATGATCAGTGAGCCGTGAGGATAACCTACAAGTATCATTACAACATCCATAAATAATAATTACAAGTACTTACATTAATGCCATTATGGCGATACAACATCAATAGTGGAAGTCTTCACGCGTAGAGCCCATGTCATGCCTTAACCTACGCGTAAAGGAACCCCGATATTCAAGGGAGATGATCCCTTTGTAAGTAGTCGTGAGAATTTCCATACCAGAGTAGCAAACTTCAAATCTAGCCCCATCCCATTCCACAGTAATGTGGTTGCACGGGTTAAGTTGTTATAGCTTACTACAAATAACCGGGTGCATTTTTGCAAACATTTTTCCTCCATCCTTTTTGTAAAACCAAAACCTTTCTCATTTTTCCAACCTCTCTTGATGGGTCACACATCACCAAGGTTTTCTCATAAAACTTTTTATAAACATTTTTCCCGGGGTATTCCCATCCTATTCTTTTTACTTGGGCTAAAACAGGGTCTCCAAGGGGTTATGGTGTTAAAACACCATCTACCATACTAGGGGCAAATAGGTTTCAAAAATAGTTTGTACTTAGTTGTACGAATGGTATTAGCTGGAGTAGCCAAGCCACTACCAGATATAAACATTTAAGCAGAAAACCAATGCACTTTATATAAAAGAGATAAAACATGCATGAGTATAAAAATAGGACAAGGCCTTATGAACAAGAAGGTGGCTTGCCTGATGATCAACAATATGGCATAAATGTCCCTGGACTTGTTGAGAAAACCAAAATACCCAAAATAATGAGATAAACACCTCTTCTTCTCTTCGCCAGAAAATCGCAACTAGCATCGCCATAGATCACACATGCAAGCAGGAACAAGGAACAATCGACACAAAGCATACATGAAGGGTTAGCAGCATAGAAAACAAAAAATTTCCTACGATGGGAACAAAACACCAAGATCTATCTACTAGATATAAGCAACGGGGTGGATATACATCCATAGAATACATACCCTCGAAGACTGTATAGCGTTAACGAGGTTGTACTCATGGATGATGTAGTCGAACGCTTGCCGATCTCAAGATCGTGATGAAATCCATCTGGTCCAGCCGGTCTAGCACCATCACGTCCAGCACCACAAAGTAGTGGTGCATCCGTGATCGCACACACGTCCGGGTACCCCGACAACCTCCGCTCCCTCGCTCCAGCAAAGTAGCGGAAGCAACAAATCCTGCCAGAAAAAGCTACCGAGATCATGTATCTCGCTGATCCGAGACCATGGTGGAATTCTAAAGGGGGGAGAGAGATCCTTTGCGAGGAGGTGTGAGATGAGAGGAGGGAGTGGGGTGCCTTTTATAGGGAGAGGGGGGCAGCCCCCTCCCATGGTGTGTCAGCCATGGAGGTGCCCCCACCTCTTCCACATTCATGTGGATGGAGCTCCCACTCACATAAATAGCCACCCACTCAAAATTCCACTCACCTCCATTAAATTTCCACAAAATTTAATGCAATCTCTCATTAAATAAAACTCTTTTATTTATTTATTCAGAATTTTTTTAATTACTTTAATTAACAAATATTCACATAAAACCCTTGCTAGTATTCAATTTCACATGCAGAATCAGTTTCGGCAATTTCAGCCGAAACAGTTTCAGTGTCTAGTGAAATAAATTTTTGCGCTTTCCTTTTTCTTTCTCTGGCATATTATTTGTTCGAAATGGTGTCGGTATACCTTAAGTGTGTCGCCCTACGGTTCGTGAATAATGTAGACATGATCGATACCCCTCTCCAATCAATAATCAGCAGCGGGACCTGGAGATCCGTATTGACTCCCACAGATTCAACGATGACTTCTATGATCGTGTGAACCTTATATGCATGTAACTCAATCCCTTTTTCAAGATATATATTACATGTCCGAGATTCGATCATCGGTATCTCCATACCTAGTTTGATCTCGTTACCGACATGTACTCTTTTCTTGTTCCCGTGATATAACATTCTAGTGATGAAATCACTTGCTTGCAAGCTAACTAATGTGATATCACCGAGAGGGCCTAGAGTATATCTCTCTGTCATCGGGATGGACAAATTCCACTCTTTATCCATGAGCCTCAATATAACACCTTCATATCACTAAACCCATATTTATTTTCACCCTGTTACGGTGTGACGTTTGATGTTAGCAAGATACTCTTCTGGTGTTAGTGATTGGCATGATCTCATGGTCTAAGGACTAAGATTACTTCATATGATGTTATAGAAATATAAACACAATGACCTAGATCGTAATGCTATACTTCAGATGAATGTTCATCACACCATTCCAATAATGTTGTGACCTCGTTATTAACAACATCCAATGTCCATGATCAGGAAACCTTTGATCATCTTGTTAATCAACGAGCTAGTTTTTAAGAGAGGCATAACTAGGAACTTCATTTTTGTTTATTAAACACACATGTATTAACGTTTCTGTACTAATACAATTATAGCTGTCGGGGGGATTACCCCCGGGTAGGCTAACCGGACAGGATACAAGGAACTAAACTGCAGGCCGGCTGCCTAGCCGGATGCAGAAACTCAAAGACAGATCAGAGGAAAACTAGACCAAGACCAAGCTGGCAAACCAGCCAGACGGATAAGAAACATCAGCAAAGCCTACTAGCCGGCTGGGTTAAGTCAGCCAGCCGGAGCAAGACAGACCAGGAGTCAACCGGCAGAAAGACCAGCCGGATCAGACAAGGAAGGGAAGAAGAGTAGCCGGAGGGATCCGACCATCCGGCCTAGGAAGGTCAGCCGGCTAGGCCACTTGTTGGGGATATGCTATATGGGTATCCTCATAGCATGTCTCTTATCCGACTAACCCGGGTGGCCCATAGTCGGTAGCATAGCCTATGGCCTACTGGGCGGCCCAGTTAGGTGGATCCAGAAGGGAGGCCCATGCCGGATAAAGGAAGGATACGGTGGAGTCACCAGCGTACCCAGAGCCTTGGAGTGCAAGATACACAAGACTAGTAATAGACGGTGTAGAACTCTGTAACCTGTCTGGCTAGGACTTTTCCCTGTAACCCTAGGACCCGGCGACTATATAAGTCGGGCCTATGGGAGCCTTTAGGGCACAACTTCACATTACCTCGCACAGCGAACCTATCTCTGTAACTCGGCGTATTGCCATTATAGTGATTTGTAGCAGGAGTAGGATTCCGCCACCATTGTGGGATCTGAACCTGGGTAATCTGTGTTACCTCGTACCCGTCAACCGTCCGCCTTACCCCACGTCTCTAAACACGCACTGTGAGGACCCCTCCATGGCGTACTCGTCGGCAATACCACGACAGTTGGCGCCCTCCGTGGGGCTAGAGGCGCTTCAGGATCTTCAGCGGGCGAGGGCCAAGATCTTCGCGGGAATCGGCGAAACCGTGGCCATCGGTCGCGTTCTCTTCTACGGCAACGTTCCGATCGTCCCCCCCGACAAGTTCTAGATCCCGGCAAAGACAAACCCGACGCGGTGTTCGATCGTTCCTATCGGAGACATCCACCTCTTCATCGGCGAAACCGACTCGGGCCCTAGTTCCCTAGGAGTCGGAGGAGCATCAAGACCCGCACGGACCGCCTACGGGCAGGACACGTTCGCGGAAGGATCAAGGTCGGATCTCTCTTCGGAGTTTGCCGATAAAGATCGGAAAGCATCAAGACCCGCACGGACCGCCTACGGGCAGGATACGTTCGTGGAAGGATCAATGTCGGATCTCTCCTCGGAGTTTGCCGGCAAAGATCAGAAAAATTCAAGACCCACCCAAATCGCCCCTGTGCAGGATATAAAGGTGGAAGATCACTGCAAATCCGCTGGCTTTGTCCGTGCGTCTGGACAACAGAGATCCAAGTTCGTCGGCGTGGTTACCATCTTTGATCTGGCGCGCTGCATTCAGAGAGAGGGCGAAAAGCCCCGCAATTACCTGGCCAGGTGGCTCCGTGTACGAGCCGATCTGGCCCACTACCCCAATGATGATGCCATCTATCACTTTGTGGAAGGACTGGACCATGGCACGCTTCTCCGACATTCTCTAAGACGGCAACAGGCGTCAGGACGCCTCACCTTCGAAGGCATGGTGAACACCGTCAACAACTACGCGGAGGCTGAAGCGGAAGCTCAGACAGCGCTTGCGCTCATCGATGGAGCCCCTCTGATTCAGCCACCACCACCACCGCCTCCAGCCGCCATCGTCGCAGCAGCACCACCACTTCCAGTCATTGTCGAGGCTGTTGCACCTCCACCGCCCGTCATCGAGGAAGTCCTAGCACCCTCCGACTCTGTCATTGACGTGCTTTATGCTGATTTCAGTGCAGATTCAGAGGAAATAGACTTCAGTCTAGAAGAGCTAGACTCTGCTATGCAGGAGATGGAGGAGGAGTACTCGCGCGACGAGCAAGCTAATAACACCGTCATGTCTCGTGGGGTGTTCGTCACCATTGGGACAGCGATGGAAGAAGACCAGCCCGGGCAAGCTCCGCCTACGGCACTGGATAAGGGGAAGGGGCCACTAATTGCTGACGACATTGATCGCGCAAAGGTCATGCCGCCTCCGCCTAACCCGGTGCAGCAGCCGCAGGAACTCGACACTGGTCCGAGCAACAACAACACCGCGAACTTGCCGCCCCCAGCATCCACGTCGGCAGCAGCCCATGTTACTCCAGCTGATAGAGTGATGTATGGCAATCTCCTCGTTGAGCCTCTAACCGTTGATCATATCCGGAACGTGACTCAGCTTGACGAGAAGCGCCAGCAGCTGCTGGAGGAGGCGCAAGCCATCGCGGAGCAAGGCGCTAAACTAGATCGATATCTGGTCAACGCGCAGAAGTCCATAGAGAAAGCAAGAGCAATGGAGGCCGAGTACAAGACTCTGCTGCAGTAGCAGAAGGCTAAGAAAGCTCTGGCTCGTGTCATCAACGATCCTGGTGTACGACGCAACCTAGGATGGGCTCCCTCGAAGCCGGCACAGGCCAAGCCATACATTGATAGTGAAGGCAAGCAGGTGATGCCCACCCCACTCCTTAACCTCGCCGTCGCCAAGACCCTTCTGGAGCAGGATAGATCGCCTGAGGCAGTCGAGCAGGTCTATGACCTAGTGGCCAAGGCGGTAAAGTAGCAGGAAAAGGCCACCTCTTAGAGGCTTGAGTCTGACCCAGCGCTCTGCCGATCTAGCTAGTACAAACCGCCAAGGGACAGATCTCCTCAGGATGTCGGATCGCGGACGGGTTCATTAGAACGAAGACGGAGGGATGCGCACAACAGGAAGGATGCTATCCCCATATCCTCCGACCACGGAGAAAGAGCCCAACCTCGCCGCCCATCGCCACCGCCCCGATCCCCCCAACGTCAGGAATATTACAAGACTCACCATCGTACGGATATGCCCCCTCCAAAGCAGTACGGCATCGTCATCCGCGACAACGCGGCACAGACCCGTCATGATGGAGAGCGCCACCAAGGACATAAGAGCAGGTCACACCACATCCCTCCGCGTCCGTCAAGCAATCGTGACAGGCGTGGGGCATCGCAGGAGGGTAACAGCAATAAGGCTAACCCACCGCCACCTCCACCTCCGTCACCGCCAAGCAGTCACCATGACGGAAGAGGCCTGTGTTGTTCACGCAGCCCATCCCCTGTTGACAACAAGAAGAAGAACCCGGAGCCATACGATGCACGTTCACAGATCGATAAGATCCACGAGTCCTGGGAAGGACCATACCTTGGACCACGTTGCTTTGAACCTGCAATACGGTCCGCAACTTACCCCAAAGGTTTCCGGATTGACAAGACCATCAAGCCCTATGACGGCACCGCCGAGCCTGCCACATGGTTACAGGACTACGGAAACGCAGTGGAGATTGCTGGAGGCAACCCCAACGTCGCCGTCAAGTACCTCCCATTAATGTTGGCGGGCACGGCTCGTCAATGGATCGACGACTTACCGGAAAAATCTATCTACAACTGGCTGGACATGCAAGAAGCGTTCACCAAGAACTTTGAGGGTACATACAAGCGTCCCTGCACTGTGGGCGATCTACAGTGGTGCGTGCAAGAGAAAGACGAGACATCTCGCGCCTACCTCTCCCGCTGGCTGGACATGAAGAATTCCTGCGCAGAGGTGCACGCCCAGACCGGCATGGCCGCCTTCATCGATGGATTGGAAAGGGGAACGTTACTCCGACATAAGCTAAAGCGCTTGCAGGACAATCATCAGCTTGACTTGAATCAGATGATTCAGTTAGCTAGTGAGTTCGCAGCTGCCGACGGCGATGCTCGTGGATCTTTGCCGGCAACGGCCGTTCCAACCCAAGCTCGGAGGAACAGAAGTACAAAGTGGAAAACCACTCCAGAAGAAAAGCAATCTACCGACATGGTCGCCATGACTTTTGCAGGACGAGGAGAAGGCGGACAACGTGGCCGAGGAAGGGGAGGAGGCCGTGGGCAGCAACGAGGAAGTGAAACCAACTCGGTATGCCGCGTACGAAGAGTACCGCGATATGCCGTGCCTCGTACACCTCGATGTCAATGGCAAGGCCACCCATACCAATCGACACTGCAAATTCGTCAACGACCTCAAGGAAGACCCGGAGTCTGGCTACAAGCAAAGTCGGAAGAGCAGACCGCGAGGCAAGGGCAAGGGGAAGAAGGAGGAGGAGTCCAAAGATTCAAGTGACATGTACGAGGACGTTGACCCCAAGCACGCCGCCAAGAGCGACGACAAGGGCAAGAACCCCTTCGCAAAGAAGGCCCCAGTCTACCACACTTTCCTTGGCACCCCCACCGTCTGACAACAGAAGACCTCTCTAAGGATCCTGATGGCCACTCTCCCCCCAGTCCCCCAATACCTGCGCTGGTCGGAGGTTCCAATCACTTGGGACAGGACAGACCACCCAGACATTGTGCCCACGGAGAACCAATACGCCATGGTCATTAACCCATTGATTGACGGCGTGGAGTTCACCAAGTGCATGGTGGATAGTGGAAGCAGCATCAACATCATGTACCTGGATACACTGCAGAAGATGAAATTGACGGAGGCAAACCTAAGGCGGACCAACACCGTGTTCCATGGCCTAGTTCCTGGACGGGAGGCTCGGTCCCTTGGGTGCATTACACTTCAGGTAGCCTTTGGCGACGTTAATAATTACCGCCAAGAACGCATGACCTTTGAGGTGGTCCCCTTCAAGAGCGTGTACCACGCCATATTCGGCCACGACATATTCCACACGTTCATGGCCAAGCCATTCTTCGTCTACAACGAACTCAAGATACCTGGACCAAACGGTGTCATCATCGTATCCGGAAGCTTTACCAAGGCAAGGGACTGCGAGATCAATGAAGCAGCCATTGCAGAAGCTGTCCTCTACAGCGAAGAATTCAAGGAGATCCAGAGCAATGTCAATGACTCAGAGATGCCCACGTCGAAGAAGCAGATCTCCGACTTCGCTCCTGCGTTCAAGGCCTCCATCAAGACCAAGCCGGTGGAACTTGTGGTAGGCGATGCCTCCAAGACCGTCGCCATTGGGACGAACCTGGATCCCAAATAGGAAGACGCGCTCGTCGAGTTCCTCCGTGAGAATAGGGACATCTTTGCCTGGCAACCTGCCGACATGAAAGGTGTACCTAGGGAACTTGCCGAGCATATCTTAAACATAGATCCAAAATGTAAACCAGTGAAACAACCTCTACGACGCTTCGGAGATGAGAAGAGACACACCATTGGCAAAGAGATATCTAGGTTACTTAAGGCTGAGTTTATCCGAGAAGTCCTTCACATCCGATGGGTGGCCAATCCTGTACTTGTCCCCAAAAAGGGAACCAATGAATTAAGAATGTGCGTTGATTACACTGGCTTGAACAAAGCATGTCCCAAAGATCCGTTTGCTTTGCCTTGCATTGACCAAGTCATTAACTCGACGGCTGGCTCGGAACTTTTGTGTTTTCTCGATGCATACTCAGGATACCACCAGATCAAGATGAGGAAGTCGGACCAATTGGCCACTTCGTTCACTACCCCATACGGCATGTTTTGCTATGTCACGATGCCCTTTGGGTTGAAAAACGCAGGTGCTACCTACCAGCGGACAATGCAACGTTGCCTTCACGACCAAATTTGTCAGAACGTTCACGCCTATGTGGATGATATCGTGATGTCTAAAAAGTCAAATGACTTAATATCCAACTTAAAAGATACCTTTGATAATATCCGGAAATACAACATGATGCTCAACCCTAAGAAGTCTGTCTTCGGGGTTCCAGCCGGAAAACTGTTGGGCTTCATCGTTTCCGAGCGCGGAATCAAGGTCAACCCGGAGAAAATCAAGGCCATCTTAAACATAAACCGTCCGACATGCCTAAAGGACATCCAACGACTAACATGTTGTGTTGCAGCAGTTAGTCGGTTCATCAGACGACTTGGAGAGAAGGCCCTGCCGCTGTATAAGTTGCTGAAGAAGGCGGAAAAATTCACATGGACAGACGAGGCAGATGCAGCATTGAAGCATCTCAAGGACATTCTTTCCTCAGCGCCCATCCTTGTAGCACCCGAGCCTGGTGATCCCCTATTAATTTACATGGCGGCAACCAACCGGGTTATCAGCATCGTCATCGTGGTAGAGCGGAAGGAACCAGACCATGAACACGGAGTTCAACGACCAGTTTACTACGTAAGCGAGGTCTTGACGGAGTCTAAGCAGCGTTACCCGCACTACCAAAAGATAGCTTATGGAGTATTCCTTGCTTCACGGAAGCTGAGGCATTACTTTCAGGAGCACCCAATCACAATAGTGAGCAAGGCTCCACTATCCGACATTATCAACAACAGCGACGCTACAGGAAGGGTCGCGAAGTGGGGCATTGAACTTGCCGCCTTCGAGATCACCTACAAAAGATGCGACGCTATCAAGTCACAAGCCTTGGCAGATTTTATTGCAGATTGGATGGAGATGCCGGATGCTACTCCGTTGCCGGAACCAGAGTACTGGGTGATGCACTTTGACAGATCAAAGTTGCTCAACGGCTCGGAGGCTGGTGTATTGCTACAGTCACCAAAAGGAGACAAGCTACACTATGTTCTGCAGATCCACTTCGAGGCTACAAACAACATGGCGGAGTATGAAGCACTCATTCACGGATTGCGTGTAGCCAAGGATATCGGCATCAAGCGCATAGTTTGCTATGGAGATTCCGACTTGGTTGCCCAGCAGGTGGCTGGCACCTGGAATGCGTGGAACCCTATGATGGCGGCATATCGCGACGAAGTGGACGAGATAGCCAAGAGCTTCTTGGGCTACGAAGTCAAGTATGTGCCTAGGGACCAAAACGAGGCAGCTGATCTATTGTCTAAACTTGGATCAGGGCGAAAGCAAATTCCACCAGGAGTTTTCCTAGAGCATCTACGCACACCATCCGTGAAGGGCGCCGACATCGACAACCCAGATAGAGCTGATTCTTTCGTCAACATGGTGACAAAGATCCCTCCGGCTTGGACAAAACCGTTCATGGAATATCTCGAACACGGAACTTTGCCCGACGACGAGGTCGAAAGACGGCAGATAGTATGACGAGCAAAGGGTTATACCATAATCAATGGGCAACTCTACAAAAGGAGAACTACTGGTGTATACCTAAAGTGTGTTTCCCAGCTAGAAGGTATGGAAATCCTACGCGAAATCCATCTCGGAGATTGCGGGCATCACACCGCTCCTCGATCGTTGGTCACGAAAGCCTTCTGGCAAGGATTCTACTGGCTGACCGCGAAGGCGGACGCCGACAAGCTGGTTGAAACATGCACATGATGCCAGTATTATGCCCGACAACCACATGTTCCTGCTGAAGAATTGTGAACAATACCAATAACTTGGCCATTTGCAGTCTGGGGGCTAGACATGGTGGGGCCATTACAAACGGCACCGTGTGGGTTTACGCATCTGCTTGTAGCAGTTGACAAATTCACCAAATGGATAGAAGCTAAACCCATTAAAAAGCTTGATGGGGCAACTGCCCTCAGGTTTGTCTGGGATCTAGTGGTGAAATTTGGTCTCCCACATAGCATCATCACCGACAATAGAAGCAACTTGTCACTCGGAGAAGTGGAGGCCTACTGCTGGGACAAAGGCATCCGACTTGACCTTGCGTCTGTGGCACACCCACAATCCAATGGTCAAGTTGAGCGAACCAATGGATTAATTCTGCAGGGAATCAAGCCACGTCTTGAGGCACCGCTACATAGAGCAGCTGGAGCCTGGGTGGAAGAATTTCCATCTGTGCCGTGGAGTTTACGAACTACACCTAACAGATCCAGCGGCTACACCCCTTACTTCATGGTATATGGAGCAGAAGCCATCCTACCCTCCGACATCCTCCACGATGCACCAAGAGTTGCCGCCTACGATGAAGATGACGATGAAGAATCCAGACGCCTTGATGTGGACCTTCTCGAGGAGGAGCGCGTTTTGGCATGCCAAAGATCCGCCATCTACCAGCAGAAGCTATGCAGCTACCATAGTCGCCGCGTTCGCCATTGCTCGTTTAAAGAGGGGGATTTAGTACTCTGACTTAAGCAGAATAATTCACACAAATTATCCCCGCCATGGGAAGGACCGTTCATCATAAGCAAGGCGCTGCTCAATGGGTCTTACTACCTTGTCGACAATCGTGATCTCAAGGATAGACCCAATGAGGATCATAAGCGTAAGCGACGTGACACGGATGATGACTACCCGGAGCTTGATCGGCCATGGAACATAGCACAGCTACGTCCTTTCTACACTTAGCATTTTTATCTAATCGTGTACCTCTTATATGATCAATGAAATAAAGCTCTTTGGTTCACTCATATTGTTGAGTCTTTTACCTCCTTTAGTGTTCATTTTTGGATCATATAAACCTTTATGCACAAGCTTTGCGATTGCACTTGTGAAAATTCCGCCTACGGGCGTTAGCTTAAGTTTTCTGGTCTACACGTTCTTTGTTGTTTTTATGTGGATTCTGGAGTAGTGACTTTTGGCACTTATTGTTGGCGATTTTGTGCTAAGGTTATTGACGGTGCCATTGGGCATCATCGCCTAAGCGCATTGTTCCGACAACGAGTCTTCCGACTCACGAAAAGTCAAGCATAAGAACCAGAGTAACGGATAAGCCAACACTTGCTTAAAAAACATATACATACTGGGCATTAATTCTTAAGTAGCAGGATACGACAGCCATTGTTTTCCGCCTTAAGATTACATCACCAAGTTTTTTTTCAATGCACACTCCAGAGGTGAAACAAGAATTAAAAGTGTTTTTTCACTCCTTGGGTGCAGGGGACTTGGAGGCCGCATCATCACCAGCCGGAGATTCACCCTCAGCGTCACCACTGTGAGGAGACTCGGAGGATTCAGGGTTGGCGTTGTCAAGAAAGATCCTGGGCACGAAGACGTCGACGTCCACCAACTCGGCAACCCTGGTGTCATAACCCGCGAGTGATGACAGGATGGCTTCGTGATAGATTTCCTTGCCGTCATCATCTACGTCGGGGATACCAGATGTCACCGTGTCGATGTCGGCACCTTCATAGTGTGACTTCACCATGGACAACGCCATCCTTGCGCCAGCCCGTGCACATGAAGGTTTCCATCTTGCGACACGCTCGGGGGCTCGGCGCAGAATCTCCGAGTACTTCACCATGGAGTCGGAGGCCTTGATATAAATTTTAAGGGGCTTGGCAATCTCCTTGGCTTGGGCGATGGCGGTGTTGATGAAGTTGCCGGCAAGAATCATGCATTCCTTGTCCGAAGGAGGCGAGCGGGTTAAGCCCATGGGCGCTGAAAATTCCGACAATGATTGCATGAGTTCAATAAATTCTAAGTATCCAGACTACAGAGCCACAAGGCGGAGGATACTTACTGAAGATGTTGGCCTTAGCCTGCCAGACGACGTCGCCAAGGATTCCTTCTCTTGTTGGAGGAGCTTAAATGCCTCGCTATGGCGAAGGTTTTGCTCATCGGCAGCTTGCTTCTGATCCTTTAGGATCGCAAGCTCCTCCTTCAAGCGATTGATCTCAGCGGAGGCGGAGTCTTGCAGGGCTTTCATGGAATCCTCGTGCATCTTCAGCATTTCTTCCCTCTCCTTCTTAAGGATCTTGTTCTCGTTGTCCAGCTGCTGGATGTGCTTGGACTGCTCGAAAATATCCTTGGCCTTGGCTACATGCTCTGCAAGTCTGAGAAAGCAAAGTACACAGTGAGTACTCGAAAAAGGAAGGCACAGAAGTAAGATGGAAGTGCGCAAAAAGAAAACAGACTCTTGTTTTTGATGATCTGTTCCTTCAAGATGGCGGTTTTACCCTTTTCAGCTTCAAGGTCCACGCGCATCTTCTGGTACTTATCGTTGGCCATGCCCCTCCGAGCATTCTCGTTCTATGGAAACAAACACAAAGTCAAGTTGTTGTTTAGTCCGCTTAGAGCCCCTAGTCGGAGATTTTCCATCTAGGCGCCCGGGGGCTACAGCGAAAGGTTCTAACTTAGCAATATGCTTAGCTTTTCTTTAAAGCATCTAGTCGGAGCTAATTCAGTTCTCAACTAGAAGCTTGGGGGCTACAGTATAAAGTTTTAACTCGGAAAATGCTTAGCTTTTCTTTAAGTATCTAGTCGGAACTAATTAAGTTACAACTAGAGGCTTGGGGGCTATAGCACTTAAAATTATGAACATTGTGTATGCTACTCTTAAAGCATCTAGTCGGAATAATTTCTTCCATCTAAATGCTTGGGGGCTACAGTGCGAGTTCTTTCTAACTTAGTCACTCTTAGAGCATATAGATGAAAAACCAATGGTTTTCCGTCTACATCCTCGGGGGCTACAGTGGGATACTCATATGAAATGCAAAAGATAAAGTAAAACTTACAAGTGCGATGATCTTGAGGTTTGTAGCACTCTCGGCCAGCAGCTTGCCAAAGGAAACGTTGTTACTTCGCAAGATGTCTGCTTGATGGAGTATCTCCTCAAGACCGCACGTCGGAGATGACGACACTCCTCCAGGAACCATAGTTTTGCTACCCGGCGTAAGCACCGGGTAAACAATCTTTGGCAATTCAAAGGGTTTCTGGGGAGTAGAGGCGCCGCCTTCGGCAGAAGTACCAGCACCCTGGGCTTGGAGCTTGTCGGAGCGGAGGAGGACTTAACGGCAGGAGTAGCAGGGGAAATGGCGGGGGAAGAGTCGCGATGCAGCATATCTTTGATATTTCTAGAAGCCCCAAGAGTCTTGGAGGACTTCTTGAGGCTGGTTGTGGCTTTCTTCCTGAAATGTGCAAAATGCATAAGTACAGGAATAAGACAGATAAACAAGACAATGTCGGAGAATAAGAAGCTTACACTAGGGGAGGCGCTTTGGCAAACATCCCGGTGGCTTTCTTCTTTTCCGCCTCCAGGGCGGCAGTACTCTTTTTGGAGGCTCCACCCTTCGTCTTCTTCTTCTTGCCTCCGTCGGGAGCATCAGCGGTGGAGCTCTTCCGCTTTCGCGCTAACGGGGCATCATCGTCGGACACGACCGTGACTTCCTTCATCTTGGGATCATAGATTTGGGCGGCCAGGTTGCCCTCCTCTATATCGCTAAGCTGTTAAGTAAGAAATCATTGTGTTAGACAGGATGGTATTGGCAAGACAGAAAAACTGGAGCAATGTCATACACGGAAAATAAGTACCTACCTTTGGGCACTTTCCGTCTACGAACATGTCGTAGGTGAGGGTGAAGCCACGCTTCTTGTCCTTCACCTTGACGATGTCCTTGAGGCGAAACTTGACGGAGTCGCTCGAGAAGTTGTCCTCGGAGATCCGGAGGGTATCCCTTCGGTCGCTGGTGTACTCGTGCATAAGCTTTGTACGGTGCTGCAGAGGTTGGATCCGCCAGATGAACCAGCACATGGCTAGGTCCAAGCCGGTTAGACCCGTCTCTACAAACCACTCGATCCGCCTTATTGCGCGAGAAGCGTTGAGGTTGGAGGGAAGGGAGGCATGGGATCGCCATGTGGGGACTTCAGCGGCGGCTCCATCCACGAAGTCCGGGTACGTTACTTCTTGTCCCGCCAAAGGAATGTCGGGGCCGTAGAAGTACGTCCGCTGCCAATTTTTGCATGACTCGTGGCCGACGATGTCGGGGAACCGCCGGCCAGGACGGATCTTGAAGATTATGGTGCCATAGTTTCTAAGCTCTTCCCTACTGTGTCCGGCTTCAAGTTTGACGGTGAAGAAGTAGACAAACAAATCTAACCTAGGCCTAATCCCCAGGTAACCCTCACAAAGTGCCGCGAAGTTGCTAAGCACTAAGATACTATTGGGGGAGAGGTTGTGGGGTTGGACCTTGAAGTGATTCAAGGCGGACAGGAAAAAGTGAGAGATGGGCAGAGAAACGCCGCGTACCAATTGCGCCTTGAGGTATACTTTCTCTCCGGCTTGGGGAGAAGAGGTCACCTCGCCGGCCGGCGCCGCCCGCCAGGCGAGCCCCTCCGTCACAGGGAGATAACCCTCAGCGACCATCTCTTGGATGTCGCGGCCGGTGATGTCCGAGCCGCGTCAGTCGCCTTTGTGCGAGTCTGGCTCCTCTTCCAGGGGCTCCAGCGCCGCCAGGTTATGGTCGCCGCCAATAGTTTCTATCACCGCCGATACGGGGATGACCAGACCCTCTGGGGGCACGACGACGGAGCTCGCCGGCTTCGCCGCGGCTTCGCTCGACGCCGCCATTGATGGGGATGAGATGTTGCTAGCCATGGAGGAGGGAGAGGGCGCGACTGGTGCAGAGAACAAGGCTAGGGTTACTCGAGGTTTTCGCGAAGAGCTCGAGGAGGCGCGCGGCTGGAGGAAGAAGACGATGACGCGAGAGAATGGGGTGAAAAAGTGGCAAGTGTCCCATGGTTACTATTTATCTTACTCTGCGTCAGGATTCGTGCAACTAATCGGACGGTTGCCGCGTAAACGACGTGTTTGTGAACGTGCGTGGTAATTTCGCCACGTCTCCAACCGCCTCCGCCAACGGTTCGTATCGCTTGCGCGGGAAAATCGGATATGATTATGTTCTCTGCATGTGTGAGTTACGAGGCGTCGCTGACCTACAGCCTACGTCGTCATAACTGACATGGTAGATGAGCCGTCCCATCGAAGATTTCGGCATGGACGGATTTAATCCGACAACGGGAGCGTATGATGGAAGATTCGGTATTTCTCCGACTTACTCATAGAAGACGGAGAAAACCTTGCAGGGTTCTTTTGGGAGGACTACAAGATATTGCTTGACGATTTGCCGACATCCATCTAGACGGAGCATTCCACGGGAAGAGGCAAGACGGCGCAAGATCTCGGAGTTCTCTGGGGGCTACTGTTGGGGATATGCTATATGGGTATCCTCATAGCATGTCTCTTATCCGACTAACCCGGGTGGACCATAGTCGGTAGCATGGCCTATGGCCAGCTGGGCGGCCTAGTTAGGTGGATCCAGAAGGGAGGCCCATGCCGGATAAAGGAAGGCTACGGTGGAGTCACCAGCGTACCCGGAGCCTTGGAGTGCAAGATACACAAGACTAGTAATAGACGGTATAGAACTCTGTAACCTGTCCGGCTAGGACTTTTCCCTGTAACCTAGGACCTGGCGACTATATAAGTCGGGCCTATGGGAGCCTTCACATAACCTCGCACAGCGAACCTATCTCTGTAACTCGGCGTATTGCTATTATAGTGATTTGTAGCAGGAGTAGGATTCCGCCACCGTTGTGGGATCTGAACCTGGGTAAGCTGTGTTACCTCGTATCCATCAACCGTCCGCCTTACCCCACTTCTCTAAACACACACTGTGAGGACCCCTCCATGGCGTACTCGTCGGCAATACCACGACACCACTCTAGTTGGCCACCCAAGACAGGCAATGTATAGGGTGACGTAGAGCACAATGTGCAGTACACCTAGGACGACGGACAAGACAGAAAGGAGACTCAGACACTCGGCACATACTGACGACTTTACCAATGACGGTTGCAACAGTAGACAATAGGTGGCACTGTGCGTAACTACCCACACGGTGAGCACTGTAGATGGCGTGGCGGCATGGGCTTGACTGTGGGTACACGCCCTCCATGTCGGCCACTGTAGATGACCTAGCCGGCTGGGGCCCGCCTGTGGAACCCGCCAGTCGGGAAGGCCGTTGCCCATGCTGCCTCGGCCTATATAAGGGGCGACAGGGGCAACATAGCAATGGTTGGAATCTCCTAGATCATTAGCCAGACTAGATACAGCTCGAGGAGCCTTGTAGCCCTTTGTGTTCATCCCTATAGTCAGATTGGCAGGTGTAGGAGTTTTACCTCAACCCGAGGGCTTCGAACCTGGGTACTTCTTGTGTCACCGCTGCTTTCTTGTACCAAATCCCGCATGCGGATGCCGTCGCACGCTTCCCTTCTTGCTCCCACACCTCTATCTAGCCTTCTTAGGCTCTGCCGTTTCCATAACGACGACAGTTGGCGCCCACCATGGGGCAGAGATGGCGGCGACCGGAGTGACGTTCCGCACGGGACCCTGCACTTCATCCGGAGAGCGCGTGGCCTCCGTCCTCATGCTCACGCTGGAAAATTCGACTGCGTTATCGACAACGCTCGCTGCTTCGCTGGATCCAGTTTCCCGGCAGGCGGCTCCATCCTGCTATTTGGCGACCTGCACGTCTATGTTGCTACCTTGCCGGAGCATTTCCCTCTGGAAATCGTCTCTTTCGCCGAGACGTTGCCCTCAGCTGGCAGCGCGCTCGCTGCGCCCGACGCCATGGATGTGATCATGGCCTGCTCATGCAATAGCCGTCGTCCCCCTCTCGAGCGCGGCATCGACCAAGGCTCGTCCACTCTGGTGCGTGAGAAGGGCCTGGTGGAAGAGGTTATCGAGGAAGTCCTCGAGCTAGTGCATCCCGGGGACGACCCGGATATAGCCATGGCCAAGATCGAGGAGGCGCATGAGCGTCTGCTCTAGCAGGCCCAGGGCTTGGCCTCCACCAACTATTGGATGGATAGCAACATCCACGAGTATAATCGCGCCCATGGCTTCACCCCGGCTAATGAGGATCCTAGCCGGCTGGGCTCCGTGCAGCGCCACGGGGGAGAGCTAGGTGCCCGCTTAGAGAACGATCTTGATCTGGCTTCCTGCATGTACTCCGCCCGTCTACGACACCGCGGTCAAGAATGTCCGGGCGGCGCGAGCCGTCGCGAAGGACCTACCTCACCTGGAGGGGGAGGAAATGCTGCGCCAGTTCCAGCGAGTGTAGCATCTACTACGCATGGCTGACAAGCAGGCCGAGGCCCGCTCGCGTCGCGCATGAGGCAAAAGGCTGGTTCCCGTTGGAACCGTTCGGCTGGAAACATTCGGGGAGGACCCCGCCAGACTGAGTGCTCCGCATCTCCGGGTCAACAACCCCTGCGCTCCAAGCGTCGCCAGCAGCCAACCCCGCGACGATCAAGGTGCCACGAGCCACCCGCAACCAGCTGGCCAGCAACCACCTACACCCCCTCCACCATCCTTCCTCTCTGGCCAGGTGGGGACTCCCAATCCGGTTGAGCCGGATGCGCGCGCCCGCATTTCCCTCCTAATGGAAGCTCGCATCACCGAACGCAACCGGCCAAGTGTGCTTTGGGCCACGCATCCAGATGGAGCCCTTCCTCGACAAGTTTTCTCTGCCACGGGACACCCCCAAGTATGATAGCAGCATGAAGCTGGAGGACTGGCTAACCGACTACGTCACCGCAGTCGGAATCGCCCACACCAACAAGCGCATGGCTGTCCGCTACATTCCGCTCATGCTGACCGGCTCGGCGAGAACTTGGCTCAACAGCCTAGCGCCCAACAACATCAATGCCTGGTCGGACTTCGAGAAAGTCTTCATTCGGAACTTCAACGACACGTACAAGCGTCCCGGTAGGCCCCGCGATCTTTCTCTGTGCGTCCAGGGAGACCGCGAGTAGGATCGCGCGTATCTCACCCGTAGGACCGAGCTGCGCAACTCATGCAAAGGGGTGGTTGAGAACCAAGCAATTGCTTTCTTCATCGAAGCGTGCCGCAAGGGCACGATGCTGCGCCACCGAATGCTGTGCGATGAGACCAATACCATGGAGGAGCTGATGACCGTCGCCGACCAGTATGCTACCGCGAACGCGGTAATGAATAAGCCCCTCCGGGTAAACTCGGAGGGACGTCCGGTTCCCACTAATCCGGCTCGGGAGAATCTAGCCGGTCAAGGCGGAGATGTCGGGTCGTCCCGACGGCACGGCAACGACCGACGCTACCAGGGCAAGCGCCCGGTTGAGAAGTAGAGCCCGCGCTACCACCAGCGACAAGTCAACGCGGTGTAGGGCGCGCCGGCCCACAACGACAAAAGGTACATGAATGCCTTCACCTTCGATCAAATGTTCGACGGGCCCTGCAAGTACCACAACGGCACCAAGCTGGCTACACACACCACTCGGCAGTGCAGCTAGACCCACCACATCAAGGAGCAGGCCGGATCACCGCCTCTCCCCCACCCCCACCCGGCGGTCCCCCGCTACCAGCTAGGGCAGCCGTCAACAACCGCGGTAATGGAGTCTACCCCCAGCAGCACGAGAACTACTACATCTTCGAGGCCGAGCCGATTGACAATCGCGGCAGGAAGCAGCATAGCGTGGAGGTGAACACTGTCGTCCCCCTAGTCCCCCTGCGTCTCAACTAGTCCGAGACCCCCATCACCTGGAGTTAGGAGGACCAGCCGGATTCGCTCCCGAATCCCGGGGGCTACACGATGGTGCTGGACCCCCTCGTCATCTCCGACGCCCACACCTGTCGGTTCACACGCGTGCTGGTAGACGGTGGGAGCAGCTCAACCTTCTCTACTGGTCTTCCATGGAGAAGCTGGGTATCCGGGAATGTGACCTCCAGCCCTCGACCACTGTGTTCCATGGCGTCGCGCCTGGGCCACCGTGCGTCCCGCTGGGCAAGATCCGGCTGGATGCCATATTTGGTTCGGAGGAGAACTTTCGGCGCGAGCCAATCTGGTTCGAGGTGGTCAACCTCGCCAGCACCTACCATGTCCTTCTCGGGCGCCCTGCCATTGCAAAGTTCATGGCGGTCCCCACTACGCATACCTCAAAATGAAGTTGCCGGGGCCGAATGGTGTGATCACTATGGACGGATGCTACAAAAGGTCCATGGCCTGTGCGAAGGAGGGCGCCAAGATAGCCGAGGCTCGGCTCATCTCTGAGGAGAAGCGCGAGATGCTGCGCAATGTGGCCATGCTACAGCAAGAAGTGCCGGCTGGCATGAAGCCGACTGGGGACATGGCGTTCTAGCCGTCCAAGGAGACCTGGCAGATCCCGCTCGACCCGGTTGACCCCTCCAAGTGCGTCACCATCGGTGCCGGCTTGGACAGCGAATATGAAAGCGCGCTCGTCAACTTCCTCCCTGAGAATCGGGACATCTTCTCATGGTCTCCCAAAGACATGCCTGGTGTGCCGAGGGAGTTCGCCGAGCACTCGCTTCATGTGCGCCCTAATGCCAAGCCGGTCAAGAATCCCCTCTGTCGCTTCACGGAGGACAAGAGAAAGGTCATCGGCGACGAGATCGCCCGGCTACTTGCTGCTGGCTTCATCATGGAAGTATACCACCCGGACTGGCTGGCCAACCTAGTCCTGGTGTTGAAGAAGAACAAGACCTGGTGTATGTGTATCGACTACACTAGCCTGAACAAGGCCTGCCTGAAAGACCCCTTCGCTATGCCCCGTATTGATCAAGTGATTGACTCTACGGCCAACTGCGATCTCCTTTCCTTCCTTGATTGTTATTCCGGCTATAATCAGATCCGGCTAAATCCGGCTGATCAATTGAAAACGTCGTTCATCACCCTGTACAGGGCTTACTGCTATGTAACCATTCCATTCGGCCTGAGGAATGCAGGTGCTACCTATCAGTGCTGCATGCAGAAATGCTTGCACTCGCAGATTGGCCGGAATGTGCACGTGTACGTGGACGACCTCTTCATCAAAACGAAGGAGAAGCAGGCCCTGTTGGAAGATCTCGGCGAGACGTTCGCGAACCTCCGCCGGCACCAGATGAAGCTAAACCCAGAGAAGTGCGTGTTCGGCGTGCCAGCCGAATAGCTCCTAGGCTTCCTCGTGTCGAGCCGAGGAATCGAGGCCAGCCCGGAGGAGATCGTGGCCATCGAGAGGATGCAGCCGCCCAAGAGCTTGCTTGGTGTCCAGAAGTTCATCGGCTACTTGGCTTCCCTCTGCCGATTCTTCAGCCAGCTGGGCGAGAAGGCCCTGCCCCTGTACCAGCTGATGAAGAAGACGGACAAGTTCACTTGGACGGCTTAGGCGGACACGGCCTTCCACGACCTCAAGAGCATGCTGTCAACGGCACCGGTTCTCGCCAAGCCGACTGCAAAGGAGCCGATGCTGCTCTACATAGCCGCCACCAACCGGGTAATCAGCGTCATCCTGGCGGTGGAACGACCAGAGGCAGGCATGGCATAGCCGATTCAGCGGCCTGTCTACTACCTCAGCGAGGTGCTCTCCCTCTCCAAGCAAAACTACCCCCACTACCAAAAGATGTGTTACGGGGTGTACCTGGCTTGCAAAAAGCTCAAGCACTACTTCCAGGAGCATCCGCTCACCGTGGTATCCACTGCGCCGTTGGGCAAAATCTTTGGAAACAAAGATGCCATGGGCCGGGTAGCCAAGTGGGCCATCGAGCTGGCCGCCTACTGCATCCGGTATGAGCCCCGGATCACCATCAAGTCTCAAGCAGTGGCGGACTTCTTTGTCGACTGGACAGAGAACCAGTACCTTCCACCAGTTCTAGATTCTGACTAGTGGAGGTTACACTTCGATGGCTCGAAGATGTACGGGGGCTTGGGAGCCGGCATCGTGCTCACCTCACCCAAGGGAGACCGGCTGGAGTATGTGCTGCATATCCACTTCACCGCGTTGAACAACGTCGCCGAGTAAGAAGCTCTCGCACACAGGCTCTGGCTCGAGATAGATATCGGCATCCGCCGGATCCTTTGCATCGGCGATTCAGATCTGGTGGTGCAGCAAGTATCCGGTGAGTGGGGCGCTCGGGACGCCAACATGGCCCTATACCGGTTTGACGTCTAGTTGCTCAATGCTGGCTTCGAGGGATGTGAATTCCACCACGTCCCCCGCACCAACAGCGAGGCAGTCGACGCGCTCGCGTGATTCGAATCCAACAGAGAATCTATCCCGCCCAGAGTGTCCTTGGAGCACCTTTGCAAGCCCAGCATCACTCCTTCTCCAGAATCCGAGTTCATCATCTGGGTAGCAGACCCAGGAGCTACCGACTCGAAAGATCTGGGCCCCATTGTTGTGCCCTCCGGCTCGAAAGACCCGGGGGCTGCCTCCTCTTCAGGCAAGACGTCATCGAGCAAAGCAAAAGGCCCGGGGGATGCCGACTCGGGTATCCCACCCGGCCGAACTCCGGATGAGCTCTAGATCGTGCCGACGGGCGTCTTCACCATCTGGGAAGTTCCATATTGGGCCCAGCCCTTCATGAACTACCTCCTCAACGAGGTGGATGCAAGGTAGATCCGGCGCCACGCACACACGTACACCATCATCAAAAAGAAGTTGTACAAGGGCAACGCCGCAGGCTTTTTCTAGCGGTGCGTCAATGTGGACACCGACTATCGACTGCTGAAGGAGATCCACTAGGAGGAGTGCGGTCACCACGCCTCTTCCCAAGCCCTGGTGTCAAAGGCGATGCGTCATGAATTCTACTGGCCCACTGCTTCGGATGACGCGAACCAGTTGGTTCGCACGTGCAATTGGTGCCAGCAGGTGGAAAGAGCCAACGGCTTGGTGCTAGCCGGAATCAAGCCCCGGCTGATCGATCCACTAGAGCGATCACCCGACTGCTGGATCGAGGAGCTACCTGATGTGTTGTGGAGCCTCCACACCATAACATGCATCTGGGATTAAAAATCCGGGTGTTGACAAGTTGGTATCAGAGCCATCCTGACCATAGGAGACCCTAGTTTAGAATGGACGTTTGAATCAAAAACTTAGTTTGAAAACCAAGGAAGTGAGTATTTGTGAAAACTTATTCTCATTCTTATCACTTAGACTCTTTCATAAAAATTCATGTCCCTCAAAAATTCTTGCAAACTTACATAAAATTTGACACACTTGATCACTCTAGTAACTTACTCATCCTATATTCTTATAAATGGACGTGAAGTACAAAAAGTTTTATCAGTTGGGGAATGGAGGAGACCTCATCTTTGAGCGTGACTTGGACCAGCTGTCAGAGATGCTGGAGCGTCTGCAGCCCGAGTTCTTTGGAGCTCAGCTCAACAATTAGGAAGGAGAGGATTTGTAGTGGCTAGTTGTTGCAAGCCTCCGAGGAAAGATTGAAGCCCCCACCTCAGAGGGAATTCAGTTCACCTTGAGAGAGAACAACTGGCTCGATGGACTTGCCAGGGCCATGTAGGAAGATCTTGCCCACTTGTGTGGGCAGAGTATCAATCAAATCAAGGGTACCCGCTTTGAGTTTTACCCAAGGCGTGATGTTATGGGACATCCACTGGAGGCCCCATATCACCACAAGATGAAGAGTCAATTGGACCACCTCAGCTTCATGATGTATGACCGTGAGAAGGAGTTAGACAATGCCTGCTCCTATGCCAACCACAAGTACGCCATCACCGCCAAGAAGGATCAGACTATTGCAATTCTAGTGAAGGATAGCCAGTCTCGTCGCCCTCAGCTCGACAAGAAGGAGCGCATCATTGCCCGTCTTCGCCACATGATCACAGATTTGGAGGATAACATCCACGAGAGAGATATGCAGTTGGAGGAGAGGGATAATTCAGGGGAAGAACTTCGTGGAGACCCCTACTCCAATCTCAGCGATGATGATGACTTTATGGAGGATCAGTCCATGGACTTCTTCACGGATGAGGATTACTTCTCCTTCATCAATGATGATGATGAGGATGATGAGGACACTTACTCCAAGGAGTAGTAGCACTTGAGCACTACCGTTAGTGAGTTGTATTCGGTCCCACTATATCGTAGTTTCATAGAATGGTTCTTAAAACCATCTGTTTTCCTTTGTTGTGGTGTGTGTTGTATCATGTGCTATGAATGAATGAATGAATGAAATAAAGTTTCTAGAAAAATATGAGTCAAACTTCAAAAACTTTTCAAACACAAAACCCCTGAAACTTAGAAATTTCCCTCTTTTCTCATGATCTATCTCAATCTTCAAATGCCTCGCGGAGGAAGCACTTCATCCCCGGACCCGATGCTACAAATCTTGCAAATGTTGGTTTCGGATCGCGAAGCCGAAAGAGCCGAACGTCAAGGCAACTTAGCCACACTTCAACAGATAGCTCAGATGGCCAACAACAATCAAGGCCGTGGAAATCAGGACAAACATGGATCTAAACTCAAGAATTTCCAGAACACCAATCCACCCGTTTTCACTAAGTCTGAAGAGACCCTAGATGCAGATGATTGTCTGCAAACGATGGAGAACAACCTAGAAGTTGCAGGAGTGGAAGCTAACGAGAAGGTGTTGTTTGCCACCCACTATCTGGCTGGAGATGCAAGAGCATGGTGGAATAGCGTTTGCGCAATGACTGTAGGACAGATGATGACTTGGGAAGAGTTCAAAGTCAAGTTCAGCAGAACACATGTGCCACCAGGTTTGATCAAGAGGATGAGAGATGAATTCAGGGAACTAAAGCAAGGAAGGATGACAGTAGTGGAATACTGTGACAAATTATTGTCATTGGCTAGGTATGCACCTGATGAGATAGATACCGAAGCCAAGAAGAAGGAGATATTCCTGAATGGTCTGCATGATGAGAGGCTGACGGTGTTGGTCAATATCCCCTTTGATGATATTGAAGCCTTAGTTGACTCTTCCATTCAGATGGAAGGCAACATCAACCAAGCCAATGAGAACCGCACGCGTCGGATGATGGATCAACTAGGAACCCACCATACACGAAAGTATCGCCCTAACCCATCTCCAGGATTTTCCCCAAGAACCAACAGACCCCTGATGAACCGTCTGACCTATCCCAACCGTGGAAACCCAAGGCCCAGAGGAAACCACAACAACCCCGGGAACCCCAGCAATTTCAATCGTGCCCCGCCCAAGTTCAACAACAACAATGCCGCCACCAACACCAAAACTGCCCCAAGGACTGGAAGCAATGATGTGCCTATTGCAGCGAAGGACAAGTCCCAAGTGACTTGTTATGAGTGTGGAACCAAAGGTCACTATTCCAATGAGTGCCCCAAGAAGATTACCGCAGCCCCCAATGCAAATGCCCCAGCTCAGCAGCAGCGTCGTGTTCAGCCTGGAAGAAGGTTTGCCCCAGGGAACTCGCTCAACCGAAACGGCCGTCTCTTTCTCATGCATGCTGAAGAAGCCCAAGAAGCGCCAGATGTCGTGCTGGGTATGTTTTCTGTTAACTCGGTACTTTCAAGAGTGTTGTTTGATTCTGGAGCATCGCACTCGTTTGTTACTGAAGAATTTTCATGGACTAGTAAGATTCAACCAACCAAATTGAAGCATGTTATGATAGTTCAAATACCTGGTTCAACCACCAAATCTAGACAAATTTGCAAGGCCGTGCCTATCCGAATCCATGGCATAGATTTTTATGCTAATCTAATAGTACTCAGAAATAAAAGATTGGAAGTATTACTAGGAATGGATTGGATGTCCAAACATAAAGGGTTAATCAACTGTGCCAAGAAACCCATAACCATGACCAGTACATCCTTGATATCAGTAGAGCATGTATCTGAAACCTTTCCCCATAAATTCAAATGCAACAAGAGTATAGCCCAGCCAACCATTGACCAAGTCCGAGTAGTCTTTGAATACCCCGATGTATTTCCAAATGTCTTGCCCGGTATTCCCCTAGATCGGGATATCGAGTTTATCATTGAACTAATCCCTTGAAACTGGACCCATAGCCCAAGGACCATATAGTATGAACCCGTCTGAACTAGTGGAGCTGAAGAAGCAACTGGATGCCATGCTTGAGATAGGACTGATCCAACCAAGTGTGTCGCCATGGAGATCACCTATCTTATTTGTGGACAAGAAGGATGGAGGTAACAGTTTATGTACAGATTATCGGAAGTTGAATGATGTCACCATCAAGAACAAGTACCCGTTGCCAAAGATAGAAGACCTGTTTGACTAGTTGACTGGGGCCAAAGTGTTTTCTAAGATTGATCTTAGAACTGGCTATCATCAACTCAAGATTCGCACAGAGGATATACCAAAGACTGCCTTTACCACCAGATATGGATTGTACGAGTACACTGTCATGTCTTTTGGATTAACCATTGCCCTCGCTTATTTCATGAACCTCATGAATAAGATTTTTATGGACTTCCTGGATAAGTTTGTCGTTGTTTTCATCAATGACATTCTGATTTATTCCAAATCAGAAGAAGAACATGAGCTACACCTAAGGACCATTCTTGGAACCCTTAGAGAGCATTAGCTATATGCCAAGTTTAGCAAATGTGAATTATGGTTACAGGAGGTAGGATTCCTCGGACATATCGTATCAAACAGAGGAATTGTCATTGACCCTACAAAGGTGAAGGATGTTGAAGATTGGCAGGACCCAACCACTCAAACCCAAGTTCGTGCATTTCTCGGATTAGCGGGATACTACCGCAAGTTCGTCGAAGGATTCTCGAGTATCGCCAAACCCATGACCCAATTATTGAAGAAGGATAAGAAGTTCGAATGTGTCACATCCCAAAATTTTCTAAATCTTGAAATGTGAAAATAAATAATCAAAATAAATAATTGTTGAAATTTAGGGTGAAAAGAAACTTTTTGATTCCAAATGGAAACATCAAAGACCCATCTTGGACAAACTTTCAATGAAAAGGGCTTTAAAAAGATAAACAAATATTAAATAAAATTTTAAAAGTTGAAATCACCATTTTTGGATCTTTAAATAAAAATATATGGATTTTATAAATAGAGGAAGAAATAAATAAATAAGGACTATTTTAAAAAGCCAAATTAAATATTGGCCAAGCAAATAAAATGAAAGATTTTTGTTTAATAAAAGGAGTAAAGGATTATTTAAATAAAATCATGAGGATTTATTAATATCCATTTTTATTTAAGTAAAGACATTTCCCAATTTAAAAGAACATTAAAACATGTTAAAGTATTTTAAATTGTAATTCAAAGTGAATTATTTTTAAATAGAACCTACTGAAAAGATTTGGTAAAATTTAGAATTCAAATAGAGTTTTTATAACATATTTAAAACCTATTTGAAATAAAGACAAATGTCTATTTTTAAATAAATAATAGACCCTGAAAAGAATAAAAGAAATATTCTAAATTGGACCTAGAATATGTTAAATAAACAGTATTAGAATATACTCAAAGTTTGGCAAAGGTTTGAATTCAAATGGAGTTTGAATTACTTGAATAAAAATCAAAATAGAAATTCAAAATAGAAAAAGAAAAACATTCTGTATAAAAAATGAAACAAAGCAACCCAACCCATCTGGCCCAGTCCGGCCCAACAGCGCAACCCACTCCTCCCCCTCTCGCAAATCATTTTTCACTCAGAAGAAAACCAGCGAAGTCACTGAACGCTCGGCTCCACACGCTCTCTCTCTCATAGACAGCCAGGCCCCACACTGCCCTGTCATCGTCATCAACCTCGCGGCCGTTTTCCCCATCACACCTCGCCGTTCTGCCGCGATTTAATTCTGTTAAATTCGAGTAAATGGCCAGGTTAATTCCTCCAGAGACCACGCACCTTTAAACGCCTTCCTCCCCTCTTCCATTTCCCCCAAACATCGCCTCCTCTCTGCCACCGGGCTGTCCCAATTGGCCGCTGCAAACCTTCTGCTCCGACGAGCCTCTCCGGCAAAATCCGGCGTCGTCCAACCACCCCTTGCCTCCCAGTGCACACGAGCCTGCTCCCCATCTTCTCGTGCTTCTCCCTGTACCACTCACTCGCTCGTGCGCGCTCCGAAACATCGGCAAGGACCACCTCCGAGCGCGTCTACCACTCCTCTGGCGAACTCCCCAGGTAGTTTCCGTCCGCCCCTGTCCCTCTCGATGATGCTCCTGTGATCTCCGCACTCGCCCACGTCTAACGCCACCTTCCTTTTGCCTTCTGGTGGTCTGTAGCCCTGCCACCGTCGATGAACAGAAGCACCTGGCGCCGCCGCAAACTCCGGAGAGCAATAGCCACTGCTCCCGTGCGCCCCTCGAGTAGCTGAGGCCACCTTGAGCTTCACTGCAACCACGCGAGCACGGTAAGCGTCTCCGTTCCTTCCCACGCGATCTAAATTGTCGGCAACCTTACCGTCTTAGCGCGCGCCACCGTCCGCCGCCGCTAGCGCCGCCCAGTTTTGGTAAGGCTCCTGTACACCGTTAGATCACGATCGCGTGGCTACGATAGATTCATTAATCGAAGGGGTACGTTTGAACTAAGCCGTGCGATGCTTTTTAAATCTAACAGCCCACAGAGCGTGATCCACCCGAACCGGTACGCGCCAGTAAGAAAGCGCCACGTGTCCAGAGTTTGATTTAAAACAGAAATGTTGATCTATTAGTTATGCAAACTTGTAAAATTCATAACTTTTAATCCATATGTCCAAATTTTGCAAATTTTATATCAATGGAATCAGCAAAACAAGTAACTTCCAACCATGGACTTTGTTTAGTATTTTGCTTCTGTAAAATTAGCTGTTTATGCAGAAACATATTCAGGCTTATTTTGAATAAAATTAATTCTAAAAATGTTTTTAGGGTAAAATATTTTGTACATGGATTGTTTTGAACCTACTGACCCTAAGAACCAATTTATAGATTTAAAAATATATTTGGTGACACTTAGGAATTAAATCTTGGAATAAAAGCATTTCTAGCTAAATAAAAATATTGATTTAAAAATGTTTTTGACTAAAACCTTTGGGAAATGAATTGATTTAAACTCTTTGACCCTAAAACACCAAGTTTTGAGAATTGAAAACTTATTTGATGAACCTTAGTAAATTATTACTTTATTAAAGGCATTTCTAGCAAATAAAAATATTACTTTGAATTAAAATGGGATTTTGGATGAAACCTTTTGCAAATAGATTAATATTAAACACTTTGACCATAAACACTAACTTTTGTGTTTAAAAAAATATATAGTTGGCTAACCCTATAAATTATTGCTTTGATTTAAATCATTTTAGCAAAACAAAAATGATTTAAATGGCCATTTTCACTAACTTGAATTCAAATGATTTTACCACTTTTGTAAATGACCAATGGGAGCTTTAAAATGTTTAGAGCCTAATAGAAACCACTTTTCCAAATAAAACCATCTTATGCATGCTTGCATGCATTGCCTTATTTTTGTTATTTTATGTGGTGAATTGTTTGAATGCTACTTGAATATATGTTTGCTTGATTGAATTGTAGTGAAGTTAGAAGATTGTGATATTTGCAAGATCAAGGAGTGAACCAATATTCCCTACTAAAAAGGCAAGTGACACTATCATCCATGTCCTACTATTTTCATTACACTTAGTGGATTTTTGTAGCATGCATGATAGGACTACTATATTTCTATGCTATGCTATATCCTATTAGGATATCCTTATATCTTACCTAGTGAAAACATTGTAGTTGTAGTATGCTTGGCCCTGCTATATATTTGGGATGGGATACATGATATGATTATATAAAGTGTTGGAAAAATATATGTTTTAATAATAAAACAAGTACTCAATGAACCACCTGGGTGGAAAGAGGATACTCAATTTTGTACAAGGTGGCAACAAAGGGAACCATGTTTATATGGATATCTTTTTGTATGTGCACTAGAAGGAAACCACCCAGGGACTTAGAGATTGAACATGTTTCTCGTACAGTGACTTCCGTGTACAGCCACATGCTAAATGGGCTCTGGCTTAGTCAACTACATAGTGGAAGACCCTTGCATTGGCATCTTGAGGTTAACTAGAATTATGTATGGAAAAATATCCCTACATTGGTGCCTGGTAGACAAGCTAGCATTATGTATTGGGAGGAATTCTATGGAAAGACTTTGTCACATTCTCGATCTGCAGGTACTCCATTTGGTATGTACTTATCCAGCGGCCACTGGTGGCGTCAAGACGAGATTGTGTCTTGTGGGTAAAGTGTACAACTTCTGCAGAAGATCAAATTCTAAGTACTTAGCCGTTCCCCGGTTATGGACAACTCTGAGCAACTAAGGCCTGAAGCTATGGAAGATCTCGACATTCCAATTTCTCAAAGTAAAACTTGATGGTGACAACAAGGGATTAGAAGCACTTGGAGTTTTCTAAGGAGTTCAGAAAGATTGTCAAAAGATCAAAACTATTTTGAAAAGATAGGATAAAACTATATTGCTTTCTGCAAATGATCCTAAACCCTACTTAGCCAAAAATGCATGTATTGATAGGATCCACTTATTTCTACATAATAGTGAAACTTGCCAATACAATTCAAATGTATTGACCCTTGTGGCTGCAACTTATTATGTTGCAGGTTTGTTTGCTGTTAGAAGTGTGTTGATTAGGATTACAAGTCTACAACCAACATGACTGCCTGTGGCACTTTGAACATGAAGGACTCCATGCTATAGTTATTTCTGCTGCATTGTAATGAGATAGCCAAATGAGCTATGTAAGATATAATGAATTATTTTATTCCTGGTTATAAAGTTGTATTATGACCTTTGTTTCTTGATATTACATCTTAACTGTGGATGCTAGCTATTGATCCAGGGACTAGCATTATAAACACAGGGATCGCTACCTTATTAAAGGTTGGGACCTCTATAGAAGGGATGGACAAATGTGAAGCGAGTTTTCAAGAACTCAAGAGGATATTGATTTCAGCCCCAATCTTGATCATGACGGATATTACGAAGACCTTTGATGTGTATTGTGATGCATCCAAGATTGGACTTGGATGTGTGTTAATGCAAGAAGGAAAAGTCATATCTTATCTATCCCAAAAAATGAAGCAGCATGAACAGAATTATCCAACCCATGATCTTGAACTAGCAGCCATAGTTCTAGCCCCGAAGACATGGAGGCATTATATTATGGGAAACCGTTGTGAGATTTATTCGGATCACAAGAGCCTGAAGTATATATTCACTCAGAAGGAGTTGAATATGAGGCAGAGAAGATGGATTGAGCTAATCAAGGACTATGATCTAGACATTCACTATCACCCCGGTAAAGCCAATGTGGTAGCAGATGCCCTTAGCAGATTGCCATGCCACTTGAACTCCATGATTCTGAAGGAGCAACCAAGTTTGCACAAAGAGATGGAAGATTTCCGATTGGAATTAGTAAGTGAAGGATTTTTTCTAGCATAGAACTTCAACCCACTTCGATCAGTCAGATCAAGGAGGCGCATAAAGGAAATGCTAGGATAGATGGAATCAAACGTCGTATTGGTACATGCAAATTACCCAGATTCAATGAGGATCAAGAAGGATTTATGTGGTACAAAGGAAGTCTCTGTGTACCAGTAGATTCAGAGTTGAAAGAAGCTATTTTGAAGGAGGCCCATGATACTCTTTATTCTATCCACCCCGGAGGGAGAAAGATGTATCAGGATCTGAAGGAGCAATTTTGGTGGCATAAGATGAAGAGAGAAATCGGAAGCTATATCGCCAAGTGTGATATTTTTCAGAGAGTCAAGGCGGGACATCAGAGACCCGCATGATCGTTGAAACCATTGAAGATTCTGGAATGGCAATGGGATTCCGTTGGAATGGACTTTATCACCGGATTGCCTACTTCTAGTAGGGGAAACGACTCTATTGGGGTCATAGTTGACAGATTGTCCAAGGTAGCCCATTTCTTACCAGTCAAGACCACTTACCATTGTTCGAAGCTAGCGGAGTTATACATCGCTAGAATCATCATTTTGCACGGAGTCCCCAAGAACATCGTATCGGATCGAGGAACTCAGTTTACCCCGAGATTCTGGAAGAAAGTCCAAGAAGGACTGGGAACCCGATTGTATTTCAGCACCGCGTATCACCTCCAAACTGATGGACAAACGAATCGAGAAAATCAAATACTCGCAGATATGTTGAGAGCATAAGTGCTAGAGTATGGATCTAAATGGGAAGACTGTCTGCCTTTCGCAGAATTTTCTTACAACAACAGTTATCAAGCTAGTTTGCAAATGGCCCCATTTGAGTTCATGTATGGAAGGAAGTGTAGCACCCGTTTGAATTGGTCAGAAGTAGGAGAGAGTCAGATTTTCGGACCCGACATCCTACGAGAAGCAGAAGAGAAAGTTCACAAGATCCGTGAGCACCTCAAGACCACCCAGTCAAGACAGAAAAGTTACGCCGACAAGAGATGTCGAGACCTCACTTTCAATATCGGAGATTTTGTGTATCTCAAAGTGTCGCCTTTGAAGGGAATGCAACGTTTCTATCTCAAAGTATAGTTAGCCCCCCGATATATCGGACCTTTCAAGATTCTGAATCATCGAGGAGAAGTATCGTATCAATTCGAACTTCTAGAGATGTCAGCCGTGCACAATGTGTTCCATATATCCTTACTTCGCAAATGCCTTGAAGTTCTAGAGAAGACTGAAGTTTTCAATAATATTGATCACCGCACCATAGAGATCAACGATGACCTGACGTATCCCGAAGTACCCATCCGTATTTTGGAGGAAGCTTTCAGAACCACCAGAACCCGAAGCATCAAGTTTCTTAAGATTCAGTGGAGTAACCACACTGAAGAAGAAGCTACCTAGGAGCGAGAAGATCAAATCAAGACGAAGTTTCCTGATCTTTTTAAATCCTAGTTTTCTTCTTCTTCTTTCTCAAATCCCGGGATGAGATTTTTTTTAAGTAGGGAAGGTTTGTAACATCCCAAAAATGTTGAACAATGATTATAAAATTCCAATCACCAAAATTAGGGTTAACAAAAACTTTTGTAATTCAAATCTTTATGAATGCATGTGTGTATGTGATGATTGCATGAATGAATGAATGGACTTGTGTGATTGATCTAAATAGAAAGGAATGGATTAAATATGAAAACAACATCATCTAAATCATTTCCAAGCAGAAACAAATCAAGATAAAATCAAAATCAAAACAAATAAGGCAAATGGTCATTTTTGCCAATCTTGCTCACTAGACCAGTTTGAGTGTTTCTAGTCCAAGATTTCAAACTGAAACTTTTCCATTTCTTTTCACCCCTTGCTAGACCAAGTAAAAGTGAATCAAATCCCACCTTTCAAACTTGTAGAAACATTTGGCAACTTGATTCAAATCACATTTCAAAATTGAATATGATTCATATGTGAAGATCACCCCTTTTTCAAAAACCAACCAAACCAATTCCACTTGACCTTTCCAACTAACTAGAGACTCCCTAGTATGTAACCAACACATCCACCAAGTTTGAATCCAAAATTCAAATTTGAATCTCTTTCGTCCATTTCATCAAACACCTTGTAATCAGCAAACAAACATCAAACACTATTAGGAGCAGTGATTTTGGCCAACCTTGTTCCCTCTATAGCTCACACTACACTCTCAGTAGATGATCTAGCTCAATTAACAAGCTTTAGGACCACTGTGAGCATGCCATAGCCATCAATGGTAACCATGCCGAGCCTAACTTACCACCCCAATGTCGACAGCAAGCTAGGAGCCTCACCAAGCCTAGCCACCTTGTCTGGGACACAATCCACCATCCACTGCCACACCCTGTCTAGTTCCCAAGCTTTTCCAGCCACTGGACCACTCAGAACGAGCGCGCCCATTCTCTCTGCAACCATGCCGAGAGCGCGCCAGAGCGGCGCGCTCGACACACGAGCACAGACCGCGCCCCACCTTCGCCGCCCTCATGCGTGATCACCACCGCCCCAGGAACCGCCCGGACATGCCCGTTCGCCGCCGCACAGACTATAGATGCTATGCCCCAGGAACCATCAAAGTGTTCCGACCAATTTGCACCTCCCCACGCCTCGCCATCAAGCTGTTGAGCTTCGCCAGGAGGCAACACACTGTCCCCTACCTTTGCCCATGTCGTTAGCTCGCTGTGTAGACGACCACAACGAGCTCCACCCGCACCCTTCGGTCCCCTCGCCGCACTATAAATAGAGGCCTTCCCCGTTTGATTTCAGCACACCATCTCACTCCCCACCTCTCACTAATCACACCCACTCATCTCCGGAGCAAGGCGAGCATCTAGTGGCCAGAATTTCGCCGGAGCTTGCCGCTGCTGGAGAAGGGCGCCGTCGATTGGAGACGCCCCAGGAGGAGCCACCGGTACCAGGATGATCACCGTCGTCGACTTCATCGTTCGCCCCCATCACTGACCATCGCCGGAGCCCCGGTAAGCCCCCACTGACCCCCGCTGGCTGCGCTAGGGTTGACCTCGCCGTGTCCTGTTCAGGCGTGGATGATGAACCACAGCAGTAGGATTAGAGTTAGATCGCATGGCCCTAATGGCTCCGTACCCCTTCGCACCCCTCTGTCTCACTAACGAGTGGGGCGACCATATGAAACCCAGCTTTGCGCTCTGCGTGTGGTCGGGCTAGTTAACCTCCCGCACGACCCACTAATTCAAATTTAGGTTTATTCTTTTAGTTTCAAACTCAGTTCTGTATCTAGATTCAAAAATCAACCTAGCTCGATTCACTGAACCAAAATGCATGAAACCAATTTTTCGAAAAAGGTACTGTAGTGCTTAATCCAAGCCCGTGGATTCAAACCAATTAGATTTGTAGATCACCCATGGTAAAAATAACAAGGCAAAAGCTTTTCTGCATTCAAACATTTTTCAAAATTCAACCATGAAAGCTTTTGAGTTGATTCCAACTCTCAAAAATCACATTTAACCATACCTTTCAAAATATAAAAAATATATAGGTTTACTTGCAAAAATAATGATCAAGTATTAAAAGAATGCCTCATAGGCATTTCTAGTCACTTTATTTTATTAAAATAAAAAGGTTAAACCTTATTAAATAGTGAGACCACTTTAAATAACATTCCCATGTACTGAAATATGTGGTGATGACATATGTCAACATGATCACATGTTTTAGTTTGAGAATATTAAATCTTAAGTAGTTTTTCAATGTGTAGATATTACTTTTCTAAAATAAAGGAAATAAAAATATTTGCCCTAATGGTTATAATGCTTGTGATGATATTAGATCATCTAGTGAAAACATTGGTGTGATAAATAGAAATAGTTAAGTATTGTTTGGTGATTGTGTACCTCATATTTATTTATAGACGATAGTACCGACCAAGGATACAAGGAGGAAGGAGGATACTACGAGGAAGAAGCCAAGGAGAAATTCAACCACTGCTCTGCACAAGGCAAGCTAACACTTGCAAATCAGCAAGCTTATACTAATATCTTAGCAAGCTTAATACTACCAGATGACTTGGCAAGATAAGACTTGCATGATACTAGATGCTTTAAGCATATGTGATTATACCCACTTGATGATACCCAATCCTAGTTTTACTTGCAAGCGTAGTATTTTATTTCTTTATCAAAGCTTTCTCTTAGAGTTTACTTAGTGACTTGTAGATAATAGAAGGATATTTGAAGGTAGCATAAAGAGCATAAAACTTGGCCTAAGTTAGATATTCTTGATGTCATCCTGAGGCATGAGATTGAACTTAGCTAATTCACACTTGTTTATCACCCCTCATTAGTGTTTACCCTCACTTGTAGATGCTAGTGCTAAACATAAAACTTGATCAAATTTAGATGGGAATACTTGGTGAAAATGGTTATGAAAACCTTAGAATGATGAGTCATTCTACTGAAATGTTTTGACATGTGTTCTTGAAGACCAGATGATTTTGATGATGGAAATGTTAAGGCATGAGCCTTAGCCCTTTATAAAACTAATGGTTGTCTGGATGCGATACCATTCCAATTTTACCATATAACCACAATACCCGAAATTTGGGTAGGGCTTGACTAGAAATTTATATACCTTAGTATGGGTTCCTTTGCGGCCAAGGTTTGAGCCGAGGCTACCTTGTGAAGATTGTCCACCTATGCAGTTCCCAAGATGACAGTTGGTCATGGTTGGGAGGCCAAACTCATAGGAGAGGTGCCTATACTAGGGCGTGTAATTGAAAGGTTAGGATTGATTATCCGCATACTGAGTATGGTGAATTCAGGATTGTACATGACGGATGTATCGAATGTTGTGGTGAAAGTGTACCACCTCTGCAAAGTGTCAAACTATTCGAATAGCTGCGTCCGTGGTTATGGACAGTTGGAGTGGCCATACTATTCCGTCGTCAGATGTTTTCAAAATGACTTATGAAATGATTTATGACTTGACTTGACCACAACAGGGTTGTGATATGAAATTCAAATTCCCACTTCGGTGTTATAAAACTTTCAACTAGCTTTCTTTGCTTATGAACTTAGTTAAGGTAAACCTAGCTTTTTGCAAAATAACCTTAGAGCTTAGTACTTCCTATTCCAAAACCACTTCATTTGTTAGTATTAGTTTGCGAGTACTTAAAGAGTACTCATGGCTTTGTACCTGTCTATTCCCATGGCCAAACTATGAAGAGGAGTATCAGGAAGATGGAAAACATGAAGTTTACGACAACTAGGATCATCTCCCATCGTCAGCATTGCCTATGACCATGAAGATGGAGCCGCGCCTATGCTATCGTTATTATTACGTTATTCCGCTGCTTTAATTGTATTAAGACTAGATCATGAGATCCTTATTTGTGTAAGACCTTATGTATGGTTTGTAATGGATGATGTAATATGATATCCAATCTGTTATGTCTCGCAAAAATGGTAATCCTGGGATTGCGATGTATGGTATAACAGGCATCTGGGATTAAAAATTCGGGTGTTGACACACTCCTTTTTTTGGAGCCGGCGCGCGGCACTGTCCCGGCTAAGGCGCACATTGGAGCACTTCAGCCGGTCAATTTCGCGCTGCGCGTGAACCATGACAGCTGCAGGACGGGAATGAATGCAAGTAAGAAGATGGCCAGAAGAAGAACCAAGCAAGGAGAAGAGCAAAAAAGAAAGGACGAGAGAGGCTTCCTTCGCACGGTCCCTTGTGCCGCTACCAGCTGCTTGACCTCCGCCAGCCCGACCTCGAGGGTCTGCAGCGAAGCTCCTGCCTCCGCCCGCAGAGGCGCCAGCGGGCCAGCTAGAGTAGCCGGGGCGTCGTGGATGGCCGCTTGCGATTGCACCGTCGCCACATCGTCGGAGTCCACGTCCTCGACGATCATCATGTCCTTGCTGGCGCACGGGCTCCCCGCGCCGGTTGACGAGTCCCCACCGTGCTAGAGGCCGCATCCGGACGGCTCACCGGGCGCTGGGGCGCGGCAAGAGTCAGCTGGACTGTGGCCACCGGCTCTGGCGGGGGCATAGTATCGGTCGCAGGAGGTGGGGTAGCCGTCGAGGGGGCAACCGGCGGAGGAGGAAGGTCGCAGGGCAGTGAGGCGTAATGCACGCCGCGTGCCATGCTCGCAGCAAAGGAGATAACGACGCTATAGAGGGAGATCAAGGTAAGAACAAAAACAAGATCAAAGAAAGATCAAGGGAAGATGCGGAAAAAGAAACAAAGGAGAAAGACAATAGCCTAGAGGATTTACCCCTGCACCACGGGCGTGGATCTTTTTCCGACCACCGACAGTTCGACCGGGGCATGGAGGAACTCCCGCTGTCCGGCTATGCTTGGCTGCCGTCTCCTCAAGGGCGGAGACGCTACTAGAGGTGCCTTTGTCGGCACGCTTCCTCGTGGGTACGGGCACGACGGTGCTATCGCTCTCCTCCGGCTCGGGGCCATGCGGATCCTCCACCGCCTCGTCGCCCCGACTGTGGAAGAAGCCCTCTTCACCGTCTGAGGCCTCGCCACTGTTTCGGCACAGGCGCGGCTCGGGGAGATCAGCCGTGAAGACCTGGAGGGGCGCGTCGCCCTCGTCCCGGATGATACAGGGGAAGATCTGTGTGGAAAGACGCAAGTCAGGACTGGATAAGGCAGTTCAGCCGGACAACGCTAGAACAAAAGGAAAAACAAGAAACGAACAAGTGTACTTACCCGAGGCGCGCGATTCTCGCGCGTGTAAGGAGCAAGACCGAATTTCCATTCAGACGTGATCTTCTCCTTCATGATCATCCAAAACCACTCGTAGAGGTTAAAGAAGGAGGGGTCGCGGCGGGAGAGCCGGGTGGGGTCGAGCTGCCCGGAGTAGTAGCACATCTTGTGCGCTCACTGCTGCAGGGGCATCATCAGCCGGCTGGCCCAACTCAGCGTCACGTCGACGCTAGTTAGACCAGCCGTCACCAACCCCCTCATCCGCTGGAGGACCGCGTCCAACTCTGCCTTGGATCCGAAGATCCTCTCCTCCCAGTGTGCCCGGCTAGACTCGGTGTCTTGGAAATCCGGGAGGTTCAGCCGGTCCTCTGACCCCAAGTTCCGTACATAAAAGTAAGTTTGCTGCCACAGTTTCACTGTGTCATGCAGCTTGAACTTGGGGTAGCTGGTTTCGACCGGGAGTAGATCGAGGCGTCGCCGCAGGTCACCAGTGGACCCTTGGCGTATTGCACCTGGGGCTGGATCAAGAAGAGCCAGCAGAAGAGCCGAGATCCGGTTGGATCCTGAGGTATCACTCACAGAAAGCGACAAAGTGGGCCAAAATGCTGATTGCATTCGGCCCGAGATGGTGGAGATGGAGATCGGAGTGGGCAAGGAAGGAGAGGAAGAAGGCGCTGGCCGGAAAGTCCACGCCGCGCGCGAGGAAAACGACATGTGTGGTGGCTTGCGGAGCCGGCGAGATCTCATCAGCCGGGGCCAGGCGGACTCCAACCTCACCGGCGGTCGGCAGGAGGCGTGACTGCCGATACTTCTCCACCTGCGCCTCCGTATCAGAGGAACCGCACGAGGTGCCCTTCCTCTCGGCCATGGCATCGGCGGCGGAGTGCAACAGGGAGGAAGAGGGAGGGGAGGACGAAAGGGGAGCGGCATAAGAGTGATGGTTGCCCGTCGCTCCAGCAAGGAAAGGACTGCCGGCGCAGGCGGAGCGGGTAGCACGAGCCTGCTAGCGGCGCAGAGGAAGGGCGGAGGCAGAAGAGGGCGAGAGCGCGCAGCGTCAGGCAAAGGCAAAGGGAGCAAATGACCAGTGGGAGGCGGCGAGGCGCCGTGGGCTCTACTTAAGGGGGCCGGGGGGCAAACCGCTGGCTCACCACGTGGCGGACCCCCCCACAGCTCCAGTGGCGTCTGGATCTTTTGCGGCCACACGCAGTGCATAGAGGATCCCGACGCGGGAGGCGAGGCGCGGACAGCAGTTCCCAATGCGAGAGCCGACGCGACCCCATGACGCACGACCTCCCACGACCATTATTACGCGTGGATGATGTCAGTGGTGACGCAGCCGGGCTGCGCAACCGCCAAATTCAACCGACAAAAATTTCAAAAAACTAGCTTTTGAGCCCACGCTGGCCACTGTAGATGACCTAGCCGGCTGGGGCCCGCCTGTGGGACCCGCTAGTCGGCTAGGCCGTTGCCCATGCCGCCTCGGCCTATATAAGGGGCGGCAGGGGCAACATAGCAAGGGTTGGACTCTCCTAGATCATTAGCCAGACCAGATACAGCTCGAGGAGCCTTGTAGCCCTTTGTGTTCATCCCTATAGTCAGATCGGCAGGAGTAGGAGTTTTACCTCAACCCAAGGGCTCCGAACCTGGGTACTTCTTGTATCCCCCATGCTTGCTTGCACCCAATCCCGCGTGCGGATGCCGTCGCACGATTCCTTGCTTGCTCCCACACCTCTATATAGCCTTATTAGGCTCTATCGTTTCCATAACGACGACAATAGCATGCAAAATAAACATTTATCATAAATAAGGAATACGATAATAACCACTTTATTATTGCCTCTCGGGCATATTCCCTTCAGTCTCCCACTTGCACTAGAGACAATAATCTAGTTTGAAAACTTTGTGTATTAAACACCTATGGATTTCTAGTGTTCCATATATGCAATTGCAAGTGGTTAACATAATCTACGGATCTGACGCTTTAGGTCCTTGTGTATTTGCATGTATTTGCGTCTTCACGCATCACTCATTCCCCAATGAGATGGCATTGTATAAATTTGGTCTTTTGGTGAGACCTTTAGTTCCTTGGGGTTAAATCACGTTGATACTATTGTCATACAATATATCTTTAGTGTTAGCCCGTTACGAACCACACCTTAGTTTGATAAAAAACTACTTGACACAAATGCCCTCCTTTGATGCTACTGTAGCAGTCATATACTTAGCCTTTTTGTTGTAGTATCCGTCACAATGTCTTAAGTTTGGAATTCATCCAAATCAATCATGGAAACTCCTTTCCATTTCATTGTGCCACCCATAGTTTAAATTGAGATAAACTTAATTTGTATCTTGTGACAAAACTAGTATCAATGTAACGCTTTACAATGAACTATTTGTAATTGTTTTTCACCTCTACACAAATATATTCTTAGTTATTCCAAAAGATCATAAGAATTTCCTTACTATCGTCCAATGATCATCTTGTGATTCATTCTTGTATATGCTCATAACACTTAGAGCATAGGACATATCTGGATGTGTACATATCATGGTATGATTGATCAAAACATTCTTGTGATTTCACTCATCAAGTGTCAAAGCACTTGAATCTTGTTTCACTTATCAAGTGTCGATACACTTGAATCTTGATTCAATTCTTTCCGTGCGACAAGAACCGTTTCTTGTCATTTCTATATTGAACTCCTTCAATATCTCATATATGTATGTTTGGCACAACCATATTAGCGTCATAGTCTATCCATGTAGACATTCATTCTAAATATTCGGGTTTTGCCTAAGTCTTTCATCGAAATGAAATTCTTAACCTTTGTCAATAAAAGATGCATCATTTTCAATCAACTAGATTTTCTCCACATAATGTATTAGAAATATGTGTCAGCGCTCCCACTTAATTTCTTGCAAATGAAAGCATCTTCATCGTCTCCAGATGAAAACTCCTTTTTCATCACGGTGAACATTCCAACTCTGCGATGCTTACTTCAACCATTGAAGTTTGCATGCCCTTGTAGCATCCTTGGAATTTAACAAAACCCTTTTGACCATGTCTTGTACATGTCCTAGGTAACCATTCTTTTAGAAGAATTTTGTTCTGTTTATTCATCTACCATATACCAAATTATATGTAGTGGTTGCTACTTTAATCCGTCCAGACTAAATATCGCTATTGAAGATCAAATCTTGTCATAGTCAACTCGTTGACCATTGTCATAAAAACTTTACCGACATGTCGACTATTTCATAGATGTGAAACATCCATATCTGTTTCTTTATAGATCCAAATACGACCGATAGGTTTTTACACCTTTCCGGAGGGTCCTCCAAGTTTAAAACTTGTTTTCTCGTATATGGAACTATCATGGATTTTATGGCTTCATGCCATTTGACAGAGTCAGGGCCCATCATCGCTTCTTTGCATGTACTCGGTTCATCATTGTTAAACAATAATGATTTACTCTCAAATCTTAGCATTTGATTGTTTATCCGGCATACTTGGTTCAATAGGAACTTAGACCTCCGTGACCACAACCTTTGAGGCACATAAGCTATGAGCATTTATGGCTGCCTCTGGAACGATTTCTAGTGCTGCGCAACTTAGCACATATAGCTAAGGTTCGTTAACCTTATCAAAGTTCTATTGTCCTCCCACTTAACTTTTGCGAAAAAATCCTTTTTCAAGAAACTTCACATTTCAAGCGATAAACCCTTTTGTCCTCGGTGTGATGGAGGAATACCCAATGGTTATTCAAAATAACCTACAAAGACATGCTCATCTGACTTTGGTTGTAAACATCTTACTTATGCTTCGCATACCAAAATTTTAAGAAAGGACAACTTGGGTTTTACCCCAAACCAGGTGTCATTTCAACGAATCAAGATGGAGATCTTTTTAGTGTAAAAGCGGTAGTCTCTAAAGCTTTAATCTTTTAAAACATAATGGTAGTTTTATAAATAACACCTTTGATCCAACCATGTGACACAAGGTTTCATTACAAATCTCAAACACTCCATATTCCTATGGTGTTTCGGGAGATGTAAATCTAGGTGTTTCACTAAACTTGCAACTCAAATAAATCCCTTTATGATAAAATCATAAACCATTTATTTTCTTGTTACACTTGCAACTCAAATAAATCCCTTTATGATAAAATCATAAATTATTTATTTTGTTGTTACAATGATTTTCCACTTCATCTTGAAAGTCTTTGAACGCTTTCAAATATTTCATACTTCTTTCTCATTAAGTGAATATTCACTCAAATTTCCGTAGAAAGCGTATGAAGTTGAAATCCATCGCTTACGACTACACATAATGGACTACATACATCGATATTTTAGTCGTTCGTTCTTCTTTGGCCTTTGAACGAAGTTTTAATTATCCCGAGGAAAGTCTCACAAGCGTCGCTTGATCAAATCAAAGACTCCAAAAATCCACGAATATGGAGTTTCTTCATGTTTTCTTTCCAATATAATTTAAATGGTGATGTCACTTCGTAAGTGATCTTTCAATAATTTGTCTTGCGACATTTTAGCATTAGTTTTTATGGCTGTGATTTCTCCAACTAGATTTGTAAATCATCCATCTCATATGGAATATAGTAATTATTTGAACAACCTTTGTTTTCATAATACCTGATTTAAATAATGATTATTAAAAAAAATCTTGAAGGAAGAATTTGATGTCAACGAGAAATACAAACAACGGCTTGTTTGTTTTCGATGAACATCATAACATATTCTCTTGCTAGTTACTTAGGCCATTGTAGTTCATGAATTGCGTAGTTCTGTATGAAATTTCATACCAACCAATTCGGTATCCAATACCCAAGAACCACATGGTTTAAAAAGGAAATAATACAACCATAACATGTATATCATCTATATACCTAAACTGTATATTTCAGTCTTTTCTTTTCTACCAAATATATTTTATAGATTCTGTTTCAGAATTTCCTTTTCCTTTTTCAAAGAATCTATCAACATCAATAGTGGCGCTATCTACATGACACATAGTGCAAAGTGTGTATATTCAAATACTAATACCTTTGGACTTGCATTGAAGTAGATCACCATCATCAAATGATCGACGTTCTTTCAAAATCCATTCTTTAGTAATATTTTAGTGTAGTAAACACTTTACATACATATTCTATTCATCCTTATCATGACGACTTTCATGATCAAGCTAATGTAGCTTATAAATATGAATTGTGAGTATAACGTTAATTTCCAAAACCCTTTTGGATGATTAGGATGTGTAGCATCTCCAACCTTTGCAAATTCTCATCCAATATGAGAACATACATTATACTCTATCATATTGCAACCAAAACATTGTTTTAGATATTGTTACATCTGGCACACATGATGGTTTCTAAAACAATTCTTTCATCTCTTAGATAAACTTGATATTAAAACAATCAAGAATCATGGAGGCAAACATGATACTTAAGATACTAACATTGGAATTGTTACTCTCGATTTAATACCAATTATTAAATTTCACAGAGTAAACAAAGTTCACTGAAAGTTTTAAATAGGACTTTAAACTTTAGATTGACACTCAACATAATACAATACCAGTTCGTAAAGTAAATATACAGAATTCTATAGTTCTATTATCTCAATTACAACTAAGCATAAGGTGGTGAACGAATGCCAATGACTACAACAAATTATTCAAATTCACTTTGATTTAATTTATGATAAATTGAGTTCTAGTAATCCAAATTAGAAATGAACTCCCACTCAAAAACGACATCCCTCGTGTCTTTTTGGTGATTACATGAACCAAATCCACTACACAAAGTCCGATCATCACGTGAGTCGATGTAGCTTCAAAGGAGAGAATCAAATGGGCATCATATCTTCCATATGACTCATGCTTAACCTTTCGGTCCGTGTTCCGAGGCCATGTCTGTACATGATAGGCTCGCCAAGTAAGAACCTTAGTATTCGCGTCTGTAAATGTCTTACACCCGAAATATGATCGTGGATCCAAGAACAACCGATCATCACATGATGTCTTGGAGCGATGAAACATAGTGCATACTTAAGGAAGAACATATTTTTATCTTTATATCTAAATGAGGGATCATCTTATTATGCTAATAAAATGCCAAACTAGCAATATAAGATGCAACAAACATCGCATGTTAATAAGTGAAATGATATGGTTCTTGCACATGATGTCCATCATGTTCATCATGGTATGATCACTATCATATCTCTATGTGTAAGGCCAAGGTCTATGAAACTTACACGTTATGTGTGTTGTAAGAGTATCAACTTATACTTCTACTTACAACATCACCATATCATGACACTAGCCCAGCAACAATCTAAACTAGACGCCTCTAATTTATCCATTGCAAGTTTTACGTGGCTTAGGGCTTTCAAAGATAGAACCGTTCTTACCTACAAACATGAACCACAATGAGGATAACCAAATTGTTGACAACTTGTTGCAAATTAGATATTGATTATAGTAGGAGAGACAGACACCCGCTAGCCACTTATGCAAAACTAGTTGCATGTCAAGCGTGGAACAGGTCTCATGTGCGAGGACATGTAAAGTTTGTCCGGGCCGCTTCATCCCACTATGCCACCAATATCCAAAGCACAACTAAGAAGCAATAAAATTATCATCATCGCCCACATAATCATATGTGTACTACCCGTACAAAGCATCTACGCATAGATTCGGCTCTGATACCACTGAAGGGTTCGCATCATAGAAAACAAAAAATTTCCTACGGTGGGAACAAAGCACCAAGATCTAACTACTAGATACAATCAACAGGTGGATATATATCCATAGAATACATACCCTCGAAGACTGTATAGTGTTAACGAGGTTGTACTCATGGATGATGTAGTCGAATGCTTGCCGATATCAAGATCGTGATGAAGTCCATCTGGTCCAGCCGGTCCAGCACCATCATGTCCAGCACCGCAAAGCGGTGGTGCATCCGTGATCGCACGCACGTCCGAGTACCCCGACAACCTCTACGCCCTCTCTCTAGGCGATGCAGCGGAAGCAACAAATCCTTCTAGAAAAATCCACCGGGAACATGTATCTCGCTGATCCTAGACCATGGGGGAATTCTAAAGGAGGGAGAGAGATCCTTCGCGAGGAGGTGTGAGATGAGAGGAGGGAGTGGGGTGCCTTTTATAGGGAGAGGGGGGAAGCCACCTCCCATGGCGTGGCAACCATGGAGGTGCCCCCACCTCTTCCACATTCATGTGGGTGGATCTCCCACTCACATAAATAGACACCCACTCAAAATTCTACTCACCTCCATTAAATTTCCACCAAATTTAATGCAATCTCTCATTAAATAAAACTCTTTTATTTATTTATTCAGAATTTTCTTAATTACTTTAATTAACAAAAATTCACATAAAACCCCTTGCTAGTATTCAATTTTAGATGCAGAACCAGTTTTAGCAATTTCAACTGAAACAATTTCGGTGTCTAGTGAAATAAATTCCCGTGCTTTCCTTTTTCTTTCTCTGGCATATTATTTGCTCGAAATGGTGTCGATATCCCTTAAGTGTGTCACCCTACGGTTCCCGAATAATGTAGGCATGATCAAGACCCCTCTCAGATCAATAATCAGTAGCGAGACCTGGAGATACGTACAAACTCCCACCAATTCAACAATGACTTCTGTGATCATGTGAACCTTATACGCATGTAACTCAATCCCTTTGTCTCACGATATATTACATGTCCGAGATTCGATCATCAGTATCTCCATACCTAGTTTGATCTCGTTACCGACATGTACTCTTTTCTCGTTCCCGTGATATAACATTCTAGTGATTAAATCACTTGCTTGCAAGCTAACTAATGTGATATCACCGAGAGGGCCTAGAGTATATCTCTCCGTCATCGGGATAGAAAAATTCCACTCTTGATCCATGAGCCTCAACATAACACCTTCATAGCACTGAACCCATCTGTATAATCACCCTGTTACGGTGTGACGTTTAATGTTATCAAGATACTCTTCCGGTGTTAGTGATTGACATGATCTCATGGTCTAAGGGCTAAGATTACTTCGTATGATGTTATAGTAATATAAACACAGTTACCTTGATCGTAATGCTATACTTCAGATGAATGTTCATCACACCATTCCAATAATGTTGTGACTTCATTATTAACAACATCCAATGTCCATGATCAGGAAACCTTTGATCATGTTGTTAATCAACGAGCTAGTTTATAAGAGAGGCATAACTAGGAACTTCCTTTTTGTTTATTAAACACACATGTATTAACGTTTCCGTATTAATACAATTATAGCATGCAAAATAAACATTTGTCATAAATAAGGAATACGATAATAACCACTTTATTATTGCCTCTTGGGCATATTCTCTTCAATACAAGCATCAAAAAAATACATCAAACAAAAGATGAGCACATGATATACATAGTAGGACCTGCATGATTGGTTTGATGAGATTGGTAAGAGGTTTAGGAGGCATTGGAAGAATCCCACTTAGTGTTTATAGTCTGGCAACTACCTAAGATAGAGTTTTTGGACCAAGGAAATATTCAATAAACCCTAAACCCTTTAATCAGCAGATAGGTATTGATAAAATGAAACCAACAAAAGTGGTTTCACTAATTTATCAACTACCTTTGATTTATAATGAATTTCCTAGTGATTAGAAGTCTAGTTTTAGGATATAATGAGTTCCAAACATTATTTCCTTGGGTGGTTAGGTAGTATTTGATGGACTGAATCAATAGGAGTTGGAATAACTTCAATATAATTACCAGAATACCCTCAGGAAATTCCTAAAGGCAGTACTAGATGATTTTTGTCATTTTAACAAGAATTATTATATGATGGCTTTTGATGTGATTCCAAATACACATGTTAGGTATTTAGAATAGCTTTATGTAGAAATTAGAATCACCCTTTTTTGATATGCATAAGTAAAGTGGTAATTTGTTAGTGAATAACTATGCACAGAAGGGTTTCATTCACCATAAATCAAGAAGAGCTCAATAAATTATGATATCCTAGGGTTTTAAGGGTATTGGTAATACAATATACTAGGAGTTGGAATTATGTCATTACCATTTATGGTTTGACCTAGGGAAATTATTGAAGGCATAAATCTACTGCTTTTGTTATTTTTAATTCTGGCAAACCATAGTTCACCTTGACATGGGGTGAAGTCCAGTGGTTGGGTATTTCAAATACTAACCAGAGAAAATTGGGTTCACCCCATTTGGATTTACCAAACTCCTAGAAAGAATTAAGTAGTGAATATGACATGTTCTAGTATTGTTTTTATTATAAATTAATTGGGGATTAATTGGGTGAAGAACTTGTTCTGTATGTTTAAGAAAACCTTATGGAACCTATATAAATTTGTATTTGGTCAAGTGAATCTAGTTTCCATTTTCAAACGGATTTAATCCAAACATGTATATATGGAAGCAAAACATTATAATGAAAAAGAGAAGGGGATGGGACACTGGGCCGGAACCTAAGAAAAGTTTGTGCTATGATGTTGCCACCTGGCTGGGCCGGCCCATATCATTGCCAGCGAGCCCGTATTTGGATAAGAGGTACAGGGCGCCATGTACCGTTGGATCCGGGGGAGATCGACGATGTTGGGGCCTCTTCTTCCTTGCGACGTGGGCGCCTGGCCAGAAACCCTAGTAGCGACGGTACCTCACCGGGGAGGGTTCTCTAGCCCTCGCTGGTGTCGGGGAAGTGGTGGGGGGGGAGAGGGGCGATGCGATAGTCTCAGAGATGGGCGGAAAGAGAAGATTCAATGTTAGGAGCTGCCTCACGCGATGGTGGCCGAGAGCTCCTCGCCGGAGCTAGTCGGGGAGGCTCCCTGGGGCACGGAGGAGGGCCATGGAAGGCCCAGGGTGACGTGGAGAGGCACCACAGCCATGGAGAGGGGTGGCATAGGGTTGTTCCGTAACAGGGAAGAAAAAACGCGATGACGTCAGTTATTCTCCTTCGGGAGCTCACCGGAGTTGGCGCCTATAGTGCATGCATGTTGAAAATAAGAGCATGGTTTGATAGGGGAGTACTAGAAGATCTCAGAGAAGTTCCATGCAAGGGAAGGAGGGGTGGAGGAGAGGGCTTACGGGCCAGGTCTTGACCATGGCAGAGAATAGGGTTTTCTTCATTTCTCGGCCATGACAGAGCAAGAGGGAGAGAGGGGAGCTCAGTGGGGGTAGGTGGGAGCACTAGGGAGCAAATGGGGCAAATGAAACCAAAGGGGGAGGCGCTGGGATGGTTGCTGGGCTTATAAACCGAATGAGATGGTCCATAATGGACTATGTCCATGGTGGTCAAGGAGAGGGGGAAACAAGGGGATGCTAGTTCCTGTGGGCATGAGAGAGGGGTGTGGGTGGTTTCTGGTTTGGTTTGTGGCAGAGGGGGAGGGTGGTAACATTTAGATGTAGGGGTATTTCACATGTGGTAACTTTGCAAAATAAATAAGCACTAGAGACAAGGTTTTTAATGAGCTACAGTGGTGGTCGACCAGGGAGAGGGGGTGTGCCCGGGTGGTGTCTTAGACAAGATTTGAAGTGGGGTGGAATTATTTTAGCTCAAGTTTTGATGGTTTTGCAAAATTTGATCACATGAGGGCATGTGAAGGATTTTGAAATTTTTTCATTGGGCAACATGGGAAGATAGTACTTTTGTGTGGATAGGGGCAATACATCACCCTCTGAATTGTTTGGGATTTTTCTAAAGAGTATAACTCCATTTATTTTCATTAATTCAAATAGTGTAGAAATGATTTATGGAAGCTGATCTGATATTCTTACATTGGGAAAGGTGGGGTTTTGGTGTGAGATGGTCCTAAATACCATATCACACTTTGGTTAATTTTATTGGGATTTATTGAGAAGGGAAAATAATTTGAAGGTATTATTTCATGTTTCTGCCTTTTAAGGAAAAAGGGCAGAAATAAATAATATAACATCTCAATAATATTTATTTTTGAGATTGGAAGATAGGGTATGATATATAGTCATAAAATGTGCCTTGAGTTTGCAAGGTATTTTGGAGAAAAACATACTTGTCTTTAATCAGTTTAATAATCCAAAAAATTATGGGAATTATTTGGGGATGATTATATCCAAGGTAGATGAGTTACACTCAAAGTACCTAGAAATATCACCTTAGGTATTGACAAACAAGGTGGATTTTTGGAAGAAGAGATGGATTGGAGGATCTCGGGTTTTGTTATTTTCATACCACCTAAACAAGGTTGGATTAGGGAGCTCAGAGCTCACCTTGGTACAAGGCATATATGTATGGTTAGGCCATGTCATATAGATGACCATTGTAGCAATAGTTGGGTTTGGATGGTTTGAGGTGATCTAGAAGTGATGGCAAACTTTGTTGAAAACAAGGCTGTCATAACAGATGAGTTATGATGCCTTATAAACCATGTGGGTTTAAGAATCACAATGCTCCAATGGAAACAAGTGAAGGAGGGGTTGATATACCATGGTTAGTAGGTCACAACCATGCAAATATTTGGTCAAGGGGAGATAGCATACAAGTGTGAGCTTCTGCTAAAGTAGGAAAGATCATAAGATTTGCAGAAAAGATTATTATCTTGACTACAAAACCATCATGGATGAGTGGTTATCAAAATGGTTTGGCCAAGGGAATGAGTGGGATTTGGTAGTACTAATTATGTAATACAAGATGGTTTAAGTATATTCTCAATAATGCACATGGGTTAGAATAGGTAGAGCTCCAAAGATTGAATCTAGATAAGAATTCCAGACTTAGCCATTTTGGCAGATTTAGGGTTTTAGACTAGGTTACAAGTGTAGATGATTTCGAGAGAAAGTTGGGTACCAAACTCATGATCAAGGAGATGATGTGGAAGTGTTAATTAAGTAGAAAGTACTCAAGCTGAGATTTGGTCTTTAATGAGTTGGAGACTATTAGAAGGGATTAGCTTAGTATGCATCTGCTTAAGTAAAATAGAGGTTCACCCGAGTAGCTCAAGATAGATCTAGCTTAGGATGTTTGGTTCAAGATGTGGAGATATCAAACATAGATCTAATCCTAAAGGATGAGCTACTAGATTATCTCATGCTACTTCCTGAGCAAACAAGGTAATTAGAAGATCAAGGCAATTCATCAGACAGCAGATCAGGGAAATTCATCAAGCTAGACAAACATATACCACTAAAGTTACCATCAAGTATAACTTGAGGTAAGCATGGGTATTTTGAATAGGTTGTGCTTCGAAGTAAGGTAAGGACCTCTTGGTATTTCTACCAACATTGGAGTGAAAAGGTTTTGGAAAACCTGGAGATAAGAGCAGTTGAATGATATGTCTTGAAAACATAAGGATATTATATATAGGTCTCCATAGTTTTGTTAATATAACAAATAAAATAGTTTGTTTTATCAAAAGTCATCTTGGCTCAGGTTTGGAATGCCAGAACATCTGAATATTAAATATTAGCCAGGACTTCTCTTTTGTATAATATCCGTTGTCAACTAGTGTTGAGATAAGAAGTATATCACCTAATACACAATCAGTTGCATGAACACAAGCAAACATTGCAACACTTAATAAGAAAAAGTTTTTGTTCCCCCTGATTTTTGCCTTTTTGAAAAAAGATCAGGGTTGCTAATATTGGCATGTTATAGACCCTTCCCCCTTAAACTAATCTCGTCCCGGGATTAGGGAGGACTAGAGTTGGGTGATAACATCCGCTTAACGATTTCAGCGATGGAAATATAGATGCTAAGAGGTTTTATAACAAACAATTTTGGTCAGCTATGGGTCGAAGCTGAGTGGTTTTGTATTGAGCTATTTAGATTAAAAAAATGGAAAAGACGCAGTCTTTTCCCCTTAGGACGATTCTAGGTAGGTTTAATGTCGATAAGGTCCTTCCTTCTTGAGGCGAGATGGTAGGTTGATCCTTCTTAAATCCTTTACCATGATAGTCCGCTTTTCTATCTACATGGTCTTGGTACACTAGGGTGTTAGCTGGACGGTCGACTTTTCGAGGGATGGACTTTCTCGAAGTACCTTCTGATTTTAGAGATGTGCCCATTATTCTCCTTCAGGCAGTGATACGTCAGAAACGTATCTATAATTTTTGATGCTCCATGCTTGTTTAGTATCTTCTTTTCTTTGCTTTGTCTTCACTTTGAGGTGTTTTTATATGTTTTCTAGAACTATCCTATTAACAAGTTTCCATTGTGCCAGTTGCCTGTTTTCTTCTGTTTTTGGTTCTAGAAAGGTAGAAAATCAATATTCTCGGAATTGGACGGTACAAAAGGCAAAGTCAATATTTTACCGTGGACAACACGAAGCCAGAAGACGAGACGATGAAGGCTCAATAGGGGCCACACCCCCTGGCCATGCGGGTGGGCACACCTCGCGCTGGGGTGCAGCCCCGGTGCCCCCCGATGTATAAACCCTAGGCACCCGATCAAAACTCCACTAAACCGTATGTAGCCGCCGCCACCATCGTCCCTAGATCGGGGGGATCTGAAGCTCTTCCCGGCACCCTGCCGGAGGGGATATCATCCCAGAGGCCTTCTTCTTCATCTTGCCAGCCTCCAGTATAAAGTGTGAGTAGTTCCACCTTGGACTATGGGTCCATGTAGTAGCTAGATGGTTGTATCTCCTCCTTGTGCTTTCATGTATAGATCTTGTGATCTTCGTTCATGATCAAGATCTAATATATTTGTAATCATGCATGTTGTGTTTGCAGGGATCCGATGGATATTGAGATTTCTATGTCAGATTGATTAATGGTTGTGTCTATTTGATTATATCATGTCTGTGTTGTTTGTGATCTTGCATGCTCTCTGTTGTTAGTACCTATCTTGCCAAGTAGTTTCTAGTGACTCCAAGAGGGGGTATTTATGCTCGATAGTGGCTTCATGCCTCTAATTTCCAAGGGAAGTGACAAAAATCTCTTCGGTTGTAGATGTCATGTTGCCACAAGGGAGAAAACAACGGTCTCTTGTTCATGCAACAAGTGGATTGTTTACCTTACACACTTTGCTTAAAGCAGTTGTCTGTTGCTTGCAACTTAATACTAGAGGGGGTTCAGATGATAACCTGAAGGTGGACTTCTAGTCATAGATTTAGTTGGATGGCGGTCTATGTATATTGTTGTATTTCCCAATCGAATCTCATAGGATCTTTTTGTCTATTATTGCATTGTTATGCCTTGCTGTAATTTGTTTACCCTTCATGCCTTGCTATAATTTGTTTACGCTTCATGCCATGTTGTTTATCTAAGGAGAACACCTCTAGTGAACTATGGACCCCGGTCCAATCTTTACCACTGATACATCTTCCACTGTTATTGTTTACTTGCTGCAGACCATCATCACCTTCCACACAATACAGTTAATCCTTTGTTACAACAACCGGGGAGATTGCCAACCTCACTGTTAGTTGGGGCAAAATCTTGAGTTTGTGTTGTGCAGGTCTCCATGTTTCTTGTAGCACCTTTGGGACGTTTCCTTCCTCCTACTGGTTCGATAACCTCGGTTTCTTACTGAGGGAAACTTGCCTGAAATACTGCATGATACCTTCTGCTTGGGGTCTCCCAACAAAGTGCTGCTGCACTCATCAAGGCTTTTTCCGGCGCCGTTGCCGGGGAGGCTAAGGACGTCTTCACAACAGGTGTCCTCCTCAACCTTCCTATTTACTTTGTTTTTAGTTTGCTTAGTTTCTTTTGCTTGGTTTTGTTTGCCTCTTTTTATCAAAAACTTAAATTTTTTTGTCTAGTTTGGTTTGCTTTCTCTTATCAAAAACACAAAAAAATAGTTCCTGCTCTAGCTGCTGCTATTGTTTTTGGCTTGCTCCACCTTTGCCAAAATGAACTATGCTGAGAACACCAAGCTGTGTGACTTCACTAGAATAAACAAAAATTATTTCCTTAGCAATCCCATTGCTCCACCTCCTCCTGATGATAACTTTTATGAAATTAAGCCCGCTATGTTGAATCTTGTGATGAGAGAGCAATTTTCTAGTGTTAGTTCTGATGATGCTGCTACACATCTCAATAACTTTCTTGAACTTTGCGAGATGCAAAAGTATAAGGATGTAGATGGAGATATTATTAAGCTCAAGCTGTTTACTTTCTCCTTGAGAGGAAAAGCTAAAGAATGGTTGCTATCCTTGCCTATAAATAGTATTGATTCTTGGACTAAGTGCAACGATGCTTTTATTGGAAAGTACTACCCTCCTGCTAAGATTATATCTATGAGAAGTGACATTATGAAATTTAAACAACTTGATAATGAACATGTTGATCAAGCTTGGGAAAGAATGAAATCTTTGGTTAAGAATTGTCCCACTCATGGACTCACTGCTTGGATGATCATCCAGACTTTTTATGCAGGTTTGAACTTCTCTTCAAGAAACCTATTGGATTCAGTTGCTGGAGGTACGTTTATGGGCATCACTTTGGGTGGTGCAACAAAACTCCTTGATAATATGATGGTTAATTACTCTGAATGGAACACTGAGAGAGCTCCACATGGTAAGAAGGTAAATTCTGTTGAAGAAACCTCCTCTTTGAGTGATAAGATTGATGTTATTATGGCTATGCTTGTTAATGGGAAAGCTCCTTTAGATCCAAATAATGTTCCCTTAGCATCTTTGGTTGCTCAAGAAGAGCAAGTTGATGTGAACTTCATTAGAAACAACAATTTCAACAACAATGCCTATAGGAATAATTTTGGTGGTAACAACAATTATAGGCCTTATCCTCCTAACATTGGCAATTCCTATGGAAACTCCTACAACAATCCTAGAAGTGCCCCCTATGAACTTGAAGTTATGCTCAAAGATTTTATTATTAAACAAAAAAGGCTTTTAACAAGACTGTGGAGGAAAAACTTTTAACTGTTGAGAAGAACATTTCCTCTTTGTCTAAAGCACAGTCCTCCTTGATTAATAAAATGGCTGCTAAACCTGAAACCATGGAAAGTACCTTTGCTGCTACTCATGCCATATAAGTTACTATTGATGAAAATGTTAGACTGTTAGCTCAACTTCATGCTAAGTGGGAAAGCTGTCGTCGGATTATCGACATGTACGCAATAGGGGGCCCTAGTGGCATTGGAAAGATGGGGTGTGAGACGTCGGATGTTCCAGGAGCGGTGAGCTCAAGTTTACCTAGGTTCAAATCCGACTGTGGTGATCAGATCCTACTCCTGCTAGCAACCCAGTAATATATTAGCGTAAGACGGATGTTACAATCGATTACAAGAGAGGTTTGCCTGTGAGAGTTGGTTGTGGTTGCCTATCGAGTTGTGTTGCCCTAAAGGCTCCCATAGGGCCGGTTTATATAGTCACCGGGGCCTAGGGTTATAGGGAGAGATATATTCGGCTATGTTATAGAGTCGGTAACTATGTACACCTTGGACTACAAGTAATACTACAGGCCTAAGTCGATAACTCTTCTGGGCCTTGTCGTAGCCGGAAGTGGCTCCTCCTCTTTCTCTGACTGGGCTGCCCGTGAAGCAAAGCTCTAACCCGTTGGTGGGCCACCCTGGTCAGCAAGTCCTGTGGGTATACCCAGAAAGTATATCCCCAACAGTAGCCCCCGGAAGTCTCCAAGATCTGAAGTCAGATAAATTGTCTAGCTTGATGTTTTTTTCGTCTTGAGAATCTTGAAGGGTTTCCGACAAACTTCTTTCATTGATGTAGGATTCCGAGTCGCTGAGTCGGATATATTCTCCTCTGACCTTGATCTTTCTGTTGCTTGATTTGAAACATAAGACGGATTTTATGGCGGCGTGCTGACTAACAACTTTACAGGCCAGGTCCCATCACTGACAGGATTTCCATCAGCACGACCGTTGGTGGGTCCATTCCTGACGGAATGGAACGCCGTTTCAATGCCTGCACGAAATCAAGGGGGTGGAAGAGTCGCGAGGAAGCTAACTCCCCCTTTCCTATATGTGTGGCAATAATCACGCGTCTCACCGCACGAATCTTGACACAAAGGTAAATAAGAGGAGAGAAAACCCTTCTTCTCAGATTCACTTCTCCGTCGATTCATTCATTGCTTCCTCGTACTCGTCGAGCTCTCCGCACTAGTTCCCATCTTCCCTCCGTTGAGAGAAAATCTCTCCTTCCCCCTCCAGCCCATCTTCCTCTAAAAAACTATGGCGTCTGCCTCGTCCTCTGGAGCGGCGGCGGTGGGTTCGTCGGCGGCAGACGAGAAAAAGATGCGGGGTCTATAGATCCCCAATGCCATGGACACTGTGGAGCTCCAAGTCATGGAGGATGAGGGGTTCATCACTGTCGGCGTGTGGCGGAGCACTGCTGTACACGCTATCCCTGCGCCGAAAGACGGCGAGAGGGTGTTGTTCACCACTCACGTCGACCGTGGCCTCAGTTTGCCACCATCGGACTTCTTCGTCGATGTCCTCAACCATTACGGTCTGCAACTCCACAAGCTTCCTCCCAACTCTCTGCTTGAGCTTAGTACTCACGCATCTCTGTGCGAGGGGTTTCTTGGCATTAGGTCAAGTCTTTCCCTTTTCCGGTACTACTATGATACTCGGAAGAATTCCATCAGTGCCGGTATGCCTTATGTCACCGACACTAGCTTAGTCCTTAGGAGGAATCGGATCTATCCTATGATTAATGCTAGTGAGTCCGTCAAACGTTGGGCCAGAACATTCTTTTATCATAAGGATATTCCGGCTCCGGGTAAGGCGGAAGTTCTTCCGGCGTTCGCCAATGGCGCCGCTCCCCACCAATATTATTGGGACGCGGAGGCACCGGAGCTATCGGATATTTTGATCCTTGCCAAGAGGCGGATCGAATTTCTGATGAAGCATGAGGGGCTTCGTGGATCCGACTTGATCCACTTCTGGCTGGAACGCCGAATTCAGCCTCTCCAGCACCACGGAGACCCCCTTATGCACAAAATCACCGGCGAAAAAAGGACAACATGAAGGTTAGCCCGAACCGGCTCTCGCCAAAGGACTACGGGACCCTCATGCAATATTTGGTCAAGGAAAGAGTGGAACGAAAAGTTCCGGAAGTTTCCATGAAGATGTATACATCTAGCCGTCCTCTGACTCTGGTAAATATTTCGACTCTGCTTTCGGGTTTCGTCATTTTCTTTGGTTCTTTCTCCAACTCTATTTTCATCGATGCTTTTCCGATTCTGTCAGCTCGAGAAACTCTCCGAGTCCGAGCTAGCTCCACTAGAGGGCTATGCTTCAGACGACCCGGAGGCGACGGAGGATGATGAGGTGCAAGAAGTTGCCGCCTCCGCCTCCAATAAGCGTAAGGTGAAGAAAGTTCTCGCTGTTGGTAGCCATGTGCTTCCAGTAGTTAAAAAGTAAGCATCTCACCTTTCATTTTTAGTACTCTTGTACCTTTGTTATCTTTCCAGAGAACACCTAATATTTAGGATTTCTGTGTTCTAGAGTTAAATCATCTTTGAAGAGCAAGATTAAGCCGGAAAGCAAGCCAGGCAAGCAGCCGTGTCAGCAGAAGCTTGTTGTTTCTCCAGTTGTGCTGCTGTTGACCCCATCCACTGCTCCATCAGCGCAGGGAGCTTCTGCTTCCCCTGACGCTGGTAAAATCTCGAAAGCCCTGGTCACCGTTGATGACCATCCAACTGACAAGGTTGAACCCGTAAAGGGTAATGATCCCATGGTTATGACCATAGGTACTGTGGATAAGGTGATTGACTCAGCTGTCCCTGGCCTCACACTACTAGGAAAACGGCTATAGGTAATCCACACTTCTGTGGCGCACTTGCTAGTAGTGCCCCACGGGAAAAATAGGCGTGGCGCACTGCCCACAGGTGCCCTACGGCTAACTGCCATAAGCGTGGCGCACATGGGGGTGGTGCGCCACGGCTATGTGTGGGCCAGGACACAGGTGGCCGTAACACACATACCCGTAGCGCACTAGGTCAAGGTGTGCTACGGATGTGTCACTTAGCCGTAGCGCACCTTGACCTAGTGCGCTACAGGAATGTGTGATGCAGCAGCTGGGTCAACTTAGCCGTAGGGCACTCTGCCCTAGTGCCCTACGGCTAAGTGGCCTGCACCAACTCCACACCCCCCCATGGATCGCCTTTTTAAGTTTTGCAAAAAATAAAAGAAAATGATAAACACTTCCAAAAATAAAATTGTTTCATATTTAGGTAGGTAATGTGGTCTAGTTTGTAGGAAAATTAACAAACATGCATTTCGAATTTTTATGCAAAAAAAGTTTATGCCACGGTAAAACGGCCGTAACTTTTGCATACGATATCGAAAAAATACGTATAATATACCAAAATGACGAGAATTAGATTTCGCATCCGCTCGCAACGACCAAACGTTTAGCGATTATTTAGATTTTCAAAATTCGAGAAGAGTAAAAAGTTACGGTCAAAACACTTTTTTCCTGCAGAAAAAAAAGATGGCAACTTACCCATAGCGCACCACTACCTAGTGCGCTACCAGTAAGTTGGGCGGGATTCAAAATTTGAATCCCCACCCCACCCACCTACCCCTTTTCTTTTCCCTCCCCTTCTCTCCTTTTCCTTTTCCTCCCTTCTCCTTTCCTTCTTCTTCTCCTCCTTCTCCTTCTCATTTTCCTTCTCCTCCTTCTCATTTTCCTCCTCCTCCTCCTCCTTCTCTTTCTCCTTCTCCTTCTCCTCCACTTCCTCCTCCTTGCAGTGAAGATGGTGACGGCGGCCTCCTCCTTGCAGTTCCAACGACGAGGCGGCAGGCTCCTTCTTCTTCTCCTCCTCTTCCTCCTCCTCCTCCTTGTAGTTCCGACGACGACGAGGCCTCCTCTTCTTCTTCTCCTCCTCCTCTTCCTCCTCTTCTTCTCCTCCTCCTCCTTGCAGTTTCGACGATGACGAGGTGACGACGAGGAGGCGACGATGACGACCTGCACCGACGAGCGGCGACACTGACGACGAGATCCAGATCTGCCGCTTTTTTTTTGAATTTTGAAATTTATATCCGTGGCGCACAGCACGTAGTGCGCCACGGTTATCGTTTCATACGCGTGGCGCACCTGGACTACTTGCCGTGGCGCACTGGCATGTGCACCACGCCTATCTCGACACAACCGTGGTGCACCAGACAGTATGCCACGACTAGGAGATAGCCATAGCATGAGGCCCGTGGCGCACTGCTAGTGCGGCACGGATGGCCTTTTCAGGTGCACCACGAACAGGTGTTTTCCTAGTAGTGTCAAGAGGAAAGGAAAGGAAGAGATCCTCAGACTGGCTCAAACCAGTCTTGAGAAGCAAACCTTGACTCTAGAGGCAGCGAGCCAAGAGGAGGAAGACGTCAACCTGGTTAGCCTCCTGGACCATATTTTGGTCCGGGATGCTAAAGTCGCATCTGGCGAACTTCCAGCAACGGATGTTCCGCCCCTCACCCTTACCGATAAGGTGTTTCATAGCACCAAGCTCGGATTTGAAAAGTTGCATCTGGAACACGTTGTAAGTTTCCGATTCTTATTTGCATTTATTATCATATCCTCTAGCCCTAAGCATAAAGTCGGATAAATATTATTGGATCCGGGTTGATGCTTTTAGGTTGCAAAAGAACGATGTAGTGTAGCCCCCAAGGCTCGTGCTATAATTTTACTTAGTTAAATTTGCAGCCCGAGTCTTAGTAGCTGTCTGACGGTATTTCATCTCTAAACTTATAGAAAAGCGCAAAGAAATCAAAGCTTGCACTTTGAAAATTCAAAGTTAAAAGTTGAAACAGATGAAGCAGAAGGTAAACTTTTCCTGCTTCCTCTTTATCAGTTAAATGTTTTTGTCATTGTCGGATGTGCTTTATCCGATTGATATTTTTCCTTTGCAGAATTGTTGTGCCAATCCAGCAAGATGGTGGAGCAGGCCGAAAACTTCAAGGTTTTGGAGGCAGATAACACTGAACTTCGGGAAAAGCTTGAGACCCTAACTGTGGAGTCGGAGAAATCCGTAGCTGCAGTTTTGGAATCAAGCAACCACGAGACCGTGAGGCTCGAGAAGCTCCTAGCCCTTCGTTATAAACAACTTGCTGATCTCAAGAAGGAGTTTCATATCCATAATGATCTTGCCTAGGCCTCAGCAAGTGAACTAGACAGCCTTCGCAAGGAGAATGTTGAATGGAATCACTCTGTGCTTGGTAAGATTTCCCAATATTTTCTTTGTGTTGTTCATTTTTTGACTTTTGTTTTAGTCGGAATTTTGACTTTTGGTTCTTTCCCATCCCCCTTGAATCTTTCCGACTCCTCCTCTTCCGAACATCTCCTCGAGCGCATTAAGCTCGTCGGAGATGTCTTGTTCGACTTCTGCCAAACTCTAGAAGAGGCTGGCGAAGCCGTCAAGCTTTCCGATTTGCACAAAATGTCGGTGCATGAGGTGAGGGACAAAGTGTAGGAGATTATGAAGTTGAATGAGGACTAGAAGATCTCCTACGCTCGGACTACTGCGCAAACAGTTCTGACCATGGTGATGAGCCACCATAGCAAGATGGAAATCTGGCACGTCACCAAGGTCATTGACGAGGATGATGATGAGGGTAACCCGCAAGATATCAAGGCCATCCAAAAATCTTGTACAGGTTACACTTGTCGGGCGGCGGAGATGACCAACTATACAACGCCATTCTTCGAATCTGTCGCCACGCCTCCTTCACCTCAAGAGCCAGAAATCAGCAACGCATCCAAGTCTGCGATCGAGGGCGACACTGCTGATAATTCTAGTGCTCCACCTGCTTCATCACCACCGCCCGCAACATAAACAATTTCTATGCATTATCTTAAACTTATGGCAATGTAATGATGGCTACAATATTTATTTTGTGCTGGTCTGTAAAAATTGATGCTTTTACTATCTTAGCACTTTTTTGTTTATATATTTTTATGCTTTGCACTCCGAAGCACTATTTTTTTTATGTCTATACCTATCGATTTATCTGGCTCTCTGCCTCGTCCCTTTCATGGATTGGACAACCTTTAGTACGGAAACTTTGTCGAGCAATGGAGCGCAATTGCTAAACCAGTTTAAACTCGGAAACAAAGACGGCCTCCAGTACCAACAACTCATTACTCAGAAAATGCCCGCGTCTAAGCAATCAAATAAAGAATCAAAGTATATATAATAATTTAAATTTTGTATCCTAAGGTAACATTTTTTAGATTGTTCAAAAATTGTAACCAGAATAAATATGAGCATAAAGTACTATCAAGTATTATGGGATTTTTGAAAAAGTTACATGCTCTTTTGGAAATAAGATGGCAAAACCGTCTAAAAAATAACAATATGAGGTAACCAATACTTTATTTCACTTTGAACATGTACATGTATGATTACAAGGAAATATAACTAAGAATATAAGGGACGTAGCTGTGCAATATTCCATGGATGGTCTATTTCATCCGGGTCTGTGCTGCCACCAGCTCTCTTCCTTTTCCGAGTATCAGGTATTTCCTTGATTGGCTTCATGTCGGTTAAATAATATGACCCATTATGCAGAACTCTGCTAACCATAAAAGGTCCATCCCAAATTGGGTAAAGTTTGTGCTTTCTCTTTTGCACAAGTCGTAGAACTAAATCGCCTTTTCTGAAAGAACAGTTTTGCACTCTCTTACTATGATACTTGCGCAACTTCTACTGATAGGCTGTAGATCTCTGTTCAGAAACGACACATACTTCTTCGATTATATCGAGATCATCTTACCGAGAAACTTATGCATCTTCTTCGATATACACTTTGACTCATGGAGCTTGATGGATCAGATCACTCGGAAGAACTACCTCTGCACCGTAGACCAAGAAGAAAGGAGTATAGCCGGTTGACCTGTTAGGAGTTGTACGCAAGCTCCATATCACAGACGGTAATTCTTCCGCCCAAGCCCCCGCAGCCCGACGAAGCGGTGCCTCAAAGCGAGGTTGGATTCCTTGAAGAATAAGACCATTAGTTGTTTTGACTTGTCCATTGGCTTGTGGATGTGCGACTGATGCAATATCAAGTCGGATCCCTTGCTCTTCGCCGAATTCGGAAAGTTCCCCCATGGAAAATTTGCTCCCATTGTCAGTAATTATACTGTGCGGATATCCGAATCTGATGATTACGTCCTCGACAAATCTTCTGGCTGTGGCTCCATTGCAACTTGTTACGGGTTTAGCCTCAATCCATTTTGTCAATTTATCCACCATCACTAGTAGGTGAGTGAATCCACATTTTGCCGTATGAAATGGCCCTACCATATCAAGCCCCCAGAACCCGAACGGCCATGTAATAGGGATTGTTCGCAGCTGTTCAGCTGGAACGTGTGCCTGATGAGCGTACTTTTGGCAGCCCTTGCAAGTTTTGACCAGTTTATCGGCATCTGGCTTAGCTGTAAGCCAAAAGAATCCATGTCGAAAAGATTTTGCTACTAAGGATCTGGCTGCAGCATGGTGACCACACTCGCCTTCGTGGATTTATCTCAAGATTTCCACTCCTTCCGATGAAATACATCTCTGAAACACGCCAAAAACACTCCATTTATAGAGCTCACCATTTATTATAGTGTATGCTTTGGCTTGTCGGACAATCTGCCGGCTCAAGACTTCGTCTTCGGGTAATTTTCTGTCTATCAGGAAATCCAGATAGGGTTTTGTCCAACTAGGAATTATAGCCAGAACTTCTATTAAAGGTGAATCGGATTTTGTTGGATAGTCCTCATCAACTCCGACTATCGAGGGGACCCTTAAATTCTATAGAAAAGCTCAATCCGGTACTTGTTTCCGCGCAGAGCCTATCCTTGATAGGGCATTTGCTTCCTCATTTTCTGTTCGAGGGATGTGTTGAACCTCAAAACCCTCGAACGATTTGGATAATTCATCCACAACAGCTTTGTATGCTGCCATGTGTTTGTTTGCATTACAAATGTCGGATACTTGCTGAGCAACTAAATTCGAGTCTCCATAACACATGAGTCATGATATGCCAATGTTTTTGGCCATGCGTATTCCATGCAGCAGTGCTTCGTACTCGGCAATATTATTGGTTGCCGTGAAGTGTATTTGCAACACATAGAACATCTTATCAACTTGGGGTGATTTGCGCACAATGCCAGCCCCCGAGCCTCCTCGTGCTTTTGATCCGTCAAAGTGAAGGGTCCAAAATTCCGAGTCTGGAGGGCCTATGTTTTCTGCCATTTTTGTCCAATCAACGAAAAAGTTGGCGAGAATTTGGGACTTGATTGTTGTACGTGGTTTGTACTCAATGTCGAAAGCTGCAATCTCTATTCCCCACTTTGCGACACGTCCTATGGCGTTGCTGTTGTTGATTATATCTCGCAGAGGATCCGTGCTCACTACTGTGATTTTGTGCTCTTGAAAATAGTGGCGTAGCTTTCTGGATGCAAAGAACACTCCATAAGCTAGCTTTTGATGATGTGGATACTGTTGTTTTGATTCTATCAGGACCTAACTTAGATAATAAGTTGACTGTTGCACCTTATGCTCGTGGCCTTCTTCCTCGCGCTCAACTACTGTTACCATGCTTATGACCTTGTTGGTTGCTGCAATGTAGAGTAACATAGGTTCCTAAAGTTCTGGCGCTGCGAGAACTAGCGGATTTGAAAGCAGATCTTTCAAACTTTGCAGGGCAATTTTGGCTTCTGGGGTCCAGACAAATTTGTCGGTTTTCTTCAAAAGTTTGTATAAAGGTGTGGCTCTTTCTCCAAGTCGACTGACGAACTGACTCACCGCTACAATGCAACTAGTGAGGTGTTGTACGTCCTTCAGGCGAGTTGGCCTAGTAATGTTTAAGATAGCCTTGATTTTGTCCCGGTTCACCTCGATGCCTCGTTCAGAGACGATGAAACCTAACAATTTCCCGGCTGGAATTCCAAAGAAACACTTCTACGGATTTAGCATCATGTTGAATTTTCGTAAACTAGCAAACGTTTCATCGAAGTCAGAAATTAATGTTTTCCTCTTTTTGGACATAACTGCTATGTCGTCTATGTATACGTGGACGTTGCATCCGATTTGGTCATTGAGACAACGTTGCATGGTATGTTGATATGTTGCTCCTGCGTTCTTTAAGCCAAAAGGCATAGTTTTGTAGCAGAAGGTTCCGAAAGGAGTGACGAAAGACGTCTTAATTTGATCCGACTTTTTCATCGGTATTTGGTGATATGCGGAATATGCGTCGAGAAAACAGAGTAATTCCGACCCTGCCGTTGAGTCGATGACTTGATCGGTTCTTTGCAAAGGAAATGGATCTTTTGGGATGCCTTGTTCAAAGCGGTATAATCAACACGCATCCTTAAATCAATGGTGTCCTTTTTAGGGACGAGTACAGGATTTACCACCCAATCTGTATGTATGACCTCTGTTACGAAATCCGCTAGCTCTAAGCGGGCTAATTCCTTGGCTATTGCTTTGTGCTTTTCATCACCAAACTGTCGTAAGGATTGTTTGTCGGGTTTAGCGTCTAGGTACTCATTAAGAGAGTGCTCGGCAAGTTCCCTAGGTACTCCGGTCATGTCAGATGGCTGCCATGCGAAGATATCACTATTATCTTTGAGGAACTCGACAAGCACGCTTTCCTATGCGTGGCCTAAGCCTACCCCTATGTTCGTCGTCTTGGAGGGATCGTCTTCCTGTAGCGACGTCTTCTTTGTCTCTTCTGATGCCTTGAACTGCAAACTTGGCTTCAACACCTCGTTCTTTGTAGCGGGCATCTCGGACGGATTAATGGTCTTATTGATCTCCTGGTACTCCTAGGCGTGTAGAACGGCTTCGGCGAAGGCAGCAGATCCTTCATCGCACTCTCGCGCCTTCCTCGACTTTCCTTGTATGGTGATTACGCCCTTTGGACCTGGAAGTTTAATCATGTTGTAGATGTAACAGGGACGGGCCATGAACGCCCAGTAAGCTGGACGCCCGAAGATGGTGTGGTAAGCAGTTTTGAACGGTACCACCTCGAAGGAGAGTGGATTGGTCCGGTAATTATCTCGGGTTCCGAATGTCACGTCCAGAGTAATCTCACCCAGAGAATTTTCCTGTCTCCCTGGTACAATGCCATGGAAAGTTACACTGTTGTAACTCGACTGGCTCTCGTGAAGCTTCATGCGGTGGAGTGTTTCGATGTAGAGGATATTGATACTGCTCCCACCCTCCATGAGTGTTTTTAAGAACTCATAGCCATCAATAAGAGGATTGACGACCAGAGGGTACTTTCCCCGATGATGTGTTTTCCTCGGGTGATCTAAACGATCAAAGGTGATAGTCACCTCTGACCAGTCCAGGAATTGGGGGACAGCCGGAACCGTGGCATTGAGCTCACGAATAACGTCCTTTTTTGTCCTTAGCTGGTTGGGATCCAAGGAAGCAGACGTATGCGTCTTTTTTAGTCAGAAAAGTCTTTTTTCTATCTGGCTTGGGTTCTGCGGCAGCTTCCACCTCTTCCATGTCGGAATCTTCCTTGGTCTCCTTTCCTTTCTTGGAATTTTTCTTTCCTTTTCGTCGCTTAGCTCTGTAGCCAGCGAATTCGTCTTTCGTGATGTCGTCATTGAAACGACACTCGGCATTTGTATGGGTAGATCCTCCGTTACTATCCAAGTGGTGGACACAGGGATTATTTGCAATGTCAGCCTAGGTATAGGTTCTTCTGGGTTGTTGGTCTCCTATGTCCTGGATTCGGGAAGTTCCTCGGCCTCTACCACGGTCGCCTCCACGCCCTCCACATCCCCCAGATCCGAATGTTGCGTTGACAGCTGTGTTGTCCGGAGCCGGCTTGTCGTACGAGGTGTTCTTGCGCTTCTGAGTTTTCTTTGGCTGTTTGGCCGCATTGGGATTGGCCATATTATTTAGCAGCCCTTCTGAATCATCATCAGCGTCCGCATACTTGCTTTCCGTCTCTATCATTTCTCCCAAATTTGTGACATGGTCACACTTCATCCTGTGACGTAAAAGTCCGACTGGAAGTCCTGCAATAAAAGCTTCTATCGTATTTTTCTCATTTACTCCTTCGCAGGAGTTCTTCGTAATGATCCATCGTCCGAGGTAATCTCGGCAGGTTTCTCTGGGTCTTTGGGTGCAACGCTGCAAGTTTCCGACTATGTAGGGCCTTCTGTATGTTCCCTCGAAGTTTGAAAAGGACGCACTTTGCATATCATACCAGTTATGAATTGAATTCTCTAGCAGTTCATTGAGCCATGATCGAGCCTTCTTCCTCAACATCAGTGGGAGATATTAGACTGCAACCAGGCTATTTCCTCTTTTGGCGATGCAGCAAGCCTGGAAAAAATCCTGCAGCCAAGTATCTGGCCGAGCTGCACCATCATAGGGCTAAATGTGCTTGGCGATGCCAAAGTCAACCGGAAATTTTGTCTGACGTATACGTGGACCAAAGCACTTAGGCCCCACATACACATCTTCTTCCTCGTACCACCGCGCTTCTATGTTTGATTTGATGCGATGGCGAGCGTCATTTGGCGAGAGTGATCTACGCCTTGGAGGCTCGTGGATTCTACGCGATGGAGTCGGATTTCTGCTTCTTCTCTCACTGTTGCCGCCTCCCCCCTGCGGTTTCCGTGGCCATGACGTGATCCTTCATGGTCGCTGCTGGGAGGCGATGGTGGCCTTGGTGGATTATTTCCGGCTGGGTTCCTTGGTGGTGGCGGTGGAGCCTCGTTATGCTGACTCTGCTGCCTGTTTCTTCGGGCACCATCCCTACTAGATTAAGGACAATCTAGATTATCTCTTCGTCCGGCGTTAGTAGACGGACGGCTCGGTGGTGGCATCCTTAGCCGATCTTGCTCCTCTCGCTGGCTGCGTATTTCTGGGTCTTCTCTATAGCGATTATTTTTCCGACGATGGTCCTAATGAGGAACCATTGCCCTGATGGCGTCTTTGGCCACAGCCGGAATAACTCTTGCCTAGTCACGCGCCGGCCGGCGAGAGTGGCTGTTGGAGCCAGTCCTGGAATTTTCTTCTTCTCCACCGGGATGGTAGCGTTGAGCAGTATCCCTGCGAAGCCTTACGTCAGCGCTTTGGTCAGTGCTAGTGTGGCAAAACTCTGATTTTGAGGCCAGTTTGCCACTGAATGACGCGGCCATCTTCTGCTGCTTTAATCCTTTGTCTAGCAATGCAACGCACTGTTGGACCTGCTGTGGAGATGGATTATTGGCGAGGATGGCTCGAGCTGCAGCAGCGTTTTCCACCGGCATGTTGTAGACTCAGATCTTCTCTCCATATTTTCCGTCGAATAGATCTTTGTGGATATCCGGATTCTTGTTTGCAATAAACGGACCTCCCCTTGTTTTTTTGGATGTCACTTGAAATCTGACTGATATCTGGCAGGATCACTGTCTAACTATTGTCTCATCTCAACGAGGCGTGCGGCCTCTTCAAATAGAAACAAGCGGTGCTTGTAGAGGTCCCAACCTTTAATAAGGTAGAGGTCCCTGTGTTTACAATGCTAGTACATGGATCAATAGCTAGCATCCACAATTAAGATGTAATATCAAGAAACAAAGGTCATAATACAACCTTATAACCAGGAATAAAATATTATATTACATCTTACATAGCTCATTTGGCTATCACATTACAATGCAACAGAAATATCTATATAGCATGGAGTCCTTCATCTTCAAAGTGCCACAGGCAATCATGTTGGTTGTAGACTTGTAATCCTAATCAACACACTTCACTAACATGAAACAAACCTGCAACATAACAAGTTACAGCCACAAGGGTCAATACATTTGATTTGTATTAGCAAGTGATACTATGTTAGTATAGTGGTAACTATCATCTATATGCATTTGGCTAAGTGGAGCTTAGGCTTGCTTTGCTCAAAATAGATTTTCCTTACCCTTTGAAAAACACTAAGTTTTTGTTTAGCAAAAACTCCTAAGGAACCACCAATAGAAATTGGTGAACCTTCACCCTTGTTTTCTTGATAGACCACAGGTTTTTAACTTAGTTATTGGGATGAGGAGATTCTTGATAGCTTCCATGTCTTGATGCTCAAGTTGTCCATTACCGGGGACACGGCTAAGTACTTAGTTTCTTCCTTCTGCAGAGGTGGTGCAGTTTCCCCACAAGACTTGATTTTCGCCAAGACAGGACCTTTCAGAAGCCTTCCCTTAGACCAAATGGACGTGTTCCAACCTACCATCCCACTACCACCAACTGTCCAAATGGCTAAGTTATTGCAACCTATATGATCCAGGCAGAGCCCATAATGCCATGTGGCTGCACTAGAAGCTTCTTAACATTTGGCATCTCAAATCCCTTTGTTCCTGGGTGGCATTCCACAAGTGAGATACTAAGTTTTCCCTAGTATACTAGACTTGGCGATGCCCAAGTTTTCCCCAGTATACTAGACTTGTGTAACCACTCAACACAAACTATTCTTTCCATTCCACCTAGGTGATTCATTCACTTAGTTGTTTTATTAAACAAAACACAAGCCCTTGACTTAGAAATATTCCATAGCATGAATATAATTCACCCTTGGTTTCTACTAGCTAGACTAAGCATGATAGTAGTAGGAATCTTAACTTAGAAAAATTCTACTAAAGTTTCATCTACTAGGATTTCCCATGGCATAGTTTATACTTAGCAAAAACTCCATGCATGTCCTACTTAGAAATATTACTAATGCATAGTGAAAATATTGGGACAAAATTATGAAGCAACACTTGCCTTTTTGGTAGAGAATATAAGTTCACTGCTTGATCTTGCAATAATCACACTCTTCAAATGTCACTACAATTCAATCAAGCAAGGCACAAATTCAATCTACCATCCAAGCAATCATCACATATAATAATAAAAACAAAGTAATGCATGCAAGCATGCCAAAGATTGTTTTATTTGGAAAAGTGGCTTCTAATAGGTTATAAACATTTTAAAACACATATTGGTCATTTATAAAAGTGGCAAAACCATTGGATATCAAGTTAGTGAAAATGGCCATTTTAAGTCATTTTTTTTGCTTGAAATGGTTCAAATCAAAGTAATATTTTCTAGTGTTTGAAAAATATATTTTTAAACACAAGTGTTAGTGTTTTTAAGGTCAAGTGGTTAATATTAAAACCATTTGCAAAAGGTTTCACCTATAAACCATTTTTGTACCAAAGCAACATTTTATGTTGTTGGAAATGCCTTTAGCAAAGTAATAATTTTTATACGGTTCACCAAATATATTTTTCAACCATAAAACTTGGTGTTTAGGGTCAGAGATTTTAATTCCAGCCATTTTCAAAAGGTTTTATTCAAAAGCATTTTTAAAACATAATCAACATTTTTTTATTTAGCTAGAAATGTTTTTATTCAAAGATTTATTCTTTAGCTTCACAAAATAAACTTTTAAATCCATAAGTTGGTTTATATGGTCAGTAGGTTCAAAACAATCCATTTGCCAAAGATTTTACCATAAAAATATTTCTAGAATAATTTTTATATTCAAATTATGCCTACACAAGTTTCTACAAATATAACCAATTTTCCAGAAGGTATTCATTAAACAAAGTGCATGGTTGGATAGAGTTTGTTTTGCTGATTCCATTCATATAAAATTTGCAAAATTTGGACGTGTGGATCAAAAGTTATGCAATTTACAAATTCACACATCTAATAGAAAAGTTTCTGGTTTTTAAATCAAACTCTAGGCCACGTGGTGTGTTCTGATTCGCCCATACCGTTTCATTCGGATTAGGCAATGTGGACCGCAGGATCTACTTCACATCGCACGACACAGATCTATCTATACCCCTTCGTTTAATGAATCTATCGCCTACGCTGGATCAAAATCTAATGGCTCACTGAGCCAAAGATGGCAACAGCGTTGGGTGGCAAAGGCCGCTTCGGCCTGTGGTGGTCCGGTGGTTACGGGAAGCAAGGAATAGTATGGGGAGGCTCACCAGGTTTGCAGCATGTTGCTGATGCTCAACTTGCTTGTGGGAAGGTAGGGGCTGCACGGGGTGGACGACAATTGCTCGCCGGAGTCCTTGTCACCGTCGGTTGCGCACAAACGTCGTTGAAGGCGAGGCTATAGAGCACGCCATAGAAAAAGGGGAGCACGGTTAGATGCTCCGAGTTGTGGTGAGTGCGCGTGTGTGAAGAAGGAGGAGAGGGGCGGTTAGACGCTACCTGGGGAACTCACCGGAGTGGAAACAGATGACGGCGGTGCTTAGTGTTAACATTGACGACGATGCAGAGCACGCGCGGCCGAGCTGGCACTACGGAGAGGTTCGCCAGGAGATGGGGAATGTCCCCGTGGAGGCCAGGGATAGCGGGGCGGGCTGGTGTCATCGGAATCAACTGATAATGGTCGTTGAAGACAGTGCGGTGCTGAGAGGAATTGGCGCAGCCTGTGGGCTCTCGAGGTGTGGCGTCTGGGGGAAAATGGAGAGGGGAGGGAGGCGTTTAGCAGGTCATGATCATGGTGGGTAACAGCCTCTGCGTTAATGCAAATTGAAGCCGCGAAAATCAATCCAGAAACAGGAGGGAGAGAGGAAGAACTAGTCTCGGTGGGTGGAAACGATGACTGACAGGTGGGGTCCGTTTGACAGTGAGAGAGAAAGAGAGACGATGGGGGTCCAGTGACTTTCGGTTTTTGGGTTCGTTTTGAGTAAAAGAAAAGCAGTTGGGATTTAGTTGGTCACGCTAGGGCTGCTGGGTTGGGATGTCTCTTTCGTTTTTTTGTTCTGGTCAATTTTTTTTCTTTTTCCATTTTCATTTTTGTTTTGAATTTGTTTAAACATTTCAAACAACCATTTGAATTCAAAACCTTCCAAACTTTTCAGTAAGTTTTTATATGTTTTAAACATGTATTTAAAGTCCTTTTTTAGGAATAATTCCTTTATTTATTTATGGTTTATATTTTATTAAAAAAAGGCACATTCCTTTATTAAATAAGATTTAATTAAATGCTCAAAACCTTATTTGAAACCAAAATTTCACCAAAACTTTTCAGTAGGTTTTATTTATTTAATAGGGTGTTAAACAATTCACTTTGAATTATTCGAAATATTTTTAATATGATTTATTAATTATTTAAATTGGGTAAATGTTTTTATTCCAATGAAATCAAATATGGTTTTAATACCATATAACTTTATTTAAATGTTTCTTTTATTTCTTTTAAGTTGATTAAATAACTTTTATCCACTTGGGTAATTCCAATTATTATTTTCCCATGATTTAATTAATCATTCTTATTAGGGATTTTGTCTTTATTTAATAGAATGGAATTTTGTTAATGCCATATAATTTTATTTGAATATTCTTTATCCATTTATTTTATTTGGATTTGGATTCTAGTTATTCCATTTGTTTATGGACTTGGCCAAGATTTAATTTGGATTTTAAATACTCCTTATTTATTTATTTATTTATTTATTTCTTCCTTTGTCTTATAAAATCAATATCTTTTTATTTAAAGATCCAAACTTGGTGATTCCAATTTGCAAAATTTTATTTGATATTTGTTTATCCTTTTAAATACTTTAGGATTATTTGCTCACAAATTGGTATGGATTTTAGATAGGTGCTTTATTAGCTTTGGGAAAAAATTCTTTTTAATTTATTAAATTCATAAGATTTTATCCATTGTTCCAAATTGAATGAAATCAACTCCTATGATTTTATAATATTTATCATACATGATCATTTTAAATTATTTGTTGGCCAATTTTTATGTGGATCAAATCTATAGGCTTAGAGAGATCTTTGGAAATGATTTCCTTACACTAGGGTTTAGAGCTTGGTTTATTTTCCAAGTGTTTAAATTTCAAGATGCATTTATGAAGAATGAATTTCACTTGATTTGAATTTAGTTGGATTCAAATTTTATTCAAAGTTTGTTCAAGTTGGGTTTTAATGTTTCTAATTAAAACAAAAAGTTTCTTTTCACCTAAATTTCAGCAATTATTTATTTTGTTTATTTATTTTTCACATTACACAATTTGGAAAATTTTGGGTTGTGACAGTGCTTTTCCAGGTCCTCGGACCTTTTCTCCAGCGCCTCCGGCATAAGATCCAAAGCTGTTGGGATTGGAATTGTGAGAGCATCTCCATAGATCTCGCGTGCACCCTTGGTGACAACGTGTCCATCCATAGGAGGATCGATCGGGGTGGGATTAATCGGATCTCTGTCCTGATTCTCCATCTCGATCTCTTCGTCATCTTTTTCTTCGTTGGTTTCCTAGACGTCCGGGTCTGCCGGAGTCGGGTTCTTATTCTTCTTCTTCTTCTTTGACCGCCCAGTAGCTTTAACGTGCGTACCGGTGGAAAAGACTGCTTTTGGTCTAGTACCGGGGGATAAGCTTCCGTCGGTACTTTCCATCATGGTTGGCTTGTAGACCTCGAAGGAATCTCCGGTGTCCATGTCATCCTTCAAGGTGTAGCTTTCATCCATGCTATCATATGGACTAGGAGGAGTTTCTAGCTCACCTGGCGTTTTTTGGAGACGCGATCTTGCTCATACTCCTCTATCACCTTGCTCGAAGTTCCTGCGATGTGATTGATTCTGTTGGGAAGCTAGGTAAGTCGGTGTTTTCTTTGATTGCATCTAGGACCGAGTCGCTATCAGCTCCAGCATCGACATAGTCGGATCCAGTGCTTATGTGGTACACGAAATAGTGTTTCTTCTTGTTCTTGTCCTTGAGGTACTTGTATAACTTGGTTTCCGCTTCGACGTCAGCAAAGCTGGATCCGTAGCGGATGTATTCCTCGTCTGTGTATCCGATCTCGCTGGAGAGATCGGATCTGACTTCATCTTCCACCTCTTCTTCCACTATAGGAGTGGGTTGGGTGGGTTTGCTTTTTTCCGGGATCCTGAACTCTTCCTCCTCTGCGGACAAAGTAGATCCGGATTTTTCTTCCGCCATGGTCATCACCTCTAGGGTGGGTTGGGCGGGTTCAACGAAACCGAAATAAATATTGATCTCGCTGATTGACATGATTGTGTAGGTCGTCATGGGCTTTGAAGCAGGAATCTAGGTCTCATCGAGGAGGATGAGAGGGATATCACTAGCGTAGACCACGCGACCCATGGCGATTATTTCGCCAATTCCTGCACGCGCAGATTCCGCGTGGAACGATGCTCCAAAGGTCACCTGCCGCATGGTGGGCTCCAACTATCGTCGGATTGTCCACAAGTACGCTATAGGGGGTCCTAGTGGCGTTGGAAAGATGGGGTGTGAGATGTCGGACGTTCCAGGAGCGGTGAGCAAAAGTTTACCCAGGTTCAAATCTGACTACAGTGATCGGATCCTACTCCTGCTAACAACCCAGTAATATATCAACGTCAGCCGGATGTTACAATGGATTACAAGAGAGGTTCGCTTGTGTGAGTTGGTTGTGGTTGTCTATCGGGTTGTGTTGCCCTAAAGTCTCCCGTAGGGCCAGTTTATATAGTCACCGGGGCCTAGGGTTACAGGGAGAGACATATCCGGCTATGTTACAGAGTCGGTAACTATGTACAGCTTGGACTACAAGTAATATTACAGGCCTAAGTCGATAACTCTTTTGGGCCTTGTGGTAGGCGGAACTGGCTCCTCCTCTTTCTCTGACTGGGCCGCCCGTGAAGCAAATCTCTAACCTGTTGGTGCGCCACCCTGGTCAGCGAGTCATGTGGGTATACCCGAAAAGTATATCCCCAACAAAAGGGAAGCTGAAATTGATAAAAACAATAGTGTGTGCACCATCACTATAATGGATACCACCAAGCCACAAGAAGTCCCTATTCCTCCTCCTACAATGCCTAAGCCAAATGAGTCTACTACTAGTCATGCTAAGTTTGATTTTGATATAGATGGTTGCAATATTTCTGAAGTGATTCTATTCTTGCAAAAGATTGCTAGAAGACTTGATGCTAGTGATATGCATGTTTCTTTCACCAAACACATTACAGATGCCCTTGTTAAGATTAAGGAAGAAAGTTAAAACACAAAGCTTCTATTCCTATGAAATTAGAAGATAGTTGGGAACCCATTATTAATGTGCAAGTGGATGACTTTGATCTCAAAGCTTCATGTGATCTTGGTTCTAGTGTCTCTATTATGCCTTGGAAGATTTATGAAATGCTTGATTTTCCACCTTTGGAAGATTGTTATTTGGATGTCCCACTTGATGATAATGCTAAGAAGAAACTCATGCGGAGTATTAATGAAGTTTTCATTATGGTTAACAATGCTTATGTCCCTATTGATTTCTATGTTTTGAATGTTGAATACAATGCTTCTTGTCCTATTACCTTGGGAAGACCTTTTCTTAGAACTGTTGGTGCCATCATTGATATGAAAGAAGGCACCATTAAATATCAACTTCCATCCAAGAAAGGTATTAAACACTTCCCTATGAGGAGAGAGAAGTTTCTTTTTTCTCCTCCTTTGAAAGCAAGGTTTGATGTTAATGCTTCTTCATTTGAAAACACTTGATTTGTTGCTTCTTGTGCCTAACTTAAGGGCGTTGAAGAAAAGTACTTGTTGGGAGATAACCCAAGAGTTTCCTTGAGTCTTGGAAGTTACTACTTCTGTAATGACCTCTCCTTATCCTTTTTTTTTGCTTTTTGTGCCAATAATGACCTCTAATGAGAGGGAAGTAAGATTTGAGGAGTCGCTGTCCCGAAACAGATTTCTGTCCTCCACCATAAAAATTCGTGAGGATTCTCTGTAAGTCGGATTGAGATGAAAATTTATGAATAAATCCCCCAGTATGTTAGAATGTTAGTTAGTTTAATACTTTTTGATTTGAGCAACAGAAGATTTTCTAAAAAATCGGTTTCTACCTGGTAGTCTTTTTTGACAGATTTCTGCCATTATTTGCATTTGCTCCTTATTGATTCCTTTTTGAGTTCTCTTTTGGGGAATTGAGATTTTTCAAGGAGTTGCTACAGTAGATTGTATTTTTAGTGAAATTTTTTGCTGTTCCAAAGCTAAACCCAAAGGTCTATTGTCTTTTGAATACACTAATGTTGCTAATGAAGATTGTGTGAAGTTTTGTATGAAGGAAAAATTTCAGGTGTAGATAAAAATGATGTAATGAGATGAAGAATGGACAAAATCTCAAGCTTGGGGATGCCACCCCGGTGTCACCACAATAAATATCCAAGAGGTACAAGCGTCAAAGCTTGGGGATTCCCAAGGTATCCCCTTCTTCATTAATAAAAAGCTCAGGTATGTCTAGACACTTTTTTTTATTGTTTCATGCATTGCTGTGTTGTTGTTTGAGCGTCCTAGTTTTCGTTTTTTTCTTTGCTTAGTTTGTTTAGTTTGCTTGAGTAAAGTAGTTTGGATCCCGTTCTCGCTATGTTGTTTCAAATTAGTTGATTGGTGTTGGAAAGGAGTAGAAAGTTCTTGCTTGGAAGTGCAAGAGGAGCTTGCATTGACTGTGACTTAGACTTTAGCATGACATGCTAGGTGTTGTTTTGACCTTATGCTTAGTGATTATTGTTGTAGCATGTCTTGTTCCAAACAACTGGGATTGCTTAGTGTGCCTTGAAAGAATTATGCGTTGTTTTAGCATGCGAAAGCATAGTATAGTGGTATTCTCCTTTGATGTTTTGTTTGGGTTGACTTTGCACATGCTCACACCATGTTATGACTATGAACAAGTCACCTTAGCCTGTATGATAATTTATTCCTTGAATTTTAGTACCACTCTAAGCTTTGATTAGTAATGTTTTGTCGCTCTCCATGATTATGGCCATTATTGCTCTCTTAGTTGGTTGCTCCCAGTCTTTTGCTAGCCTCCACTTGTATGAGTAAGTTATACTCATGTTTCCAACTCCCAAGAAACCAAGTTATTCCAAAGTGTCCGCTATAAACTCCTATGCATGGTGTGTTACACCATTCCAAGTATATTCTAGTTTTCAGCTATCTTCCAATTAAAAAGTATTTTGTTATGTGAAAACTTAGTGATTAAAGCCCTCACAAACTTGATGGAACACTTTATACTCTTTGCCCCTAATAAACTTGAAGCATTATGTCATCTATGTTGTATATGCTTGCGCTTAGACGTTGGAATTAGCAGAACCATGCTTTCATGGGGAACGTTTTCAACATTGCACTAGTACTTTGTACATAGTTGATATCATGCTCTTTTTCCTATGGATGTCACCGGTGTGAAATAAAGAGGGAGCTTGTAAGTCCATTGAGTTATATATTTTATTTGAGAGAAACGCCTGGGCCGCTAGCCTAAGCCATGCCTAATCATGGTGGAAACTTGCAGCATCACCATAATGAGATATCTGTGAAGAATCCTCAATAAAAATCTATGCACATAGTAAATAAAAAGATCGCTGAGATGCTCATTGTCTGCTTGCCTTGTCATTTTGGTTATGGGATAGCTCCTGTACCATGTGCAAGGGGTACCCCATTGGAGGTTCTCTATGATACACATGTACTTACTATGACAAGAACTTACATGTGACTGAAGTTGAGTAGCATGAGGTGTGTCCCTCGTATTCAAGGGACTTGAGATTGCCAAATTAACCTTTTCAAGCATATACTCCATAGTTTGTTCACTTTAACCTTGATCACTTCAAGATGCTTATGATAGGGGCAATGAGGGCTGAAATATAACAAGTACCATAATATTTGGAAGCTCTTTTTGAAACTTTAAATCCCTGCTCCCCTTTATGAAGGGCCTTTCTTCCACTATTATATTGAGTCTCCACCTTCTACCTTTAGGCACCATTAACAGAGCATAGTTTCCATTCTTAGTTCTATGTGCAGTGTTCCAAAACTTATTGATTGATGCATATTGTGATTTTTTTTCTGCATGTGAAACAAACAAACGTTTTTCAATGCATGTTATTCATGATCTTTGTTTGTAGCCTTTCATGGTGCATGCATAGTTACTTTGTTTTATTTTTAGAACTCCATCTTTCATGCACATGTTTAGTGTTCTTTGATCCTAGCTTTCAATGCTTGCAAATGGTTTGATCTTGATTTTGATGGTGCATGCCACCTAAAAAATTATTCTTGTCATCACTTACCTACTCGAGGAGGAGCAGGAGTTAAGCTTGGGGATGCTTGATATGTCGGAGACGTATCTATAATTTTGGATGCTCCATGCTTATTTAGTATCTACTTTGCTTTTCTTCGTCTTCACTTTGAGGTGTTTTTATATGTTTTCTGGAACTAACCTATTAACAAGCCGCCACAGTGTCAATTGCTTATTTTCTTCAGTTTTTGGTTCCAGAAAGGCAAAAAATCAATATTCTCGGAATTGGATGGGACAAAAGCCAAAGTCAATATTTTACCGTGGGCAACACGAAGCCAGGAGACGAGACAGAGAAGGCTCATTAGGGGGCCACACCCCCTGGCCGCGTGGGTCCACCCCGCGCCTGGGGGGGTGCAGCCGCCCTGGTGGCCTAGTGTGTTACCCCTGCGCCTATAAGAAGCCCCCAATGCATAAACCCTAGGCACCCGATCAAAAATCCATGAAACCGTCTATAGCCGCCACCACCATCGTCCCTAGATCGGGGGGATCTGAAGCTCTTCCCGACACCCTGCCGGAGGGGAGATCATCCTGGAGGTGTAACATCCCTAAAATCATGTTTTCAAAGATTGCATATCATCCATGCATGCATAATCATTTATGGATCATTTTCAAAGTCATTTCAAAGAAACAGAAACATTGAGTGCTATTATTTTATGTAGACAAGCATTGATCCAATGCTACTCTCTAGTGAGAGAATACTTGTTTCAAACCAAGATTTGTTTGTTCATGAGTTGGATTAGTTGAGTTCCAAAGCTTGGACAAAATTTCCAAAATCAAAATATGGTTTTAAAACCATTTTCATATCTATATTAAATCTTGTGCTAAGGCAATGTTTATTTTAAAAATTTCAAAGGAACCAAGCATGTCTGGTGAGACAACATGGTTTTATACTCAAAAATATGCAGGTTTCATTTTATAAAAAAATCCAGAACAAGTTTAAAATCAAACACATTTGACTTCATTTGAATTTGATTCCTGGAAATTCAAACAGAAAAAGAAAAAGAATAAAGAATTGCAAAAAGGCCGGCGCCAGCTTTTCAGCCCAACAGCGAACTCATCCCAGCAAGCCCACCCGGGGTTATTCTCTCTCTCTCACACGGCGTGGACCTACCCCACGCTCGCTGTCAAGTGGACCCCGTGCCAGGTCAGCTCGTCGTCCCCAAAACCCCGCCGACGTCCAGGCCCTCGCCGTTTCTTCCTCTCCTTCACTGCCGCGATTTAATCCGGTTAATTGTCGTTTATTGCGAGCGTGATTCTCTCCTCCGCCATGGCTACATAATCCCTCCGCCTCGTGGCCATTCCCCCCAGCAGAGCTAGCCAGAAGCGCCACCAGGCTGCCCACGATTCCACTTGCACTGCCGCGGTACCAAGCTTCATCCGTAAGCATCGATCACCGCCTCCGAGCGTGATCGCGCATCTTCTCATACCCTTCTTTTTATCTGTATCGTCCTAGAGCGTCGGCATCGTCCACCTCTGGAAGCAACCGAAGCTCAGCACAACTCCGGCAACACCCACTAGTAGTTCCCGACCATCCCTTCCTCTCTTCTGCATACTCACTTGTTCGCCAGGCTTGTGCGCATGTAATGACACCTCTGGTTTGTATTAGCGCGCACCACAACCTCGCCCCCGATGACGACAGGCTTCACTCCAACGAGCAATAGCAGCCGAGTTCGAGCGCCCCTGTCTCTCCGTCGACCACCTTGAGCTTCATGGCAGTCTTGCGAACACGGTAAGGACCCCCACTCCTCCCCGCGCGATCTGAATCGCCGGAAACCTCTCTGACAGAGCCTCGCTGCCGCATCTCCGCCGCTGGCGCCGCCCACCTGTGGTCGCTTGATCCGTAACCGTAGGATCTAGATCCAGCGATTAGAATTAGATCTATAACGAGGCGGTACGGACAGATCTGGGCCGTATGTGTTAAGTTAGATCTAAAAGCCCGCAAGTGTGATCCGGTGCGAAACGGTATCGACCAATCAGACGCTGCCGCGTGGCTAGTTCTTTGTTTTAAAATCTGAATTAGATCTATTAGAGTTTCAAACTTGTAAAATTCATAACTTTTGATCCCCACGTTCAAATTTTACAAATTTTATATCATTGGAATCAGGAGAGAAAATTATATCTATTTATGCAATGTGTTTAGTGTTTTGCCTCTGTAAAAATGGTTGTTTTTGCAGAATCATTTGTAGGCATATTTTGGGAATATAAATGATCTAAAAATCAAACATAGTTTATTTTAGTATATTTGGTCTTGTTTATGTTTCAGTACTTTTTACTTGTCTTGTTTGGTGTAGAAAATCATCACATGGCATTTTGCATGCATTCATATATTTTTGTGTGTATATTTTGTTATGTGATTTTGGTTCCCTTATTTTATGTGTAGATTTTGGTGCTATTAGTGATTGTGGTTGTGAAGATTGTTGCAACTCCCCAAACTACCAAGGCAAGTGCTGCTACATGTTTTTGTCCCAATATTTTATACCTATGGATTAGAAATATTTTGTATAGGACTTGCATGATTATTTTGCCAAGTATCTATATGTTATGTTGGCAAATCCTAGTAGTTGTAGCAATGTTAGAATTTCCATTAAGTTAAGATACTTGCTATTGCCATGCTTAGCCTAGCTAGTAGGAACCAAGGGTGGTTATATAATCATGCTATGAGAAATATTTCTAAGTCTTTGGACTTATGTTTTGCTTAATAAAACAACTAATTGAATGAAACACCTGGGTGGAATGGAAAGATTGGTTTGTGTTGAGTGGTTACACAAGGCCCATTTCTATGGTTTACCTTGTGTATCTCACTTGTGGAAAGCCACCCAGGAACAAAGGGATTTGAGATGCCAAATGTTAAGAAGATTCTAGTGCAGCCACATGGAAATATGGGCTCTGCCTGGATCATATAGGTTGCAATAACTTAGCCATTTGGACAGTTGGTGGTAGTGGGATGATAGGTTGGAACAAGTCCATTTGGTCTAAGGGAAGGCTTCTGAAAGGTCCTGTCTTGGTGAAAATCAAGTCTTGTGGGGAAAGTGCACAACCACTGCAGATGGAAGAATCTAAGTACTTAGCCATGTCCCTGGTATTGGACAACTTGAGCATCAAGACATGGAAGCTATCAAGAATCTCCTCATCCCAATTTCTGAGTTAAAACTTATGGTTGAACAAGGGTGAAGGTTCACCAATTTCTATTGGTGATTCCTTGGGAAAGTTTTGTCAAAGAAAAACTTAGTGTTTTCAACTAATAGGTAAAACCTATTCTGAGCAAAGCAAGCCTAAGCTACACTTAGCCAAATTCATATAGTATTTATATGTTAATATTCTACTAAGGTATCACTTACCAATACTATTCCAATGTATTGACCCACTGTGGTTGTAACTTGTGATGTTGCAGGTTATTCTGATGATGATTAGGGGTTATGAGTCTACACTCAACATGCTTGCATGTGGCACATGAAGATGAAGACTTATTTATCTTATTCTATATTTGAACTCTTGTATTAGGCCTGTGGCCATGGAATTTGTAAAAGACTATGTTTGTCTCTGGAATGATATGTAATAATGACCTTTGTTTCTGTGTACTTCATCTTAAATTGTGGATGCTAGCATTGATCCAGGGACTAGCATTGCAATCACAGGGATCCTTACCTTTATAAAGGCAGGGATCTTACAGGAGGCCTTCTTCTTCATCATGCCAGCCTCTAGTATGAAGCGTGAGTAGTTCCACCTTGGACTACGAGTCCATGTAGTAGCTAGATGGTTGTATCTCCTCCTTGTGCTTTTATGTATAGATCTTGTGAGCTCCATTCATGATCAAGATCTAATCTATTTGTAATCATGCATGTTGTGTTTGCGGGGTTCCGATGGATATTGAGATTACTATGTCAGATTGATTAATGGTTGTGTCTATTTGATTCTATAATGTCTGTGTTGTTTGTGATCTTGCATGCTCTTCGTTGTTAGTAGCTATCTTGGCCAAGTAGTTGCTAGTGAATCCAAGAGGGGGTATTTATGCTCGATAGTGGGTTCATGCCTCTAATTTCCAAGGCAAGTGACAGAAATCTCTTCGGTTGTAGATGTGCTATTGGCACTAGGGAGAAAACAACGGTCTCTTGTTCATGGAACAAGTGGATTGTTTACCTTACACACTTTGCTTAAAGTAGTTGTCTGTTGCTTGCAACTTAATACTGGAGTGGTTTCGGATGATAACCTGAAGGTGGACTTCTAGTCATAGATGCAGTTGGATGGCAGTCTATGTGTATTGTTGTATTGCCCATCGAATCTCATAGGATCTTTTTGTCTAGTATTGCATTGTTATTCCTTGCTCAATTCCTATCAATTTCCCTACTAGAATTTGTTTACCCTTCATGCCATGTTGTTTATCTAAGGAGAGAACCTCTAGTGAACTATGGACCCCAGTCCAATCTTTACCATTGATACATCTTCCACTATTACTGTTTACTTGCTTCAAACCATCATCACCTTCCACACCATACATTTAATCTTTTGTTACAACAACCGGTGAGATTGACAACGTCACTGTTAGTTGGGGCAAAGTATTGAGTTTGTGTTGTGCAGGTCTCCATGTTGCTTGCAGCACCTTTGGGACGTTTCCTTCCTCCTACTGGTTCGATAACCTCGGTTTCTTACTGAGGGAAACTTACCTGTTGTACTACATCATACCTTCCGCTTGGGGTCTCCCAACGAAGTGTTGCTGCACTCATCAGGCAGGGCCTATGATTTGTGGTTAATGGGTGGTTATCACCTAATAGAAATTAGGGGTTGTCTCCCTCGGGGTTATTCTAGTTTTGCGGGAAAGACGCGGTCTTTCCCCCTTAGACCAAGACTAGGATTTCTTGATGAAGTCACAGATCTTCTTGGTTGGATATATCTGGATAATATTGCACCTTCTTTATTGGAGTTGTAGAATAATGTTGGGGAGAATCCTGTACTTCTCGTCTGGGATAGGCGATCTTCAGTCGTCCTTGTAGATGCTAATAGTTGAGGGGTGCGAGTACCACTTCTTGGGGTAGGAGGTCTATCGGAAAGGGCAGTCTACTAGCTTCTGGGTAGTTAGTTCTGAGCTAGTTAGGGGGTCCGATAGGTTTCTGGATGCCATTTGTGGTTGTTGGGTTAGAAAGGCGGTTCTCATGGGATGAGGTCATTCCGGGTTGAGTCTTATGCAACGTCATGGGTAAAACTTGCAAAGAAGGGAATCATACTTGCATATCACCAAAAAAGGTTCATCCCGAATTTAGCAGATTTGTGCCAGCCAATGGCGAGGGTACTTGACGCTTTACTGAACAGGTTTTGAGGCAATCCATCACTTACTATAGGTTGGAAGAGTGAGTTGGTAGGGTACGAAGGACTATGTCGAGAGTGCTCCCTGGATCTTGTAGCCATGCTAGGTTTGAGAGCTCATGTTGGTTACTGCAGTTCCTCGGGGGTGTGAGAGGTATTCAAACTTTGGCAGTAAGGAGTGAGGGTCGTGCCTTCTCCGGGGCTGCTTCGACGAGTGGATCTTCTGGGGTGGTGACTTGAAGATGGTTTGATACCCGTAGAGGGACAATTCTTCATTTTCCGTCCTGAGGTTTGCAAAGTCAGGGGCCTTTTTTGGTCGGTCTTAGCAACGACAGCAGAGAAAAGGGCTTCACGACGTCTTCGAAGAATCTTGACTCTTTGGGGTTGCTTTGTTCCCTTTGGAGAGTAGTATTGGCGATGTCGGGTAGTCTGGTCGTCTTAATTCTGAGCTTCACGGGTGTTGGGAGAATCGAGCATACTTCTGAAGGTTATAGAGGAGGTATGTTCTCTGTTGCTCTAACGACTCTCACGGAGGTGCTTGGAGCAGGTTCTTGGATTGGAGATCTTCCTATATTATCTTGTCGTAAGTGGTCTTTTGGATTTGAGTGGAAATACATAGTCTTTCCACCTTAGAGCTTTACTTGAGGTCATCGAGGCTTGGGTGGATCCTTCGTCATGGAGCATTGGCGTGACTCTTGAGTTGAGGTCTCCGAGTGATGCCTTATTGCGACTATCTTGCTATGGTGGTTACCTAACGAAGCCGTAAGGGTTAGCTTGGGGTAGTTTTAGCGGTTAGCGATGTTTCTTCTTGGTCCTTTAGTCGGGATGGAGGCATTTTAGCTTCAGAGATTTTTCTTCACTTGAAGACTTTGTGTTGCTTTGGTTCGATGACAGAGTAGACTCGTTGTCTTCGGCAGCCTTATCTTCACGATTTTTGGGGCGTTTGTGTTATGGCGAGGACTTCCCGTTGATTCGACAAAGGGTTGAATGGGATTGTTTCCCTTTAGGGAGATTAGAACTAAGGCACGAGTAGGGTTTGTAGTGGATTTCTTATGTGGCCATCATGCTGAGGAGAGGTTTCAGTTTATGGGATGAGGGCTATTGATGTCGGGGTACACCATTAAGGTGGTCTAAGCTTTAGGATCAAAGATCCAAGGCAGTCAAGCAACACATTCCAAGCATCATATAAGCACATGCCAAGCAAGCAGAGTGAACCATAGGTACAAGGTAATGACTACACGTCATAGGGGAATCCTATATTAAGGATGCTAATCCTAAGTACGGACATTACGGGGGTCTTGACTTCTGTCTTTCCATATGTTGTCGTTGGTTTCGTACTTGATCCATTGGGGGTGGTCAAGGACTCCATTGGTAGGGCGATCTTTGTAGTGCCTTCCGTGGTTGGTAGCTCCTTTGGTTTGCTTGTCTCGATGTCTCTTTATTTCGGGATCTCCGTCTTCATAGTCTCCAAGTCGGACCTTGTTTTTGAAAATGGACATTTGAAGATAGATAGGATGTAGAGTAAGACATTTTCAAATAGTTTAAGTCAGAGAAAAGGAGATAAGAAATCTTTCGAAAAGGTTTTTAGAAATAGTTTTCGAGTGCCGGTGTTTTCAGAAGTAGGGGTTGTCCTGTCTAACGTCCAGGCTAACTAAGGTCTCCTACAGTCAGGATGGCTATGATACCAAGTGTGTGGGACACCGGATTTACGGTCCGACAATCCCCATTATGCATGTAATTCACGATCCCATGATCAGTGAGCCGTGAGCATAACCGACAAGTATCATTACAACATCCATAAATAACAATTACAAGTACTTACATTAATTCCATTATGGACATACAACATCAATAGCGGAAGTCTTCACGCGCAGATCTCATGTCATGCCTTAACCTAAAGGCGACTGACTGGGAAGACGGCCTAGCTCGCATAGACGTCAGCTTCTCATCGTTCCTCAATCTTCTGAAAATCCGGCCAAGTAAATAGCCAGGGATAATGCCAGTGAGTACTTTGAATGTACTAGCAAACCACCTTAAGAGAACAATAATAAAGGATATGAAATATGGTTGTGGTAGGATGGCTCCATAAGATGTTCTTTTATAAAGTATTATCTCTTGTAGATGTAGCATCTATAAGTTTTTGTTGAAAACCTTTGTTAAATGATTTGGAAAACCTTTTTGAAAAGTTTTAGAAAACACTAGGATTGGGTCACCCATATTATTTTCCATCCGGCCATCACATGACCAAACTCATTTCCTCCATTTTCCGACTATCTCATGGTCAAAACATTTCCAAGCCATTGCTTTTCTGAAGTCCTTTTTGAAAACAAAAACCAGCACCGCTCTACAGTAGTCTGTCCAACCCGTCCTTAACCACGGACACAGCTATTCGAATAGATTTACACTCCGCAGAGGTTGTACACTTTAGCCACATCATCTGATTACCCTTCCCTGATCTACACCAATCGTGGGTCATGTAACCGATCAAGATTCTCCGGATGCCAATCTAGTATAGGCCCTACCCTATGAGTTGTTCCCCTCAACACCGGGACGTCTGGATCCACGGACCAACCGGAGTGCTGCCAACTCCGCGAGAAGGGGAACTTTCAATGAGGGGATCATAGTATCATCCGGCTTCTCCCGAGGGAAGTTCGTAATTCCTCCAGGTGACTGTCCCACAGTTGACCCTTTATGTAAAGGAACCCCGACATTCAAGGGAGATGATCCCTTATAAGTAGTCATGAGAATTCCCATACCAGAGTAGAAAACTTCATATCTAGCCCCGTACCATTCTAGATTAATGTGGTTGCACGGGTTAAGTTGTTATAGCTTAATGCAAATAACCGGGTGTGTTTTCGCAAACATTTTTCCTCCATCCTTTTTGTAAAACCGAAACCTTTCTCATTTTGCCAACCTCTCTTGATGGGTCACACCTCACCAAGGTTTTCTCATAAAACTTTTTATAAACATTTTTCCCGGGGTCTTCCCATCCTATTCTTTTTACTTGGGCTAAAATAGGGTCTCCAAGGGGTTATGGTGTTAAAACACCATCTACCATACTAGGGGCAAATAGGTTTCACCAATAGTTTGTACTTAGTAGTACGAATGGTATTAGCCCCAGGAGCCAAGCCACTACCATATATAAACATTTAAGCAGAAAATCGATGCACGTTATATAAAGAGATAAAACATGCATGAGTATAAAAATAGGACAAGGGCTTATGAGCAAGAAGGTGGCTTTCCTGATGATTAGCAATATGGCATAAATGTCCCTGGACTTCTTGAGAAAACCAGAATACCCAAAACAATAAGATAAACACCTCTTCTTCTCTTCGTTAAAAAATCTCAACTAGCGTCGCCATAGATCACACATGCAAGCAAGACCACAGCACAATCAACACAAAGCATACAAGCATCAAAACAATACATCAAACAAAATATGAGCACATGATATACAAAGTAGGGGCTGGATGATTGGTTTGATGAGATTGGTAATAGGATTAGGAGGCATTTTAAGAATCCCACTTAGGGTTTATAGTCTGGCAACTACCTAAGACAGAGGTTTTGGACCAAGGACATATTCAGTATGATATCATTTTATAAAAATTATATCTGCAGATAGGTATTGATAAGATGAAACCCACAAAAGTGGTTTCACTAATTTATCAACTACCTTTGATATATAATGAATTTCCTAGTGATTAAAAGTCTAGTTTTAGGAGATAATTCACCAGAAAAGTTTTGGTGTTCCTAAAATTATTTCCCTGGGTGGTTAGGTAGTATTTGATGGACTGACAATTGGAGTTGGAATCACTTCAAGATAATTAACAGAATACCCTCAGGAAATTCCCAAAAGAAGTACAAGATGGTTTTTGTCTTTTTAACCAGAATTATTATATGAGGGCTTTTGATGTGATTCCAAAGTCACATGTTAGGTATTAAAATAACTTTCTATAGAAATTAGAATCACCCTTTTTGGATATGCATAACTAAAGTGGTATATTTATTAGTGAATAAACTATGCACATAAGGGTTTAATTCACCATAAATAAAGAAGAGCTCAATAAATTATGATCTCCTAGGCTTTGAAGGGTATTGGTAATCCAATGTACCGGGAGTTGGAATCATGTCATTACCGTTTATGGTTTGTCCTAGAGAAATTATTGAAGGCATAAAACTAATTTTTTTGTTATTTCTAATTCTGGCAAACCATAGTTCACCTTGACATGGGGTCAAGTCCAGTGGTTGGGTATTTCAAATACTAATTAGAGGAAATTGGGTTCACCCCATTTGGATTTACCAAACTCCTAGAAAGAATTAAGTAGTGAATATGACATGTTATGGTATTGTTTTATTAGAAAATAATTGGGGATGAGTTGGGTGAAGAACTTGTTCTGTATAATTAAGAAAACCTTGTGGAACCTATATAAAATTAGATTTGGTCAATTGAATCTAGTTTCTATTTCCAAACATGTAGATCTGGAAGCAAAACATTATAAAGAAAAAGAGAAGGGGATGGGGACACTGTGCCGGAATCTGAGATAAGGTAGGGTCGTGATGTTGCCACCCGGCTGGGCCGGACCATAACATCGTCGGCGCGCCTGCAGTTGGCAAAGAGGTACGGGGCGGTAGGGACCGTTGGATCCAGGGAGATCGACCGCATTGGGGCCTCTTCTTCCTCACGACGTGGGCGCCTGGCCAGAAACCCTAGCAGCGATGATAGCTCGTCGGGGATGGTCCTCTAACCCTCTCCGATGTCGAGGAAGTGGTGGGGGAGGAGTGGGCCGACGCGACGGTCTCGAAGATGGGCGGAAAGAGGAGATTCAACGTCGGGAGCTGCCTCACACGATGGTGGCCGAGAGCTCCTCGATGGATCTAATCGCGGAGGCTCTCTGGGGCACGGAGGAGGGCTGGGGAAGGTCCAGTGTGATGCGGAGCGGCACCATGGCCATGGGGAGGGGTGGCATAGGGTTGTTCCATGAGCATTGCATGAGTAATTTAACTTGTCATATCATCATCCTTGCTTGAGCATTACATTGATGCCATTTGTTGTTGTTTCCCCTTTGTTTTTGGTGTTTGGTTCTTCCCGGTAGAATACTATATCGAGATCGAGATCAAAGACCGAGGTCAACACCATCGAAGATCGAAGATCTACGAACAATACTTGACCAACTGTAATCAAGTCAAGTACCAGATTTCTGAATCTCTGCTTATTGGTTATCAACGGGCAAAGGCAAGCATAGCCCCACCATAATATAGTCCTACAATTTTTAAAGCATTTTAAATTCCTTCCATGATGCATACTATTCTACTATGGTCTTTTATCGATAGATAGAGTATCCTATCTATTGCATTACTCCATTTGAGCTTATATTACCTGATCCACTTCTCCTAGCATAACTAGGTTTGGCTTGTGTGCACTGCTAGAGCTTATATCTGTGTCGTGCTTATCCATGCATAGTTGTAAGTGTTGGTTCATCGAGATAATGCATTAGATGTAGAGAATCTAGTATGACAGGAGAACGTCATGAGATGAGATCATAAGTGATATGAGTTTAAACATGCTAAGGATTGTATGGGAGGCCATAGTGGGATGTTGTTTTGTAGTCCCATGCTCGCCACCAGTAGGACCCGAGTTATTGCCTTTGGAACCGAGACAGGCGTATAGCCACACGGGGTTTATGGGGACCCCTCGATTGACTAACTTGCCTAGTAGATTCCATGAGTCACATAGTTCGGGTGTTTCATTCGACATATGCATAGAAAACCTTTTGAAGGATTTGGCAGGTGAAGGTGCATCATAACAGATAGGTAAACGTGGCCGGGGCTGCTTGGGGTGGATGGATCCCCTGGTAAACCAAACTCCCCTCACATCTCTACGGACCGGCGTCGGGATTTGACCTGTTAAGGCGGAACCATCCTTAGGGAGTGACTCATGGTCTCGGTGAAAGCAAGGTAAAGGTCATGTCTAACCATCCTCTGTCGACCTTCCAAGGAAGAGGGCTAATGATTCTGGAATTAAGAGTCGGTTAGTATGTGTGGGTAAAGTTGTACAACCCTATAGGGTAATAATATTTTTGAAAAGCCATATCCGCAGTTATGTACTACTCGGGAATGGACGTGAGATCATAGAGAACATCAACCTAATCGTAAAACTTGGCAGATCAACGTGTGATTAGGATGATTTCTCATGGGTACGAGGGGGTGATGCTATATAGAGTTCGATGATGACTTGGTGGATATCAAAGATGATTATCAATACTTTGGAGATTTCACACTCTTATCCCCTTTTAGACGAGCTTCTTCTCCCTCTTGTTTTATAAATAAAGATGGCTTTCTGCAAAATAGATCCACCAGCCATAAGTCTTGCGACGTACACCCTATACTCACACTTGCTTTGTTCATACTTTAATAGCAGAGTAAGTGTTCCCCTGAAGACGAGTTCTATACTACATCGACATCGACGAGTAGCTTGGGGTTCCCGGCCGGCAGCCTGGAATCTATGGGCTAGAACGTCATCGTTTTGCTTCAATCCTCTTAGGGCATTTGTTACGTTTGCTATACTTAATAGCATAATTTGCCTTCCTTTGTTTGATGTTTATGGTCAGTGACCTTTGCTTGTAATTATTTTCTTCTTTGCTCAGTTATGAGCTTGCTGTAATAAATTTTGTGTCGTAGGGTCACTGTTGTGTTACCGATTCTCTCACCGGATATCCTCGAGCTCTAGGTTAGTCTTACGTCAGACGGAGGTATGTGATTTGTCTAACCCTGAACCCGGGGGTGTTACAACCCACCAGCCTGTATAAACGGCTGCCACATCGGGCAATGTTGCCAAGTTCGAAATAGGGAGGAGCGAGAGAGAGAAAAAAATTCCAGCATGCACACGTTTATTCTAATGAGAGGATGACATGAGGGACCCACCATCCTGTATAAATGGTTCATGCATCGAGTAATGTTGCCAGGTTTGAAACACGTAGGAGCGAGCAAGAGAAAAGTCTAGCATGCACACGTTTCTTCTAATGAGAGGCTAACATGGGGACCCACCATTCTGTATTAACGGCTTATTTATCGTGCAACGTTGCCAAGTTCGAAACACCTAGGCTTGAGCGAAGAAAAAAGTCCATCATACACATGTTTCTTCTAATGAGATGTTGACATGTGGGACCCAACAACATGAGAAAACGGCAGATTCGTAGAGCAACGCTATCTAGTTCGGAACATGGTAGCGCTAGAGAAGAAAAAATTCTATTATATACAAATGATTCTTCGAATGTGAGGCTGACATAGGGGACCCACTAGCCTGAATAAATGGCTGATGCAGTGAGCAACACTATCAAGTTAACACGGAGGTACGAGCCAAGGAAAAAGTCCATCATACACACATTTGTTATAATTTGAGGATGGCATGTGGGGCCCAGCTGCATGATTAAACGGTAGATGTATCTAGTAGCGCTATAAAGTTGGGAGCATAGTAGCGTGAGCGAAGGAAAAAATTCTATCATACACACTATTCTTCTAATGAGAGGCTAACATATGGAACCCAGCGGCATGATTGACGGTAGATAGAGCGAGCAACATTATCGAGTTCAAAACAGGGAGGGATGAGCCAAGGAAAAATCCGTCATGCACACGTTTCTTATAAAGTGAGGATTACATGTGGGACCCATATGCATGATTAAACGGTAGATGCATCTAGTAGCGCTATCTAGTTTGGAACAAGATAGCGGGAGCGAAGGAAAAAATTCTATCATACATACTATTCTTCTAATGAGAGGCTAACATGTGGGACCTAGCAGCGTGATTAATGGAAGATAAATCGAGCAACGTTATCGAGTTCAAATCAGGGAGTCACGATCCAAGGAAAAAATCCATCATGTACACATTTATTCTAGTGTGAGGATTACATGTGGGACCCAGTAGCCTGATTAAACGACATATGCGTCAAGAAATCCTATCAAGTTCGGAAGAGGGTAGCGGGAGTGAAGGACAAAATTCCATCATACACATGATTCTTTTAATGAGAGGCTGATATGTGGGACCCAATAGCTTGATTAATGGCTGATAGATCGAGCAACATTATTGATTTCAAATCAGGGAGGCACGACCAAGGAAAAAATCCATCATGCACACATTTCTTCTAGTGTGAGGATGACAGTGGGACCCAGTAGCCTAATTAAACGGTAGATGCATCAAGCAACGCTATCAAGTTCGGAACAGGGAAGGAAAAAAATTCTATCATACACAGGATTCTTCTAATGAGAGGCATACATGTGGGACTGAGCAGCCTGACTAAACGGAACAGGCATCGAACAACATTATCAAGTTCAAATCAGGGAGGCGCACCCAAAAAGTATGGTCTGCTAGAGTCACTGACGTCCGGGACCCACACGCCAAAAAATACTCTGGCGAGTCAACATCTCGCGAGGAACGAGAAATCTTACTTTTGCCACGCGCCCGTCGATCTTTGTCCATTTTTTAGCGGTTTCGTCATAGTAGAGGAGCGCGAAACCAAAACAAAATTCTCCATTGGCCACGGTCGAGCCGAGATTTTTTTCGCGAAAGATGCGCCTTCTATGACGACCGACAGGCCATGTCGTTGGGGAAGGAAACATTTCTTGTAGTGAGTATGGTTCTTTCTTTCGGCTACCCCATTTGACTGGGGTGAGTAGGGAGGCATCCTCTTATGAATTATTCCATGTTTCTCACAAAAGGAATCAAACTCTTTGCAAAAATACTCTCCACCACAATCAGATCTAAGCCTTTTAATATTTCGATCAAGTTGGTTTTATGCTTCAGCTTTATCATTTTGAAGAAAATCAAAGCCTCATCTTTTGATTTTAGAAGATATACACGACAGTATCTTGTAGAGTCATCGATCAATGTCATGAAATATTTCTTTCCACCTTTTGTCAATACACCATTCACCTCACAAAGATCAGAATGTATGATCTCTAGTGGCATTAAATTTCTCACCTCTGCAGTCGTATGTGACTTGTGAGGTTGTTTTGCTTGCACACAAGCTTGGAACTTAGATCCCTTAACAGTAGTTAAATTAGGGATTAAATTTATTTTGGCTAGCCGCATCATACAACCAAAACGAATATGACAAAGATGAGAATGCCAAACATTTGATTCAAAATTCATGTAAATATGATTAATGACTTTATTACAAACGTCGGATAAAGATAACAAGAACAAGCCTTCGCACTCATAAAATTTACCAACAAAGGTTCCTTAACTAGAAGTCCCAAATTTATTGGACTCACAAACAATATTGTGGCCGTCTCGACATAGACGTGATCCATTAAAAAGATTTTTAATTATTGAGAGAACATGATGCATGTTCTTCAACCACATGGTCTTTTCCGAAGTAAACTTCAGATCGACCATACCAACACCATAAATAGAATCATGCGAGTCATTCCCCATCAGCATGGTTTGAGTCCCTCTAACCTTATATAAAGAAAACATGAAAATATCAAAACAGACATATACATTAGCGCTCGTGTCAATCCACCAATCAGGAGAGTGACATAATAAAAGAATATTAGGTAATATACCATACCCAACATCCTTCATCTCAGTGTCGTTCGTGACAACATTAACAGTCTTGCTGCCCTTCCCATGTTGGTGCTTGTCAAAGCTGTTGGGGCAAGCAGGAGCCCAATGATCAGGATCACCGCACACATGACAAGCACCTTTCTTCTTATTAGTCTTCTTCTTGAAACTGGTAGACTGTGAGGCCTTGTTCTTCCCATCAAACTTTACTTTTCCATCAAACTTTCCCTTATTCTTGAACTTGTGAGGCTGAAAGTTCTTTTTATGTACTAGATTGGTACTAGAACCTCCCTCGGTACCTCGAGCATGTGTGTCTATTCTCTCGCATTCTCTTCCACATCAAGAGTCCCAATGAGATTCATCACGAAAAACTCTTCTCTCTTGTGCTTCAGAGAAGTAGCAAAATTCCTCCATAATGGGGGAAGCTTGGAAATAATGACTCTGGCAACAAACTTGTCCAATAACACACAAGTGAATTGCTCGATCTCCTGGGAAAGTGACTGTATTTCATGAGCCTTCTCCACAATGGGGCGATCATCAACCATCTTATAGTCATAGAATTATTCCATGACATATAGCTCACTACCAGCATTGGAGACTCCAAATTTTCTCTTGAGCGCATCCCACATGTCCTTTCCATTATTAAATGATAGTTATGAATCGACAATATTGTTGCCAAAATGTTGATTAAGGCAGTCTTGAAAGTGGTATCAAGTTTTCCTGAGAAAGACTAAGATCTCCCTTAGGTATGCCATAGATGGCGTTATAGCAGCACATGGTCTAAAACCAGAGCACTGCCCTCGCACGCCATCACTTGTAATTGACACCTTCAAACACAGGTGGCTTCATGGATGCAGCAAAGCCACATTGGGTAAATTTCATATAATGAGGTTTTTGGATTGTGGAAAAAATGAGCAATTTACCACATGATTTAATAAATAAAAAAGTAGATAAAAGGTGTGGAAAATTGGATCCATGGATAATTTCACAAAAGAGATTATCCAAAAAATAGAGGATAAAACAAGACTATAAAAAGCAAACTAGTGAATTAATCTAGTAGAGATAAACAACATGACATATCAAGGCCAAAGAGTAGAAGTGTGAACTACAAGAGGATCTCGAACACAAGGTAGAGAGACAGAACGATGTAGAGGAGGAACCATTCGCGTTGTTGTTGTTGTTGTTGTTTGTAGCACCCCGGGTAAAACCACTAATAGAAAATCGCCTGTCTTTATCTTGTGAATCATCATATCATCATGCATATTAAGTCGCCTAAAACTATATCTGCTAAACGCCTAGTTTGTTTTCTACAATAATCCTCTCTCTTTTATTCAAAGTCAAACCCATGTCTACCTGGATATGTTATTTGTCTAAAAACTAATTACAAACATCCTTTATATAATAAATAAAAATTTATATTAACTTTTTGGAGGCGGCCAGCCAGGCCCAAAATCCCAACCGACCACCTCCAATCTAAACCCTAGTCTAAATCACCCCAAACCCTAACCCCCACCACCACCCTTCCCACCTGTCATCGCCACTCTCCCTGGCACCGCAGCGCGCACACGCAATCCACACACACAGGACACACATGACACACTACTAGGAAAACGGCTATAGGTAATCCACCCATCCGTGGCGCACGTGCTAGTGGTGCCCCACGGGTAAAATATGCGTGGCGCAATGCCCACAGGTGCCGTACGGCTAACTGCAGTAAGCGTGGCGCACATGGGGGTGGTGCGCCATGGCTATTGTGGGCCAGGGCACAGGTGGCCGCAACACACATACCTGTAGCGCACTATGTCAAGGTGCGCTATGGATGTGAAACTTAGCAATAGCGCACCTTGACCTAGTGCGCTACGGGTATGTGTGCTGCAGCAGCTGGGTCAACATAGCCGGAGGGCACTCTGCCCTAGTGTCCTACGGCTAAGTGGTTTACACCAACTCCACCCTCCCCCCCGTGGATCGCCTTTTTAGCTTTGCAAAAAATAAAAGAAAATGAAAAACACTTCAAAAAATAAAATCCTTTCATATTTAGGTAGATAATGTTGTCTAGTTTCTAGGAAAATTAACAAACATGAATTTCGGTCTTTTCTGCAAAGAAAAGTCATGCCACGGTAAAATGGCCATAACTTTTGCATACGATGTTAAAAAACGTATAATATACCAAAATGACCAGAACGGGATTCCAGATCCGCTTGCAACTCCTTTAGGTCATTTAGCGATTTTTAGAATTTCAAAATTCGAAAATAGTAAAAAGTTATGGCAAAACAAGATTTTTTTTGCAGAAAAAAAATTGAGGCAACTTACCCGTAGCGCACCACCACCTAGTGCGCCACGAGTAAGTTGGACGGGATTCGGAATTTGAATCACCACCCCGCCGACCTACCTCCCTCTCCCCCTGGCTTCCTTCCTCCCTCTCTTCTTCTCTTCCTTCCTCTCTTCTTATCAACTTTCCTCTTCTCTTCCTTCCTCCCTCTCTTCTTCCCTTCCTCTTCTCTTCCTTCCTTCCTTCCTCCCTCTCTTCTTCTCTTCCTCTTCTCTTCCTCTTATCTTCCTCTTCTCTTCCTCCCTCTTCTCCTTCTCCTCACTTCGTCCTCCTCCGACCAAGGACGACCATGGGTAACCAGCTGCTTCAGCATTCGCGGTCACCTCCTCCATCCACACATCCTCCAGCCGCTGCCACCACCTCCTCCGATGATACCTCCGTCCACCTCCGACTACACCTATGACGCACCTCCGGCCATCTCCTCCAACCACATCTCCTCCTACTGCCTCGACGCCGACGAGGACTAGCACGGCCATGGCCTCCCGCACATCCCCACGGTGGTAGGTCGTGGCCACGACCACTGCTCCGGCGAGGCGACGCGACGGTGGCGATTTCTGGACCCGATTGCTTGTGCAATTCAAAACGAGGGTGTTCTTTGCATTTTTTTGTTTTTTGAAAAACACATCCGTGGCGCACCTGGTAGTGCTCTACGCCTATCCTCATATAACCGTAGAGCACTAGGATAGTGCGCTATGGGCACTTTTTAGCCGCAGCGTACGCCTAGTAGTAGAATGGGATTTTCAGGTGCGCCACAAACAGCCCTTTTCCTAGTAGTGACATGCCCTCCCCTGCTCGATCCAATCACTAAGACCATGTGCTATGTATACTTAAAGCGGTTCAAAGAGGTTTGTGAATCGGTCCCGCACGTAGCAGCGAATCGAACCATCGAGTCTGACAGCAAAAGTGAACCAACAAGTTGGTTCAGTTCAAAGCCACCAACATGCAAACATGCTCCACATGGCATAGAGAGAATAATGGAAAGAGAAAAACTGCGTGCCAGTACCTTCCATGCATGGGCTCACATGCAAAGCGATTCCATACGTAGTAGTAGAATGGGCACCAATTCAAACTCTGACAAATGTTTCTTTGACTCGGCTCTACATAGTACATGGTCTAAGAGAATCTCCACTCGGCTACCTAGGACGCCGATCCAGACGCCGAATTAAGGTCCGAACGCCGAAAATCGGCCTAGTAGCGTTCCCAGGATCCTCTTTTCATCTGGATTTGGCCCAACATTGGTCCGGACTTCCCAGGCCATTCCCAGGATCCCGAGAACGCCCTAGGAATGCCGGACAAAGAGAACTCGGAGAAAAAGGAATGAAGCAGCGTGTGGAACCGTCGAGTCAGCGACGGAAGTCGAGTGCTCGTCATCCTCGGAACCACGCGCCGACTGCCAGACAATAACTGCCCGTCGCGTCGGCCATGTGTCACCAAATTGCCGCGCCACTGCCGCCGCCTCGGCTCCTGCGAGGGACCTGCGGGCACTAACTTCCCGCCATTTCCCCTCTTCCCGTCCTTGCCGGTACACCCCTCCCGCCCTCACCGCCCATCTCGGACTATAAAAGCCGTACCCCTAGCCGGAGTTCCTCATACTCTCTCACAGCTCCCCAGCCCACAACTCTGGCGAACACACAGCTCTCCTTCCCCACTTAGCCATGGCCGAGCACTTTCCCGGCGACTGTACGGCGGCGAACGACTTAGGCCACCGCAAGCTCCAGCCTTGGGAGGCGTGCATTCTCTATGAAGATGGCTACATGGCGCCACCGGAAACGCGGAACCCGCTGGGGTTGAAGCTTAGCGCTGACGGCATCCCAATCCCGTCGGCGCTGACGCCGGACGAACTGCCCGATGAGATCCAGGCCTTTATCATGGCCATGGACAATCCATGCGACGCGGAGAGCCCCGACAACCTCCTCTACTTGGAGAATTTCTTCGCCGACCGCTGTGCCCAGGAGCTCGCCCGCCACGAGGGGCCGCTTGACAAGCCGCCGAGTGCAACAATGGCGGGTCGCCCGCGTTTTTAGAGCGCGCCAGGCCGGACTCTCGCGGAGGTGTTGCAGCACATCCACGCCGGGAATACTCCGTGTCTCGGCTTCCCGCGCACATCCACGCCGGCGGCCAGGTCGGGGCGGCATCCTCATTTGAACTGGCTTCCGAGGAGGATGGCCAGCCTGAGCTCATCCTCCTCCCCCTCGGCCTCCCACTCATAGGGCTCCACGTCGCTCCATACGCCGACAGGGCATTCGCCGGCGCTACGCCCAGTCAAGCACGAGGCGGTCTCACAGGTCCGCTCGCCTTTGCGGACACGCTCGCGGGGCATCGTAATCCATGAGCCACGTGTGTCGGCGCAGTATGCTCCCACTGGACGCCTTCTCCTTCGCCGATCGAAGCCTGAGCTGGCGGAATGGTCGGCGCCGCCTGCCGAGGATAGCGCCAAAAGGATGGCGATAGAGTAGTCGCTCCATGACCTGGCGCTGCCACCTCTTGTGGAGACGTCCTCGCCGGACATCCTAGAATGGTCCAGGGCAGAGTGGAAGGAGACGGAGCTTAGTAGCATGCCGAACGCCAGGCCTGGTCTGGCCGCGTTCTCGCCTAACAGGGCGCACCGCTGGTCGTCCTCCATGACGACGACGAAGCCGGGCCCTCCTACCAGCCATGGAGGTGCGGCGACGCTGGCCAGGGGAGCTCCCACACGCCACAGCCGTCGAGCAACGACGATGACGACGACGATGGCGGCGAGGACGATGACCGGGTCGATCCAGGATACACGTCCTTCTATAGCAACTTCGGCATGTAGAAGCGGCGGCGGCATCGGGGAAGGCGAGGACAGAGGCCTTTTTTAATGTTTTAGTTTATTATCTAGTAATGTAGTTTAAATTTGATGTAATCCACCTATATTTGCCCATCTTTAATGAAATCCGCCTGAATTTGTCAAACTCGTCTGAAATTTAGCCGAACGCGGGAACTTGGCCTGGGAACGCGAGTGGGAAACTCGGCGTTCCCATGAAGAAATAAAGTTTCTTCCGGCCAAAATTTGGTCTGGATTTCGTCCTGGGTTCGCCCAACGAGTGGGGATGCTCTAACCCCCACTCCTCGCTCCCCACCAACACCCTGGGCCCCACCATGCATTCCATCCCCCGAGACCTCCTCCTCCTACACATGACTTGGTCGCCTCGCCCTCCCCAGCTCGCTTCCTCCCCCAGCAACCCTTCTAACATTCACCTTCATTCCCACCTACATGATTCCACCCTCTTTACTCTTGGCCGCCACTGCCTCCGCAGACTGCCGGACGCGCGACGCCTCTCTTCCCGGCGCTTGGTCGCCTTGACCATTCCCTGTCCCCGCCACCTGGGCCCTAGGCCGACGGAGCTCCGGTGCCCCCCTTCCCCTTTATGGATGGCATCCGAGCCGGGTCGTCGCCAGCCCCTACCCCGCGACCTCCGGTGAGCCCCCTTCCACTAACCTATCTTTCTCTCCTCCTCTGCATCGAGCCTGTGACGCCCCTGCACGCAGCCGCCTCCACCCCTCTCAGCGCTCTGCCTCTGTCATTCGTCTCTCCTCCCTGCACGCACCCCCACCCCCTGCTGCCAGGCCGTTTGTCCTCCTCGCCTCACCAAGCCACCGCCCGGACGCGCCGCTGCCTCGCAGCACCTCCCTGCTGGCCTCGCTGTCCCCCGCGCGCCCTCGGCCTCCCACTGCCCCGGCCTCGACCCAAGCCCGCACAGCACCGCCACATCGGTCGGCCTTGCCTCTGTGCATGAGCCTACCAGTCAGCCGCCTCTTTCTTTGGCTCTATTCGTCTCCCGGCACCATCCCTTGCTTCCTTGGCCGTGGCCGCGTCTCTTCTGTCGTCGTGAGGTCCTCCGGTGCGTGGCTGTGTCTTGACATGCCTGCCTGCCACGGTGGATTCTGTGATGTGGCAGTTACTTGAGTATCCTTTTGTGTTTGTAACACTAGAATCGGAACAAGGAATGGTTGGACTCATATTTAGATCCCCTACTTCGGCGCTTCACGAACTCCTCGTGTGCTTCGACATTCGAATCATCGACAAGACCTCCTTCATGGAATGTCGAGACCCCCGGCCCGCAGATCCCTGGAATGACAATTTCTTCTCGCAGACCCCGAAGACCATTCCCGGATTTGATGATCCGAAGACCGACCCCGAATCCCGTCAAGTCCTCGACCCTGAGAACCCCAAGATCGTCGATCCCCTATGTGTGACCCCCTTCTTTGGACCCTATTTTATAATATATGATATATACTTGTTATATTAAACTGTTCATGTTACATGCATATTGTGGGTGTTTTGGGATATTTCAAACATTCACCTAAATTAAATATGGAGACCATATGCGGGAAAATATACTAATATTGGTTCCATTTAAATTTGTGTAGCAAACTGATGGTATAATTTTGCCTTGATTCTACAACATTTAAATTGTAGGGTATCTAAATAAAATAAACCACCTAATTAATTGTCGGCACCCCGGTTCCGCTTAATATTGCCTAATTGCATCGCATCTTTGCCATGTCATCATACAACATCATGCCCGATCTTTTGTTGTAGTATTAAATAGTGCATCCAGTGTTTCTTATGGTGCTTTGCTTCTTCACGGATCAGGCCATGAGTTGATGCGAGTATCGACCCGATCTTCAGTTGAACCTTCGGCAATGTGTTGCAATGCTCTAGTTTTCATATCCGTGATATACCTTGCAACCATTATATTACCTTGGACAGCTCCTATTACCTGTTGTTTTGTAGATAGTAGTCCTTGCGAGTCTTAGTTGCTTGCTCAGGTGTTGTTGCGATGCCTTCAAGTACCCAAGTTATTGGAGAAATGCCTCATGCTTTATGTTAGAGATGATCATGGCTTTAATTACCATTTAATAACTAATACTGAAAGTAGGTAAATAATGTAGAGGAACATGTGGACAATAGATGTTATTTCGTTTTTAACCGTCGACTTGTGTCCCGTAGGACCTCGAGTACTTGATACATATTCCTTGAATATTCGCACTATCCACATGTGGGACCATGAATCCCCTTAGCATGAGCTTGAGTCATATATTATTTCTTGGGGCCACATAGTAGTTTGGGGCTTTATTACTATCATGTACTTATGCCATGATTGTGCCATTCTTTACTGCTTTATTTACTATTATGCGGAGCTCAGACTGTTTTGGAACCCGTACTGTTTTCATGTATCGACAAGCCCATTCACATTTTCGGGTTCCTAGTCGTTTACAGCCGTCGTCACAAACCTCTAGGTCCGTCTCGGAGCCGGCCAACTTCGTAGCGGGTATCTTGATGGGGTGGCCCCCTAAAATATTATACGAATCTTGTGATTTCTTTGTCGTGATGCCTCGTTGGGTTTCATTTGGTTTTTCCGAGGTTGATCGTGCATGTGTTTCTATTTGTGCCCCTTTGCAGGATAAAACTTTCCGAAAGCCGTGTCCACGGTTACGGACGACTTGGAGCATAGTATCTCGATCATAGACAACTATAACTAAAGTAGTGCTATAAATTTGACTTTGAAATGACTAGTAATCAGCTTCACTACAACGTAATGGCTGAAAAAAAGTACCAACAACTGCTGGGTTTTTGAATGTCTCATGGTATATGTATCTGACTAGTAAGTACTATAGCTACAACAGAATGGTTAACTAAAACTTCCCACTTCTTATGTTATGAGGATGACTCATCCTATCTATATCTGACTAGTAATTGCTGCAACTATAATGGAATGAATAAAACTGCAAACTGTGTGAGTTCCTCGGTTGACTTCCTTGTTTGGTCTGGAGGGGGAAATGCCAAGATGGGTATGTTTGATGGTAGTTTCAGGTTGGATCCAAATAGGTCCTTCTTATCCCTCTCTAATAGCCGATAGTTATATCGAGTCTCTATAGGTTGTTTAGTGCATGTTGTGCTGCCGCTTCAGTCCACCATACCTATGTAGGCGAGGACCGCCGAATTCTAAGACTCACCATGTACTAGCCTCAGTACTGACGGCTCTCTTTTTCCTTTTCCCTTTGTCGGCACCCCTTTTGTGTAAACAGGTTTGAGATCGATATCGTTAGCAGGGTTACCCGTACGGCTTGTCCTGGGCAGGGTTATGGACTCCACTGGTTATTCTTTAGGGCTCTTAGCCCCATTTGCATCTTGTCCGTACTCGGACGATGTATCGTTTTCAAGGTGTTTTGGATCTTTGTATTGTATATCTGTATTCTTGACTCATGGAATCGTTGTTGTATATATCTGTTCTATGGGTTCCATCGTGGATTATTGTGTAATGATATTACTTCATTTTCGACCCTCATGCAAGTTCCTGGTGGGAGCCTTTGAATCGTTTCTATGCGGGTTTGGCGGGAATCGCTAAAACTTGCATAGGGCTAATCCGAGGGTGTTATAGAGTGGTATTAGAGCTCAGTAGTTACAATACCCCACTGGTCCGACCTGTAGGATAACCTAGCTTACGGACGTTGTAGAGTGTCAAAACTATTTTGAAAAATGGGTTGGATATATCTAATTAGGCCTGCTTTTACTCCTCAACCCTCTGCTATTCTCCTCTTACCTCTACGTGTATGAATCTACTCACTTAACTTTTCTTCGAGTCCAGGAATTCTCGTGGTTTGGTTCCGTCATACCTTCAGGGATTCGCTTCCGTCCTTTTTGTAATGGTGCTTCGATATCCGGCCTTCATGCTATCTGGGGAATATTCCTCTGTTGTACCTTTTAGTGGACCAAAAATCACAAAATTTTCTTTGTATCTTCCGGTGTTTTACAATGCAACGACATCTTCTATATCAGATCTGACGAAGAGCTTTCATCACTCCTTTGTTTCCGAACATTGCTTCTCAAGATCTTCATTCTGAATTTCGAGAGTTGGTTGCATAGTTTCCTATTCGTGTACAGAGTAATGCTTTGAGTGCGGGTGTTGGGGATATGCTATATGGGTATCCTCATAGCATGTCTCTTATTCGACTAACCCGGGTGGCCCATAGTCGGTAGCATGGCCTATAGCCTGCTGGGCGGCCCAGTTAGGTGGATCTAGAAGGGAGGACCATGCCGGATAAAGGAAGGCTACGGTGGAGTCACCAGCGTACCCGGAGCCTTGGAGTGCAAGATACACAAGACTAGTAATAGACGGTGTAGAACTCTGTAACCTGTCCGGCTAGGACTTTTCCCTGTAACCCTATGACCTGGCGACTATATAAGTCGGGCCTATGGGAGCCTTTAGGGCACAACTTCAGACGATAACCTAGACTCTCTAGTCACCTCGCACAGCGAACCTATCTCTGTAACTCGGCGTATTGCCATTATAGTGATTTATAGCAGGAGTAGGATTCTGCCACCGTTGTGGGATCTGAACCTGGGTAAGCTGTGTTACCTCGTACCCGTCAACCGTCCGCCTTACCCCACGTCTCTAAACACGCACTGTGAGGACCCCTCCATGGCGTACTCGTCGGCAATACCACGACAGTTGGCGCCCACCGTAGGGAAAGAGGCGCTTCAGGCTCTTCAACGGGCGAGGACCAAGATCTTCGCAGGAATCAGCGAAACCGTAGCCATCGGTCACGTTCTCTTCTCCGGCAACGTTCCGATCGTCCCCCAGACAAGTTCTGGATCCCGACGAAGACGAACCCTATGCGGTGTTCGATCGTTCCTGTCGGAGACATCCACCTCTTCATTGCCGAAACCGACTCTGGCACTAGTTCCCTGGGAGTCGGAGGAGCATCAAGACCCGCACGGACCACCTACGGGCAGGATACGTTCGCGGAAGGATCGTTGTCGGATCTCTCCTCGGAGTTCGCCGGCAAAGATCGGAAAAATTCAAGACCCACCCAAACCGCCCCTGTGCAGGATATAAAGGTGGAAGATCACTGCAAATCCGCTGGCTTTGTCCGTGCGTTTGGACAGAAGAGATCCAAGTTTGTCGGCGTGGTTACCATCTTCGATCTGGCGCGCTGCGTTCAGAGAGAGGGCGAAAACCCCCGTGATTACCTGGCCAGGTGGCTCCGTATACGAGCCGATCTGGCCCACTACCCCAATGATGATGCCATCTATCACTTTGTGGAAGGACTGGACCATGGCACGCTTCTCCCACATTCTCTAAGATGGCAACAGGCGTCAGGACTCCTCACCTTCGAAGGCATGGTGAACACCGTCAACAACTATGCGGAGGCTGAAGCGGCAGCTCAGACAGCGCTCGCGCTCATTGACGGAGCCCCTCCGATTCAGCCACCACCACCACCACCGCCTTCGGCCGCCATCGTCGCAGCAGCGCCACCACTTCCAGTCATCGTGGGGGCTGTTGCACCTCCACCGCCCGTCATCGAGGAAGTCCTGGAACCCTCCGACTCTGTCATTGACGCGCTTTATGCTGATTTCAGTGCAGATTCAGAGGAAATAGACTTCAGTCTAGAAGAGCTAGACTCCGCCATGCAGGAGATGGAGGAGGAGTACTCGCGCGACGAGCAAGCTAATAACACCGTCATGTCTCGAGGGGTGTTCGTCACCATTGGGACAGCGATGGACGAAGACCAGCCTGGGCAAGCTCCGCCTACGGCACTGGACAAGGGGAAGGGGGCACTAATTGCTAACGACATTGATCGCACAAAGGTCATGCCGCCTCCGCCTAACCCAGTGCAGCAGCCGCAGGAACTCGGCACCGGTCCGAGCAACAACAACACCGCGAACTTGCCGCCTCCAACATCCACGTCGGCAGCAGCCCATGTTACGCCAGCTGATAGAGTGATGTACGGCAATCTCCTCGTTGAGCCTCTAACCGTTGATCATATCCGGAACTTGACTCAGCTTGACGAGAAGTGCCAGCAGCTGCTGGAGGAGGCGCAAGCCATCGCGGAGCAAGGCGCTAAACTAGATCGAGATCTGGTCAACGCGCAGAAGTCCATAGAAAAAGCTAGAGCAATGGAGGCTGAGTACAAGACTCTGCTCCAGCAGCAAAAGGCTAAGAAGGCTCCGGCTCGCGTCATCAACGATCCTGGTGTACGGCGCAACCTAGGATGGGCTCCCTCGAAGCCGGCACAGGCCAAGCCATACATTGATAGTGAAGGCAAGCAGGTGATGCCCACCCCACTCCTTAGCCTCGCCGTCGCCAAGACCCTTCTGGAGCAGGATAGATCGCCTAAGGCAGTCGAGCAGGTCTATGACCTAGGGGCCAAGGCGGTAAAGCAGCAGGAAAAGGCCACCTCTCAGAGGCTCGAGTCTGACCCAGCGCTCTGCCGATCTAGCCAGTACAAACCGCCAAGGGACAGATCTCCTCAGGATGTCGGATCGCGGACGGGTTCATCAGAACGAAGACGGAGGGATCCGCGCAATAGGAAGGATGCTATCCCCATATCCTCCGACCACGGAGAAAGAGCCCAACCTCGCCGCCCATCGCCACCGCCCCGATCCCCCCGACGTCAGGAAGATTACAAGACTCACCATCTTACGGATATGCCCCCTCCAAAGCAGTGCGGCATGGTCATCCGCGACAACGTGGCACAGACCCGTCATGATTGAGAGCGCCACCAAGGACATAAGAGCAGGTCACACCATGACCCTCCGCGTCCGGCAAGCAACCGTGACAGGCGTGGGGCGTCGCAGGAGGGTAACAGCAAGAAGGCTAACCCACCGCCACCTCCGCCTCTGTCACCACCAAGCAGTCACCATGACGGAAGAGACCCGCGTCATTCACGCAGCCCATCCCCTGTTGACAACAAGAAGAAGAACCCGGAGTCGTACGATGCATGTTCGCGGATCGATAAGATCCACGAGGCCCAGGAAGGACCATACCTGGGACCACGTTGCTTTGGACCTGCAATACGGTCCGCAACTTACCCCAAAGGTTTCCGGATTGACAAGACCATCAAGACCTATGACGGCGCCACCAAGCCTGCCACATGGTTGCAGGACTACGTCAACGTGGTGGAGATTGCTGGAGGCAACCCCAACGTCGCTGTCAAGTACCTCTCGTTAATGTTGGCGGGTATGGCCCTTCAATGGATCGACGACTTGCCAGAGAAATCTATCTACAACTGGTTGGACATGCAAGAAGCGTTCACCAAAAACTTTGAGGGTACATACAAGCGTCCCTGCACTGTGGGCGATCTACAACGGTGCGTGCAAGAGAAAGACGGGACATCTCGCACCTACCTCTCCCGCTGGCTGGACATGAAGAATTCCTGTGCAGGAGTGCACGCCCAGACCGCCATGGCCGCCTTCATCGATGGATTGGAAAGGGGCACGTTGCTTCGACATAAGTTGAAGCGCTTGCAGGAAAATCATTAGTTCGACTTGAATCAGATGATTCAGTTAGCTAGTGAGTTCGCAGCTGCCGACGATGACGCTCGTGGCTCTTTGCCGGCAATGGCCGTTCCAACTCAAGCTCGGAGGAACAGCAGTACAAAGAGGAAAACCGCTCCAGAAGAAAAGCAATCTACCGACATGGTCGCCATGACTTTTGCAAGACGAGGGGAAGGCGGACAACGTGGCCGAGGAAGGGGATCAGGCCGTGGGCAGCAACGAGGAAGTGAAACCAACTCGGCGCCGCTCCACGTTCCCCAAACCTACGAAGAGTACCGCGATATGTCGTGCCTCGTACACCTCGACGCCAACGGCAAGGCCACCCACACCAATCGACACTGCAAGTTCGTAAACGTCCTCAAGGAAGACCCGGAGTCCGGCTATAAGCAAAGTCGGAAGAGCAGACCGCGAGGCAAGGGCAAGGGGAATAAGAAGGAGTTGGAGTCCAAGGATTCAAGTGACATGGACGAGGACGTTGACCCCAAGCACGCCTCCAAAAGCGACGACAAGGGCAAGAACCCCTTCGCAAAAGAAGGCCCTAGTCTACCACACTTTCCTTGGCACCCCCACCGTCCGACAAGAGAAGACCTATCTAAGGATCCTGATGGCCACTCTCCCCCCAGTTCCCCAATACCTACGCTGGTCGGAGGTTCCAATCACTTGGGACAGGACGGACCACCCAGACCTTGTGCCCATGGAGAACAAATACGCCATGGTCATCAACCCATTGATTGACGGCGTGGAGCTCACCAAGTGCATGGTGGATAGTGGAAGCAGCATCAACATCATGTACCTGGATACACTGCAGAAGATGAACTTGACGGAGGCAAACCTAAGGCGGACCAACACCGTGTTCCATGGTGTATTTCCTGGACGGGAGGCACGGTCCCTTGGGTGCATTACACTTCAGGTAGCCTTCGGCGACATTAATAATTACCGCCAAGAGCGCATGACCTTTGAGGTGGTCCCCTTCAAGAGCGTGTACCACGTCATATTCGGCCGCGACATATTCCACACGTTCATGGCCAAGCCATGCTTCGTCTACAACAAACTCAAGATACCCGGACCAAACGGTGTCATCACCGTATCTGGAAGCTTTACCAAGGCAAGGGACTGCGAGATCAATGAAGCAGCCGTTGTAGAAGCTGTCCTCTACAGCGAAGAATTCAAGGAGATCCAGAGCAAGGTCAATGACTCAGAGATGCCCGTGTCGAAGAAGCAGATCTCCGACTCCGCTCCTGCGTTCAAGGCCGCCATCGAGACCAAGCAGGTGGAACTTGTGGTAGGCGATGCCTCCAAGACCGTCGCCATTGGGACAAACCTGGATCCCAAATAGGAAAGCACGCTCGTCGAGTTCCTCCGTGAGAATAGGGACATCTTTGCCTGGCAACCTGCCGACATGAAAGGTGTACCTACGGAACTTGCCGAGCACAGCTTAAACATAGATCCAAAATGTAAACCAGTGAAACAACCTCTACGATCCTTCGGAGATGAGAAGAGACGCGCCATTGGCAAAGAGATAGCTAGGTTACTTAAGGCTGAGTTTATCCGAGAAGTCCTTCACACCCGATGGGTGGCCAATCCTGTACTTGTCCCCAAAAGGGGAACCAATGAATTAAGAATGTGAGTTGATTACACCGGCTTGAACAAAGCATGTCCCAAAGATCCGTTTTCTTTGCCTCGCATTGACCAAGTCATTGAATCGACGGCTGGCTCGGAACTTTTGTGTTTTCTCGATGCATACTCAGGATACCACCAGATCAAGATGAGGAAGTCGGACCAATGGCCACTTCATTCACTACCCCATACGACACATTTTTCTATGTCATGATGCCCTTTGGGTTGAAAAACGCAGGTGCTACCTACCAGCGAACAATGCAACGTTGCCTTCACGACCAAATTGGTCGGAATGTTCATGCCTATGTGGACAATATCGTGGTGATGTCTAAAAAGTCAAATGACTTAATCTCTGACTTAAAAGAAACCTTTGATAATCTCTGAAAATACAACATGATGCTCAACCCTAAGAAGTGCGTTTTCAGGGTTCCAGCCGGCAAACTGTTGGGCTTCATCGTTTCCCAGCACGGAATCAAGGTCAACCCGGAGAAAATCAAGGCCATCTTAAACATAAACCGTCTGACATGCCTAAAGGACATCCAACGACTAACAGGTTGTGTTGCAGCAGTTAGTCGGTTAATCAGCCGACTTGGAGAGAAGGCTCTGCTGCTGTACAAGTTGCTGAAGAAGGCGGACAAATTCACGTGGACAGATGAGGCAGATGCAACATTGAAGCAGCTCAAGGAGATTCTTTCCTCACCGCCTATCCTTGCAACACCTGAGCCTGGCGAGCCCTTGTTAATTTACATGGCGGCAACCAACCGGGTTATCAGCATCGTTGTCGTGGTAGAGCGGAAGGAACCAGGCTATGAGCACAGAGTTCAACGACCATTTTACTATGTAAGCGAAGTCTTGACGGAGTCCAAGCAGCGTTACCCGCACTACCAAAAGATAGCTTATGGAGTATTCCTCGCTTCGCGGAAGATGAGGCATTACTTTCAGGAGCACCCAATCACAGTAGTGAGCAAGACTCCACTGTCCGACATTATTAACAATAGCGACGCTACAGGAAGGGTCACGAAGTGGGGCATTGAACTTGCCGCCTTTGAGATCACCTACAAAAGACGCGACGCTATCAAGTCACAAGCCTTGGCAGATTTTATTGCAGATTGGACGGAGATGCCGGATGCCACTCTGTTGCCAGAACCAGAGTACTGGGTGATGCACTTTGACAGATCAAAGCTGCTCAACGCCTCGGGGGCTGGTGTATTCCTACAGTCACCAAAAGGAGACAAGCTACACTACGTTCTGCAGATCCACTTCGAGGCTACAAACAACATGGCGGAGTATGAAGCACTCATTCACGGATTGCGTGTAGCCAAGGATATTGGCATCAAGCGCACAGTTTGCTGTGGAGATTCTGACTTGGTTGCCCAGCAGGTGGCTGGCACCTGGAATGCACGGAACCCTATGATGGCGGCATATCGCGACGAAGTGGACGAGATAGCCAAGAGCTTCTTGGGCTACGAAGTCAAGTATGTGCCTAGGGAGCAAAACGAGGCGGCTGATCTATTGTCTAAACTTGGATCAGGGTGCAAGCAAATTCCCCCAGGAGTTTTCCTAGAGCATCTACGCACACCATCCGTGAAGGGCACCAACATCGACAACCCGGATAGAGCTGATTCTTTCGTCAACATAGTGACAAAGACCCCTCCGGCTTGGACAAAACCGTTCATGGAATATCTCGAACACGAAACTTTGCCCGACGACGAGGTCGAAATACGGCAGATAGTACGACAAGCAAAGGGTTATACCATAATCAATGGGAAACTCTACAAAAGGAGCACTACTGGTGTATACCTAAAGTGTGTTTCCCAGCTAGAAGGTATGGAAATCCTACGCGAAATCCATCTCGGAGATTGCGGGCATCACGCCGCTCCTCGATCATTGGTCACGAAAGCTTTCCGACAAGGATTCTACTGGCTGACCGCGAAGGAGGACGCCGACAAGCTGGTTGAAACATGCACAGGATGCCAGTATTATGCCCGGCAACCACATGTCCCTGCTGAAGAATTGCGAACAATACCTATAACTTGGCCATTTGCAGTCTGGGGGCTAGACATGGTGGGACCGTTACAAACGGCACCGTGTGGATTTACGCATCTGCTTGTAGCAGTTGACAAACACCAAATGGATAGAAGCTATACCCATTAGAAAGCTTGATGGGGCAACTTCCCTCATGTTTGTCCGGGATCTAGTGGTGAGATTTGGTCTCCCACATAGCATCATCACCGACAACGGTAGCAACTTGTCACTCGGAGAAGTGGAGGCCTATTGCTGGGACAAAGGCATCCGACTTGACCTTGCATCTATGGCACACCCACAATCCAACGGACAAGTTGAGCGAGCCAACGGATTAATTCTGCAGGGAATCAAGCCACATCTTGAGGCACCGCTACATAGAGCAGCTGGAGCCTAGGCGGAAGAATTGCCATCTGTGCTGTGGAGTTTACGAACTACACCCAACAGATCCACCGGCTACACCCCCTATTTCATGGTATATGGAGTAGAAGCTATCCTACCCTCCGACATCCTCCACGATGCACCAAGAGTTGCCGCCTACGACGAAGATGACGCTGAAGAATCCAGACGCCTTGATGTGGACCTTCTCGAGGAGGAGCGCATTTTGGCATGCCAAATGTCCACCATCTACCAGCAGAAGCTACACAGCTACCATAGTCGCCGCATTTGGCATCGCTCGTTTAAAGAGGGGGATTTGGTGCTCCGACTTAAGCAGAAGAAGTCACACAAATTATCCCCGCCATGGGAAGGACCGTTCATCATAAGCAAGGCGCTACTCAATGGGTCTTACTACCTTGTCAATAATCGTGAGCTCAAGGATAGACCCAATGAGGATCATAAGCGTAAGCGACGTGACCCGGATGATGACTACCACAGCTACGTCCTTTCTACACTTAGCATTTTTTATCTAATCGTGTACCTCTTATATGATCAAATGAAATAAAGATCTCTGGTTCACTCATATTGCTGAGTCTTTTACCTCCTTTAGTGTTCATTTTTTGGATCATATAAACCTTTATGCACAAGCTTTGCGTTTGCACTTGTGAAAATTCCGCCTACGGGCGTTAGCTTAAGTTTACTGGTCTACACGTTCTTTGTTGTTTTTATGTGGATTCTGGAGTAGTGACTTTTGGCACTTATTGCCGGCGATTTTGTGCTAAGGTTATTGTCGGTGCCATTGGGCATCATCACCTAAGCGCATGGTTCCGACAACGAGTCTTCCTACTCACGAAAATTCAAGAATAAAAACCAAAGTAATGGATAAGCCAGCACTTGCTTAAATAAAATATATACATACTGGGCATTAATTCTTAAGTAGCAGGATACGATAACCACTGTTTTCCGCCTTAAGATTACATCACCAAATTTTTTCAATGCACACTCCAGAGGTGAAACAAGAATTACAAAGTGTTTTTCACTCCTTGGGTGCAGGGGACTTGGAGGCCGCATCATCACCAGCCGGAGATTCACCCTCAACGTCGTCACTATGAGGAGACTCGGAGGATTCAGGGTTGGCATTGTCAAGAAAGTTCCTGGGTACGAAGACGTTGACATCCACCAACTCGGCAACCCTGGTGTCATAACCCGCGAGTGATGACAGGATGGCTTCGTGATCGATCTCATTGCTGACATCATCCACGTCGGGGATACCAGATGTCACCGTGTCAATGTCGGTACCTTCATAGTGTGCCTTCACCATGGAAAACGCCATCCTTGCGCCAGCCCGTGCACATGAAGCTTTCCAGCTCGCGACACGCTCGGGGGCTCGGCGTAGAATCTCCGAGTACTTCACCACGGAGTCGGAGGCCTTGATATAAATTTGGAGGGGCTTGGCAATCTCCTTGGCTTGGGTCATGGCGGTATTGATGAAGTTGCCGGCTAGAATCATGCATTCCTTGTCCAAAGGAGGCGAGCGGGTTAAACCCATGGGCGCTGAAAATTCCGACAACGATTGCATGAGTTCAAAAATTCTAAGTATCCAGACTACAGAACTACAAGGCGGAGAACAAATACTGAAGATGCTAGCCTTAGCCTGCCAGACGACATCCGCCAAGGATTCCTTCTCTTTTTGGAGGAGCTTAAATGCCTCGCTATGGCGAAGGTTTTGCTCATCGGCAGCTTGCTTTTGATCCTTTAGGATCGCAAGCTCCTCCTTCAAGCGATTGATCTCAGCGGAGGCGGAGTCTTGCAGGGCTTTATGGAATCCTCGTGCATCTTCAGCATTTCTTCCCTCTCCTTCTTAAGGATCTTGTTCTCGTTGTCCAGCTGCTGGATGTGCTTGGACTGCTCGACAATATCTTTGGCCTTGGCGACATGCTCTGCTAGTCGGAGAAAACAAAGTACACAGTGAGTACCCGAAGAAGGAAGGCACAAAAGTAAGACGGAAATGCGCAAAAAAGAAAACAGACTCTTGTTTTTGATGATCCGTTCCTTCAAGATGGAGGTTTTACCCTTTTCAGCTTCAAGGTCCGCGCGCATCTTCTGGTACTTATCGTTGGCCATGCCCCTCCGAGCATTCTCGTTCTGTGGAAACAAACACAAAGTCAAGTCGTTGTTTAGTTCGCTTAGAGCCTCTAGTCGGAAATTTTCCACTTAGATGCTCGGGGGCTACAGCGAGAGTTTTGAACTTAGCAATATGCTTAGCTTTTCTTTAAAGCATCTAGTCGGAGCTAATTCAGTTCTCAACTAGAAGCTTGGGGGCTACAGTATAAAGTTTTAACTCGGAAAATGCTTAGCTTTTCTATAAGTATCTAGTCGGAACTAATTCAGTTACAACTAGAGGCTTGGGGGCTACAGCATTTAAAATTATGAACACTGTGTATGCTACTCTTAAAGCATCTAGTCGGAATAATTCATTCCATCTAAATGCTTGGGGGATACAGTGAGAGTTTTTTCTAACTTAGTCACTCTTAGAGCATATAGATGCAAAACCAATGGTTTTCCGTCTACATCCTCGGGGGATACAGTGGGATACTCATATGAAATGCAAAAGGTAAAGTAAAACTTACATGTGCGATGATCTTGAGGTTTGTAGCACTCTCGGCCAGCAGCTTGCCAAAGGAAACGCTGTGTTGCCCATAAGATGTCCGCTGCGGAGTAGCTCCTCAAGACCGCACGTCGGAGATGACGGCACTCCTACAGGAACCATAGTTGTGCTACCCGACGTAAGCATCGGGAAAATAATCTTTGGCAATTCGAAGGGTTTCTGGGGAGTAGAGGCGCCACCTTCGGCAGAAGTACCAGCACCCATCACCGCCTTGCCGCTACCGATGGCATCCTTAGCTGGAGCTTCAACCATTTGAAGAGCAGCGCTCTCCTGCGTCGCCTGCTCGCCGACTATTGCGAGCTCGGTAGAGGCGCCAGAATCCACTTCCATAGCGGAAGGGCCTGGTGCTTCCTGGGTTTGGGAGCTTGTCGGAGCGGAGGAGGGCTTGACGGCATGAGTAGCAGGGGCGATGGCGGGGGAAGAGTCGCGATGCAGCATATCTTTAATATTTCTAGAAGCCCCAAGAGTCTTGGGGGACTTCTTGAGGCTGGTTGTGGCTTTCTTCCTGAAACGTGCAAAATGCATAAGTACAGGAATAAGACAGATAAATAAGACAATATCGGAGAATAAGAAGCTTACACTAGGGGGCGCTTTGGCAAACATCCCGGTGGCTTTCTTCTTTTCCGCCTGTATGGCAAGATCTTTTGGAGGCTCCACCCTCCGTCTTCTTTTTCTTGCCTCCGTCGGCAGCGTCAGAGGTGGAGCTCTTCCGCTTTCATGCCAACAGGGCATCATCGTCGGGCACGACCATGACTTCCTTCATCTTGGGATCGTAGATTTGGGCGGCCAGGTTGCCCTCCTCTAGATCTCCAAGCTATTAAGTGAGAAATCATCGTGTTAGACAAAATGATATTGGCAAGATGGAAAAACTGGAGCAATGTCATACACGGAAAATAAATACCTACCTTTGGGTACTTTCCGTCTACGAACATGTCATAGGTAAGGGTGAAGCCACGCTTCTTGTCCTTCACCATGACGATGTCCTTAAGGCGGAACTTGACGGAGTCGCTCGAGAAGTTGTCCTCGGAGATACGGAGGGTATCCCTTCGGTCGCCGGTGTACTCGTGCATAAGCTTCGTACGGTGCTGTAGAGGTTGGATCCGCCTGATGAACCAGCACATGGCCAGGTCCAAGCCGGTCAGACCCGTCTCTATAAACCACTCGATCCGCCTTATTACGCGAGAAGTGTTTAGTTCGGAGGGAAGAGAGGCATGAGACCGCCATGTGGGAACTTCGGCGGCGGCTCCATCCACGAAGTCCGGGTACGTTACTTCTCGGCCCGCCAAAGGAATGTCGGGGCCGTAGAAGTACGTCCACTGCCAATTTTTGCACGACTCGTGGCCGACGATGTCGGGGAACCGCCGGCCAGGTCGGATCTTCAAGCTTATGGTGCCGCAGTTTCTAAGCTCCTCCCTACTGTGTCCGGCTTCACGTTTGACGGTGAAGAAGTAGACAAACAAATATAACCTAGGCCTAATCCCTAGGTAACCCTCGCAAAGTGTTGCGAACTTGTTAAGCACTAGGATACTGTTGGGGGAGAGGTTATGGGGTTGGACCTTGAAGTGATTCAAGACGGACAGGAAGAAGTGAGAGATGGGCAGAGAAACGCCGCGTACCAATTGCGCCTTGAGGTATACTTTCTCTCTGGCTTGGGGATAAGGGGTCACCTCGCCGGCCGGCACCGCCCGCCAGGCGAGCCCCTCCGTCGCGGGGAGGTAACCCTCAGCAACCATCTCTTGGATGTCGCGGCCGGTGATGTCCGAGCAGCCGCTTTGTGCGAAGTCGCTCCTTCCGGGCTCCGCCGCCAGATTATGGTCGCCGCCGGTGGTTTCTATCACCGCCGATGCGGGGATGACCAGGCCCTCTGGGGGCACGATGACGGAGCTCGCCGGCTTCGCCACGGCTTCACTCGACGCTGCCATTGATGGGGATGAGCTGCTGCTAGCCATGGAGGAGGGAAAGGACGCGACTGGTGCAGAGAACAAGGATAGGGTTTCTCGAGGTTTTCGCGGAGAGCTTAGGGAGGCGCGTGGCTGGAGGAAGAAGACGATGACGCAGGAGAATGGGGTGAAAAGTGGCAAGTGTCCCACGGTCGCTATTTATCTTACTTTGCGTCAAGATTCGTGCAGCTGATCGGACGGTTGCCGCGTAGACGACGTGTTTGTGAACCTGCGCGGGAATTTCGCCACGTCTCCAACCGCCGACGCCAACGGTTCGTATAGCTCGCGCGGGGAAAACGGATATGATTACGTTCTCTGCATGTGTAAGTTACGAGGCGTCGCTGACCTATAGCCTACGTCGTCATAACTGACATGGTAGATGAGCCGTCCCATCGAAGATTCCGGCATGGACGGATTTAATCTGACAACGGAAGCGTACGATGGAAGATTTAGCATTTCTCCGACTTGCTTATAGAAGACAGAGAAAACTTTCGCATGGTCCTTTGGGAGGACTACAAGATGTTTCTTGACGATTTGCCGACATCCATCTAGACGGAGCATTCCACGGGAAGAGGCAAGACGGCGCAAGATCTCGGAGTTCTCCGGGGGCTACTGTTGGGGATATGCTATATGGGTATCCTCATAGCATGTCTCTTATCCGACTAACCCGGGTGGCCCATAGTCGGTAGCATGGCCTATGGCCTGCTGGGCCGCCCAGTTAGGTGGATCCAGAAGGGAGGCCCATGCCGGATAAAGGAAGGCTACGGTGGAGTCACCAGCATACCCGGAGCCTTGGAGTGCAAGATACACAAGACTAATAATAGACGGTGTAGAACTCTGTAACCTATCCGGCTAGGACTTTTCCCTGTAACCCTAGGACCTGGCGACTATATAAGTCGGGCCTATGGGAGCCTTTAGGGCACAACTTCAGACGATAACCTAGACTCTCTAGTCACCTCGCATAGTGAACCTATCTCTGTAACTCGGCGTATTGCCATTATAGTGATTTATAGCAGGAGTACGATTCCGCCACCGTTGTGGGATCTGAACCTGGGTAAGCTGTGTTACCTCGTACCTCGTACCGGTGATGTCCGCCTTACCCCACGTCTCTAAACACGCACTATGAGGACCCCTCCATGGCGTACTCGTCGGCAATACCACGACAGCGGGATGGAGTCGCGACCATACCACTACTCTTACCATTCGCTTTTGTATGTTGAATGGTGTACCGATGCAATTTCACTCCTTCCATAGAAGTTAGAGGTGGCCTTATCTTTTGAGAGCTCGACTTTCATTGTCATTACTCCGGAGTGTTCTCTCAATGAATGTGAGCATCGACCTTTGTTGGTGGTGTCGCCGATTTCAAGATGGAGAAAGAATATTTGTTAGTGGTGTCGCGAAGATCTACACGAAGCGAGAAGATTCAGATCATCGGCATTCTTTCCCATACCAGGAGGCGGATCTCGAGGGCGAGATCCATTGTTATTGGTGTCGAATTGTAGCACCCCGGGTAAAACCAATAATATAAAATCACCTTTCTTTATCTTGTGCATCATCATATCATCATGCATATTAAGTCGCCTAAAACTATATCTGCAAAAACCCTAGTCTGTTTTCTACAATAATCCTCTCTCTTTTATTCAAAGTCAAACCGGGGTCTACCTGGATATGATATTTGTCTAAAAACTAATTACAAAAATCCTTTATATAATAAATACAAATTTATATAATTTTTTTGGAGGCGGCTAGCCAGGCCCAAAATCCCAACCAACCACCTCCAATCTAAACCCTAGTCTAAACTACCCCTAACCCTAACCCCCACGACCACCCTTCCCACCTGTCGCCGCCACTCTCCCCTAGCATCGCAGTGCGCACACGCAATCCACACACACAGGACACACCCGACACGCCCTCCCGTGCCCAATCCAACCACTAAGACCATGTGCTATGTATACTTAAAGCTGTTCAAAGAGGTCTGTGAATCGGTTCCGCACATAGCAGCGAATCGCACCATCGAGTCTGACAACAAAAGCGAACCAACAAGTTGCTTCGGTTCAAAGTAACCAACATGCAAACATGTCCCACATGGCATAGAGATAAAAATTGAAAGAGAAAAACTACATGCCTGTACCTTCCATGCATGGGCTAACATGCAAAGTGATTCCATACATAGTAGTAGAATGGGCACCGATTCAAACTTTGACACATTTTTCTTTGATTCGGATCTACATAATACATGGTCTAACCCCCCACTCCTCGCTCCCCATCGACACCCTGGGCCCCACCACACGTTCCATCCCATGCGACCTCCTCCTCCGGCACGCGACTTGGTCGCCTCGCCCTCCCCCGCTGCCAACACCCGAATTTTTAATCCCAGATGCCTGTTATGCCATACATCATAATCCCAGGATTGCCATTTTTGCGAGACATAACAGATTGGTACCATAGTTCATCATGATCCAGTCTTCATACAGGATCTCATGATCTAGTCTTAATACAGGTCTTACAAATAAAGTATCTTACAAATAAAGGATCTCATGATCCAGTCTTAATACAATCAATGCAGTAAAATAATATAATAACGGTAGCGTGGGCGAAGCTCCATCTTCAGGGTCACAGGCAATGCTGACGATAGGAGATGATACTAGTTGTCATAGACTTCCTGCTGTCCATCATCCTGGTAGTCCTCCTCATAGTCTGGCCATAGGAATATCCAGGGAAAAAGCCATGAGTACTCTTTAAGTACTCGCAAACTATCACTAACAAGTAAAGTGGTTCAAGTAGGAATCCTAAGCTCTAGGTTTATTTGCAAAAAGCCAGGTTTATCTCTAACTGAGTTTAGAAATAAAGAAAACTAACTTAAAGTTTTAAAACACCTAAGTGGGAACTTAGTGCGGTGACCCAACATACCCCTTCATGTGTAGTACACTATAGCCGTTGATATGAAATTCACATAACATTGTTCCGTAAATATCACATCCCTCAGAGTAGTACAACAGAAACATTGCGGGTCCATATTAAAAACATGTACACATTATTATTATTACAATACCAGAAGTTCAAGACTTCATAAGATTCAAATTACAAAACAAATATAAAGTGTTTCAGTAGAAGTTTTAAAGTGACAACTTCAACTCCAAATTGAGCTCAACAACTTATTATTATTTATTGTTCATCTTGCTCGCCTCAATTGGTTACTACTACTAAGGTAATTATTCTGACTCATGGTGCTCTCCTCCATAGGCGACGTCGTAGTCCACCCCTTCTACAACACCGTACAGATCGGGAACTTCATAGAAGACCTCCTCTTGGTTTTCCGCTGCATACATTGGGGTATCTTCTGGATCCTCAGAGTCTAAGCTTAGGATCAAAGGAAAAGGTGAGTAACACCGTTACCCAGCAAGTTCATTATATGCAAAGTGGGAAGTTTGATGCTCTATCTACCACATCGGACTATAAGTCCTTGGCACTATGCAATTTTCGTAAATCTTTCTTCAAAGATTGATTTAATTGTTAAAAACTATTCCCATCAGCCTTCACATGTTTACCAAAACTTTCATGGAGTTCCTTTCCTACAGCGTTCTTAGCTCCTTCCCGAAACAGGGAGTAACAAGTTACAATTCTTACACTCTGCAGAGGTACGTTGCTTTACCCATGAGATATCAACTCCTTGTTGCACAACTGGGCATACTTTCCTGTCCACAATTCCATGATGTGGGGACAAGTAGGTGATTGATACGTTGGAAACGTATCTATAATTTTTGATGCTCCATGTTTGTTTAGTATCTAGTTTGCTTTACTTGTCCACACTTTGAGGTGCTTTTTACATATTTTCTGGTACTAACCTACCAACAAGTTGCAACAATGCCAGATGCCTGTTTTCAGTTGTTTTTGGTTTTAGAAAAGTTAGTAAAGAAATATTATCGGAATTGGATGGGACAAACGTCAAAGTCAATTACTTTCCGTGGGGAACAAGAAGTCCAAAGGAGAGCCGGAGGGGCCGGCCATGGTGGCCAGACCCACCCCAGGTGCGGGTGGGCCCCAACCCGCGCCTGGCTAGGGTTTGGTGCCACTGGCCACCGCCTCGGCCTCCCCCTTCACCTATAAGAAGCCCCCGATGCATAAACCCTAAGCACCCGATCAAATCTCCAAGAAAACCGTCTGTAGCCGCCTCCACCATCGTCCCTAGATCAGGGGGATCTGAAGTTATCCCCGGCACCCTGTCGAAGGGGAGATCATCCTGGAGGCCTTCTCTCAGGTATGATGTGTGAGTAGTTCCACCTTGGACTATGGGTCCATGTAGTATCTAGATGGTTGTATCTCCTCCTTTGTGCTTTCATGTATAGATCTTGTGAGTTCCGTTCATGATCAAGATCTAATCTATTTGTAATCATGCATGTTATGTTTGCGGGATCACATGGATATTGAGATTATTATGTTGGTTTTATTAATGGTATTGTCTTTATGATTCTATCATGTCTGTGTTGTTTGTGATCTTGCATGGTCTCCGTTGTTAGTAGCTATCTTGGCCAAGTAGTTGCTAATGACTCCAAGAGGGGGTATTTATGCTTGATAGTGGGTTCATGCCCCTAGTTTCCAAGGGAAGTGATAGAAATCTCTTAGGTTGTAGATGTGTTGTTGCCACTAGGGAGAAAACAACAGTCTCTTGTTCATTGAACATGTGGACTGTTTACCTTACACACTTTGCTTAAAGCAGTTGTCTGTTGCTTGCAACTTAATACTGGAGGGGGTTCCGATGATAACCTGAAGGTGGACTTCTAGTCATAGATGTAGTTGGATGTCGGTCTATGTATCTAGTTGTATTTCCCAATTAAATCTCATAGGATCTTTCTGACTAGTAATTGCATTGTTATTCCTTGCTCAGTTCCTGTCAATTGCCCTGCTGTAATTTGTTTACCCTTCATGCCATGTTGTTTATCTCAGGAGAGCACCTCTAGTGAACTATGGACCCCGGTCCAATCTTTACCATTGATACATCTTCCACTGTTACTTGTTTACTTGCTGCAAACCATTACCTTCCACACCATACGTTTAATCCTTTTTTACAACAAACCGATGAGCTTGACAACCTCACTGATTCGTTGGGGGAAAGTATTGATATTATGTTGTGCAGGTCTCCACGTTGCTTGCAACACCTGCGTGACGTTTCCTTCCTCCTACTGGTTCGATAACCTCGGTTTCTTACTAAGGGAAAACTTGCTGATGTGCGGCTTCACACCTTGCTCTTGGGGTTCCCAACAGGCTTCACATAAGCTGTACAGCCATCAAGCTTTTCTAGCGCCGTTTCCGGGGAGGCTAAGGACGTCTTCACAAGGGGGTCCTTCACTTCCTTTCTCTTTACCTTGTTTTTAGTTTGCTTTGTTTCTTTTGCTTGGTTTTGTGTGCCTCTTTTCAAATAACCCAAAAAAAATAGTCTAGTTTGGGTTTTTTGCTTTATTCAAAAACACAAAAAGTTAGTTCCTGCTCTAGCTGCTGCTTCTGTTTTTGGCTTGCCCACCTTTGCCATAATGAACTCTGCTGAGAACACCAAGTTGTGTGACTTCACTAGCACCAAGAACAATGATTTCCTAAGCACTCCTATTGCTCCACCTGCTCCTGATGCTACCTTATATGAAATTAAGCCTACTTTGTTGAATCTTGTGATGAGAGAGCAATTTTCTGGTGCTGGTTCTGATGATCCTGCTGCCCATCTTAATAGCTTTGTTGAACTTTGTGAGATGCAAAAGTATAACGATGTAGATGGAGATATTATTAAGCTCAAGATTTTTCCTTTCTCCTTAAGAGGAAAAGCTTAAGAATGGTTGCTTTGTTTGCCTAAAAATAGTATTGTTTCTTGGACTAAGTGCAAAGATGCTTTTATTGGAAAGTAATATCCTCCTGCTAAGAATAAATCTATGAGAAGTGATATTATGAAATTTAAACAAATTGATAGTGAACATGTTGCTCTAGCTTGGGAAAGAATGAAATCTTTGGTTAAAAATTGCCCTACTCATGGACTCACTGCTTGGATGATTATCCAGACTTTTTATGCAGGCTTGAACTTCTCCTCAAGAAATATGTTGGATTCAGCTGCTGGAGGTACCTTTATGGGCATCACTTTGGATGCTGCAACAAGGATCCTTGATAATATGATGGTTAACTACTCTGAATGGCATGTTGAGAGATCTCCACATGGTAAGAAGGTAAATTCTGTTGAGGAAACTTCCTCTTTGAGTGAAAAGATTGATGTTATTATGGCTATGCTTGTTAACGGGAAAGCTCCTTTAGATCCTAATAGTGTTCCCTTAGCCTCTTTGGTTGCTCAAGAAGACCAAGTTGATGTGAACTTCATTAGAAGCAACAATTTCAACAACAATGCCTATAGGAACAATTTTGGTAGCAACAACAATTATAGGCCTTATCCTCCTAATAATGGCAATTCCTATGGAAACTCTTACAATAATGCTAGAAGTGCCCCCTCTAAACTTGAAGTCATGCTCAAAGACTTTATTAGTAAACAAACCACTTTCAATAAAACTATAGAGGAAAAGCTTTTAATTGTTGAGAAAAATATATCCTCTTTTTCTGAAGCTCAGTCCTCTTTGATTAATAAAATGGCTGCTAAACCTGAAGCCATGGAAAATACCTTTGCTACTTCTCATGCCATACAAGTTACTATTGATGAAAATGTTAGGCTATTCGCTAAACTTCATGCTAAGTGGGAAAGGGAAGCTGAAATTGATAGAAACAATAGTGTGTGCACCATCACCACTAAACCACAAGTAGTCCCTATTCCTCCTCCTACTATGCCTAAGCCTATTGAGCCTACTACTAGTGATGCCAAGTTTGACTTTGATATTGATGGTTGCAATATTTCTGAAGTGATTATGTTCTTGCAAAAGCTTGCTAGAAGTCCTGATGCTAGTGATATGCATGTTGCCTTTACCAAATACATTATAGATGCTCTTGTTAAGATTAAGGAATAGAAGGTAAAAGAAAAAGCTTCTATTCCTAGGAAAGTAGAATATAGTTGGGAACCCATTATTAATATGCAAGTGAATGACTTTGACCTCAAAGCTTCGTGTGATATTGGTTCTAGTGTCTCTATTATGCCTAGGAAGATTTATGAAATGCTTGATTTGTCACCATTGGAAGATTGTTATTTAGATTTTCCACTCAGTGATAATGCTAAGAAGAAACTCATGGGGAGTATTAATGTTGTTCTCATTATGGTTAATAATGCTTATGTCCCTGTGGATTTCTATGTTTTGGATGTTGAATACAATGCTTCTTGTCCTATTAATTTGGGAAGACCTTTTCTTAGAACAGTTGGTGCCATCATTGATATGAAAGAAGGCACCATTAAATATCATTTTCCATTCAAGAAAGGTATTGAACACTTCCCAATGAGAAGAGAGAATTTGCTCTTTTCTCCCCCTTTGAAAGCAAGGTTTGATGTTAATGCTTCTTCATTTCAAAATACTTGATTTCTTGCTTCTTGTGCCTAACTTAAAGGCGTTAAAGAAAAGTACTTGTTGGGAGATAACCCAAGAGTTTCCTTTAGTCTTGGAAGTTATTACTTCTTTAATGACCTCTCCTTATTCTTTTGGTTTGCTTTTTGTGCCAAGAATGACCTCTAATGATAGGGAAGTAAGATTTGGGGAGTTGCTGTCCTGAAACAGATTTCTGTCCTCCACCAACAAAATTCGTGAGGAGTCTCTGTAACTCTGATTGAGCTGAAAATTTAGGAATAAATCCCCCAGTATGTTAGGTAACTTTCGTTAGTTCAACACTTTTTGACTTGAGCAACAGAAGATGTTCGAAAAAATCGGTTTGTACCTGCTGTCCTGTTTTGACAGATTTCTGCCATTATTTGCATTTGCTTCTTATTGATTCCTTTTTGAGTTCTCTTTAGCTCAATTGAGATTTTTGAAGGAGTTACTACAGTATCTTGTGTTTTTAGTGAAAACCTTGCTGTTCCAAAGGTTTGCCATGGGTCTAATATCTTTTGAATACACTAATGTTGCTAATGAAGATTGTGTGAAGTTTTATATGAAGGAAAAAATTTCAGGTGTAGAGAGAGAATGATGTAATGAGATAAAGAATGGAAAAAAGCTCAAGCTTGGGGATTCCACCATGGTGTCACCCCAAGAAATATCCAAGAGGTACAATCGTCAAAGCTTCGGGATGCCCAAGGCATCCCCTTCTACATCAATAAAAAGTTCAGGTCTGTCTAGACACTTCGTTTTTATTGTTTCATGCACAGTTGTGTTGTTCTTGGAGCGTCTTAGTTTTGATTTGCTTTGCTTAGGTTGTTTAGTTTGCTTGAATAATGTAGTTAGGACCCCCGTTCTCGCTGTGTTGTTTTGCAAATAAGTTTGTTTGGTGTTTGGAAAGGAGTAGTAAGTTGTTACTTGAAGTGCAAGAGGATCTTGCATTGCTTGTCACTTAGACTTTAGCATGACATGCTATCTGTTGTTTTGACCTTATGCTTAGTGATTATTATTGTAGCATGTCTTGTTCCAAACAATTGGGATTGCTTAGTGTGTCTTGAAGAAATTATGCGTTGTTTTAGCATGCAAAAGCATAGTATTGTGGTATTCTCCTTTGATGCTTTGCTTGGGTTGACTTGGCACACGCTCACACCATGTTATGACTATGACAAGTCACCATTAGCCTCTATGATCATTTAGTCCTTGACTTGTAGTACCACTCTTTGCTTTGATTAGTATGCTTTGTTGCACTACATGTTTATGGACATTATTGCTCTTTTAGTTGGTTGCTCCCAGTCTTTTTCTAGCCTCCACTTGTATGAGTAAGTTCTACTCATGACTCTAACTCCCAAGTAACCAAGTTATTCCAAAGTGTCCACTATAAACTCCTATGCATGGTGTGTTACACCATTCCAAGTATACACTTGTTTTCAACTATGTTCCAATTAAAAACTATTTTGTTATGTGAAAACTTAGTGATTAAAGCCCTCACGAACTTGATGGCACACTTTATATTCTTTGCCCCTAATAAATTTGAACCACTGTGACAACTTTGTTGTATATGCTTGCACTTATAAGTTGGAATTAGCAGAATCGTGCTGTCACGGGGAATGTTTTCAACATTGCACTTGTACTTTGTACTCAGTTGATATCATGCTCTTTTGTCTATGGATGTCACCAGTGTGAAATAAAGAGGGAACTTGTAAGTCCATGGAGTTTGTATCCTGTGTTAGAGAAACGTCTGGGCCGCTAGCCTAAGCCATTCCTAATCATGGTGGAAACTTGCAGCATCACCATAGTGAGCTATATATGAATCATCCTCAATAAAAAGCTATGCATATGGTAAATAAAAAGATTGCTGAGATGCTGTAACATCCCAAAAATCATAATTTCAAAAGTTTAGATATCATTCATGCATTCATAAGCATTTGGTTATTTCAAACAAGATTTCAAAAATAAGAAACCATTTATATGCCTATTATTTTATGCTAGAAAGGCAATGGTTCAATTTTACTCTTAAATTATGAGAAATACCTTGGTTTGATCAGAAATGTTTCAAATATGAATGCAAATCTTACACAAAGATTTAAAAAACAAAAATTCAATATAAAAACCATTTATTATGCCTAATATATGTATCAATAAAGGCATGATTTAAATTTTATTTTCAAAGTATAAAAGTGTTTTTGACCATATAGTAAGTTTTTATACTCAATATTATGCAAAGATTCCACTGAAAAATCCAAAAGTAATTAGGATTCAAAATCACATGAATTTGAATTAAATTACTTTCCTGAAAATCAAAATAGAAAAAGAAAAAGAACAGGGAAAAGAGAAAAGGCTGTCGCCACCATTTCGGCCCAGCAACAGATTCAGCCCGCGAAGCCCACCTGGCTACCTCCCCATCTCCACTCTTTCTCACGCGCTAGCACACCCCCACCTCGCTGACCTCCTGGCCCCACTGCCACGTCGTCTCCTTCATCCTCAATCAACGCACGGTGACCAGCTCCTCCGCCGCCGTTTCCTCCGATTAAACATCGAATCAATCCGATTGATTGTGGGCGTAATTTCCTCCCCCGACCCTGCCTACTTAAACCTCTTCCTTCCCCGCATCTTTCCCCTCACTCGCCACCATCTAAGTGCCACCAGGCTGACCGCACTTAAGCTCACATCGCCGCGGTACCGAGCCCCTCCGGCGACCAATCCCGGTGAGCCTCGACCCCCTTGCTCTCTGGTTCTTACGATTTTGTTCACCACCCTCGTATGCACCTAATGCCACTTGCGGTATCTTTTCTGGTGGTCTGTAGTGTCGCCTTCGTCAACACCCGCGCGTGCCTGACGGCGAGCTCAACTCCGGTGAGGAATAGCTGTAGAACCCGAGCGCCCCGCCCTCGCCCATGACCTCCACTGCGACCGCCTCAGCTCCGCGACCTTGGTAACGCACTGCACCCTCCCTTTACCCCCTAGCAATGCTAGTTCGTCACCGGTAGAGCCATCGGCACCACTGCTCGCCATTTGCGCCGCCAGTTTGTGGCAGAGTGATTAGATCCGCTAGATCTAGATCCAGCGGTCACGATTAGAACAGACCGCGAAGCGGCACGAGTAGATCTGGTGCGTTGGATCTGATTTGATCCAATGGCATGGAGGCGTGATCCCGCGCGAAGCGGTACTGACCAATCAGAAGCCGCCGCGTGTCAGGGTTTTTCTTTTAAAAATCCAGTTTTGATTTAATTAGATGAATTAACTTGTAAAAATTCATAACTTTTGTTCTGTTTATCCAAAAAATGCAAATAATATATCAATGGGTTCACAAAATTAAATCCTACACATCTATGTGCTTAGTTTTGTATTTTTCTTATGTTAAAATGGAATTTTGTGCAGAGACATTTGTAGGCCTATTTTGACATTTTAATTATTTAGAAAATGTTTTAAAGACTATATTGACTTTATTAAGTATATAAATTTTATTTTAGTGTTTAGTACCGTTTACTTGTCTTTTTTGGTCTGAGAAAAATCATCACATGGCATTTGCATGCATTCATATATTTTTGCTTGATTAATTTGAATGTAAATTGGTGCTATGATTTTATGTGTAGATTTTGGTGCTAGTGGTGATTGTGATTGTGAGGATTTTTGCTAATCCCCAAACTACCAACGAAAGTGGTGCTTCATAGCTTTTTCCCAATATTTTTACTATGCACTAGTGATATTTTGTATAGGGCTTGCATGATATTTTTTTGCTAAGTTTCTATATGCTATGCTATGGGAAATCCTAGTAGTTGTAGAATTGGTAGAAATATTCTCTAAGTTAAGATACTTATTGTATTATCCTGCTTAGCCTAGCTAGTAGCAAACAAGGGTGGTTTATATATACATGCTATGGAAATTTTACTAAGTCTTGTGATTTATGTTTTTGCTTAATAAAACAACAAAGTGAATGAAACACCTAGGTGGAATGGTAATTGCTTGGATGGATTTTTGTTTAGTGGTTACCAGGAACCCATCTTCATGGCCTACCCTATGTATGTCACTTGTGGAATGCCACCCAGGAACAAAGGGATTTGGGATGCCAAATATTAAGAAGCTTCCAGTGTAGCCACATGGCAATATGGGATATGCCTGGATGATATAGGTTGCAGTAACTTAGCCAAATGGACAGAAGGTGGTAGGGGTGATAGGTTTGGAACGCGTCCATTTGTTCTAAGGGAAGGATTCTGAATGATCTTGTCTCGATACATATCGAGTCTTGTGGGGAAAGTGCACCACCTCTCGAGAAGGAAGAATCTAAGTACGTAGCCGTGTCCCCGGCAATGGACAATTTGAGCATCAAGACATGGAAGCTATCAAGGATATCCTCATCCCAATTTCTAAGTTAAAACTTGTGCTTCAACAAGGGTAGAGGATCACCAATTTTCATTGGTAGATTCCTTGGGTGATTTTGTCAAACAAAAACTTAGTGTTTTCAACTGATAGGCAAAACCTATTTTGAGCAAAGCAAGCCTAAGATACACCTAGCCAAATTCATGTAGAAGATAGAAACTATTATTCTACTAAGGTATCACTTGCCAATACTATTCCAATGTATTGACCCACTGTGGCTGTAACTTGTGATGTTGCAGGTTACTCTAATGAGGATTAGGGTTATTGTAATACCCTCATAATCGTCCATATGCAAGTCATAGCGATTCTCGCCAAACCCGCATAGAAACAATTCAAAGGCGCCGACCAGGCACTTTTGTGCAGGTGGAAAACGAAGTAATATCATTACACAATAGTCCATGATGGAACCCACAAAACAGATATATACAACAACGACTCAAAGAGTCAAGAATACAGATATACAATACAAAGATCGAAATCACCTTGAAAACGATACAACGTCCGACTACGGACAAGATGCAAATGGGGCTAAAAGCCCTGAAGAATAATCAATGGCGTCCATAACCCTGCCCAGGCCAAGCCGGAAGGGTAACCCTGCTAATGACGCCAATCTCAAAACCTGCTTAAACAAAAGGGGTGCTGACAAAGGGCAAAATAAAAAAAAAGAGCGGTCAGTACTGAGGCCAGTACACGGCGAGACTAGAATTCGCCGGTCCTCGCCTACATAGGTATGGTGGACTAAAGTGGTGCAACATGCACTAAACAACCTATAGAGACTCGATACAACTGTCAGCTATCAGAGAGGGATAAGAAAGACCTATTCGAAACCATCCTGATACTACCACCAAACATACCCATCCTGACATTTCCCTCTCGAGACCAAACAAGGAAGTCAACCGAGGAACTCACACAGTTGGCAGTTTTATTTATTCAGCAATTACTAGTCAGGTATAGATAGTCATCCTGATATAATAAGCAGTGGGCACTTTTAGTTAACCATTCCGTTGTAGTTGCGACACTTACTAGTCATATACAATTAGCATGAGATATCCCAAACCCAGCAGTTGTTGGTACTTTTATTTAGCCATTCCGTTGTAGTGAAGCTGATTACTAGTCATATCGTATACAAGTCAAATTATAACAGTAAACTTTAGTTATAGTTGTCTATGATCGAGAACAGTTCTCCAAGTCTTCCATAACCGGGGACACGGCTTCTCGAAAAGATTTAACCCTGCAGGGGTGCACCAAAGTTTCCACACGCACCTACACCCTTGTTGTCAGATCAGGTAGATACAAGATCACAAAACATACACCCAACGGTATGTCGACGGGGTTTCGGACACGACGTTTCCCAGACCCAAAGAAATCACGGGGGGCCACCCCACTAAGCTACCCGTAAAAAAGTCGGCTGGTCTCCGAGACGGACCCAGGGTTTGTATCGACGGCTGTAAACGACTGGGAACCCGAAAGTGTGACTGGGCTTGTCGATACAGCAAAAACGTATCACAGGGTTCCTAAACAGTACAGGCTCTCCACGTGCAATCATAAATAAAGCAGTAAAGCATGGCATAATTACAAGATAGTAATAAATCCCCAAACTACTTTGTGGCCCCCGGTACAGTACTTTGAAATCAGGTACTAAATCGATGGGGGTACCAAATATTGTCTATTACCCACCGGTTCCTATGCATTTACCTACTTTCAATTTTAGTTATTAAACAGTAATTAAATCCATGATCATATCCACCATTAAGCATGTGCCAACCACCCAACAACGGTGGAACTTCGACGACACTAAGTAGCACCTGAGCAAGCAACTATGACTCGCAAGGCCGACTATCTACCAAACAACAGGTAATAGGAGGTGTCCAACACAATATAATGGCTGCAAGGGATATCTCGGGTACGGAAACTAGAGCATCGCAGCACAGATAGCAATAGATCAATAGGAGGAAATAAAGACTATAAAAGTAAGATAGGTAGAAAGGAGGAGAATGATCGCCTGGAAAACTGCCGAAGTTTCATCCGAAGATTGGGTCGACACTCACATCAACTCATCGGCCTAATCCGTGAAGAAGCAAAGCACTATAAGAAACACCGGATGCACTATTAATACTACGACAAAAGATCGGGCATGATGCATGTATGATGTATGGCATGGCAAGGATGCGATGCAATTAGGCAATATTAAACGGAACCGGGGTCCCAACATTTAATTAGATGGCTCAAGTTGTTTAAATACCCCACAATTTAAATGTTGTATTAACAAGGCAAAATATGTCACCGGTTTGATGCACAAATTTAAATGGGCCCAATATTAGACTAGATTCGCATGTATATGGTCTCCATATTTAATTTAGGTGGATCATCGAGATAACCCCAACATTCAGAATATGTATGCGAGCATGCAAGATTCAATATGCAACAATGTATTGATTATATTCATCAAAATAGGGGTCTTGAAGAAAGGTCACACATGGGGGCTCGGCGATCATGGGTACGGAGGGGTCGGTCTTTATCTTCGGTTGACATCACTCCAACTTAAGGACACACCTGTATCTCCACAACATCTCATCTCCAACATGCCTCCATGCCATTTACAGAGTTCTCGTCAGAACCATGGCAACACACCGCAACACCAAACCTTTTAGTGTCACCTCACCGGGTTCCGAGTAGTACAACAGCAGCGGAGCAGCATCGTTGATGACAGCAGGGGTTGAGGATGTCCCTGGCGAAGGCGAGCAGGGGCCCTGGCAACCGAAACAAACTTGTAAAAGAAGGCCCTCGTGTGGTGAAGCACAAAGGTAGACAGAACCTGCAGCGAGGAGGCGCCAGCAAGCTCACCAAGGAGGAGGCCGGTGACGCAGAGGCGAGGCAGCGTCGGGGGAGGTTCCTGGCGTCGGGGAGGAGATGGCTATGATGCTCCAGCTGAAGCTTGAGACGCTGAGAGGAGCGGAGGCCGAGGATTCTCTGCCGAGCGCAGGAGGCGGCAGGGAAGCGGTGAGGCCGAGGGCTCCTGAAGAAGAGGCGGTGCTCGGTTCGCAGCTGCCACAGAAGGAGGTCGGAGGCGAGGCTCCTGGCGGCGGCAAGAATCGACAGGGGAGGGAGGCGATGTGCAGGATCGTGATGCGAGGTGAGGGAGAGGGGCTCGAGGCGGGTATGCGGGTTCTGTGTCGAGAGGAAGTGAGGAGAGCAGGGGATCGCGATAGAGACAGGGTGGGGTCACGCATGCGGACGGGTTCGGTGGGGAGTGGGGTTAGTGGCGGCAGGTGGAGGGAGTGGTGGTGGAGATGGGATTAGGGTTTGACTATAGGATTAGGTTTGGAAGGGGAGGTTTCGGTTGGGCCTTGGGTTGTAGGTGGCTTGGCCCGATTGGCTGGGCTGCCTCCCTAGATTATAAAACATTTTTATTATTTAATATACTGTTTCATTTTAAAGCCTTTTCTAAATGATTTTTAGACAAATCAAAATATCCGACAGCCGGGAGTTTCATTTGAAATAAGACGGGGATATTTGGGAAAACAAGATAGGCTTTTGTAAAATAGTTTTATTCAAAAAGATGCATGCTGATATTATGATGATGCAGAGAGATAGATACATGCAATTTTTAGTAGTTGTTTTTCCCGGGGTGCTACAGTTATGAGTCTACACTAAACATGTTTGCCTATGGCACATGAAGATGAAGACTTTACTTTATTTTGTTAAGTTGAACTCTTGTACTAGCCTATGGCTATGGAGTTGTAAAATAATATGTTATCTATGGAATGACGATGTAATAATGACCTTTGTATTTGTGTACTTCATCTTAAATTGTTGATGCTAGCAATTGATCCAGGGACTAGCATTGCAATCACAGGGACCTTTACCATTATAAAGGTGGGGTCTTATAGATGGTATCACAGCATTGTGTTCCCTGTAGGATTATGACCCTAGGTTGGATTAGATTAAGAAACCACTAAGGAAAATTTTCAACACTTTGCAAAATTCTACACTTGTCTTTTCTTCTCGTAAACTTTTCTAATCTTCTTTCTCATCTCTATTTGTAGATGAAATCCATCAACGAAGCCATCAGGAAGGGACCACTCATGACCATGACTTTGGAGTGTGAGATGGAGTTTCCCAAAGCACTCAAGAACCTTATGGTTACCATGGGGATACATGGTGAATCTGTGTACAAAGGATTCCCGGTGATGGATGAAGGAGAAGAGTATTGGTGGGTGCAACTTCACTTGTACAAAAACAAGGAAGACAACCACAAAGAGTCGGGATTCTGCATGGTCACCAACTCTGAAATGCACACAATATTCTTTGACTCTGCAAGAAATGCAGCTTGGAATGCCATCAAGGATCTTGGTGATAGACTCAAGTGTAGAATGCTCAACACACAAAATGACCTTAGAGAAGAAAAGAAGCATACCCAAGACTTAGAGGCTACCAATCAACGACTAAGGGAAGACATCATAGACATAATATGGGAGTCTTGTGATCAAGATAGACAGATTGCTACTAAGGATGATAGATATTTTGTCTAGTGAGTGAGAGTTGTAACGTACTCCGTTAGTTGGACCACCATATTTGCTATTTACTCGCAAAAATTTGTCCAAGTTATGTTGAACCTTGGTATTTGATTTGGATTTGTGTATGCCATGAATTGTGGTTTATTGTTAAAAATGTGCTTGTGTTTTATTGTCTTGTGAATTTTCTCTACTTGTATTGATTCTAACCATTCTCTATCTTATACAATAGATGCCTAACATTGTTATCAACACTGCCGAGGAGTTCAAGGGAACTCGTTTTGGTTCTCGTCTCGTGGAGCTCACTAGTGTGCTCAACCTCCCACTTCCTAGTATCACGACACTTCAACTCACCAAGTTTGAGAGGAAGGACCTTTGGGGCTTCAGAGTTACACAGTCGGGACGCCAGGCAGAGCCACCCACGGAGGTTATCACCTTCAAGTTGATGCATGATGACAAGGAGAGAGGCTTAGATGTGGTCATGCACGAGTTACTTGGACGCCTGGTTGGGAGGCACTCCACCGAGCTTAGAGGTCTCTACTTTCACCCGTTCGGGAGATGCGACGAGGAGGGTGAGGCGATAGAGTACGATGGCGCTACTAGAGAGACGATTGAGCCTGTTCGTCTGTACCTTCTGGACCTAGAGGGTCTTATTAGACACCTCGACACGGAGAGGACCAACGTCATGCTTAGCGACGAGCTCCAGGTTCAGCTAAGGGAGAAGGAGAAGCTCTTCGCGGAACAAGATGAGATCGTCAAGGAGATGGAGGCCAGATTTGAGAGCCGGGACAAGAAATTCAAGAGTCACGAGAAAAGAGTCCAAGACAGAAACAAGAAGATCATGGAGATGAAGGCTGAGTTAGAGGCCAAGGACTTCGAGCTTAAGCACCAGCAGGGAGTGATCGAGAGGCTTCGCTCACAGAAGAGAGCTCTCCACGCGAAGATCGAGTCCTTGACCACCAACGTAGATGAGTATAACACCACCATGGAGAATGCAGGTCTTACCCTTGTTGATGTGGAGGTCGACATGGAGGAGTAGTATAGACTACTCGACTATCATTTATTTATCATACTTTGATTGTTGAGTCGCAATGACCATCAAACATGTGGATGGCTTTCTATGGTGTGTTTGCACTTTCAAAACTTGTTGTTTATGTCGTTCAAACTCTATGTTATTTTGAGCTTGGCTATTGTGATTGTTTCTATGTGTTGTATTGTGCATGTTAAGCATCTATGGGTATCTCATTCTTATCCTTATTGAAACCACAGATGCCTCCCCGTCGTGCCAACCCCAACCCATACAACAACAATAATGTCACTCCCGAGATGCAACAGTCGATGACAGCTCAAGCTCAGCTTATGCAAATGATGACACAGTTCATGCAGAACCAGAACAACAACAATAACAACAACAACAATCAGAATAATCCTCCAGCATTTGACATGCTCACCAAATTTCTGAGACTGAGGCCTGCAAAGTTCTCGGGAACCACTGATCCAATGGTAGCCAATGACTGGTTACGTTCAGTGAACAAGTACTTAGTCACTGTCGACTGCACCGACAAGGAAAAAGTCAGGTTTGCAGCACATCTCCTTTAAGGACCAGCAGTAACCTGGTGGGACAACTTTTAGATCACCACTAACCTTGAGGATGTGAGTTGGGATATTTTTGAGGATGGATTCCATACAGCTCACATCTCATCCGGGGTGATGAACTTGAAGAAAAAGGAGTTCCACAATCTAAAGCAGTGTGACCGTAGTGTGGCTGAATACATTGAGGAATTCAATAATCTGGCGCGCTATGCACCGGATGAGGTTGATACTGATGCTAAGAGGAAGGAGAAATTCCTCGAAGGACTTAATGATGAGTTCAACCTGTAGCTATCTGTTCCCTATGTCCCAACCTATCAATCACTTTGTGACAAGGCTACCATCTTGGAAAACAAGATGAAACAGGTTGGCGGCATAAAGAGGAAACATAGCTTTGATAAGCATAGCTCGGGATCGTCTCACAAATGTTCCCATCATGATGATAGTGGAAGTTCTGGGTTCCACAAACATGGGAAGTACAACAACCACCACAACCACAACCGTCATCATGATAACAAGCATCATCGCATTCATGACAATGACAAGTACAAGAACCACAAGAGTGGACACAAGAGCCACCACAGTCGGAGTGGAAATGGAAGTCAGCCTGCAAAGATACATATCAGTCAGGTTGAGTGTTTAAAGTGTAAGAAGATGGGACACTATGCAAACGAGTGTCCAGAAAAAGAAAGTTGAAGGAACCAACAAGCCCAATCCCTTCCAAAAGGGACAACTGAACCACATTAATGTGGAAGAAATATATGAAGAGTCTGATGTTGTGGCTGGTCCTCATTGTTGTGGCTGGTAAGTTCAAGCTCAACTTGGCCAAGATAGCTACTAACAACAGAGAGCATTCCTCTGAGGAGACCATTGGTCGGCCTCCGGCTTTTGCCGGCCTCTCACCGGCAAAAGATCTGCATGGAATCCTCAGGGGGTTGTTGGAAGATCACCTACTCTGGTGTGACCACGGGTGGTAAGTTTCTTGAGGGTTCTCTCGCTCTCTCAGCTGATTCTTGGTTGGTTCTTCTCAACGCTAAAGGCTCTCCTCTTGAGGGCAGATATTTGGAAAATGGGGAGAAGATTTCTATTGGATCTATTTTGAGGTTCCCCTCTCACCTCTCTCGTGTTAATGACTCTCTGGTGCCTTCATCTGGCTTTCTTGGTAGATCTCCTACCATCTCTGGAACAGACGAAGACACTGGTTTTAAATGGCATGCTCTTTGCTCCTCCTTGCCGATTGATGATCTGGGGCCTACTAAAGGTTTTTTGATGCTTTTCCCTAGTTCAAAAAGATTGGTCCTCCTCAACCACAATGAGGTGGTTATTGATGCTAGATATTTGATCCAAGGTGAGGTTATGGCCTATGGTGTTTCTATTGATCTTCAAGTGAAGAGGGTTGTTGTTGGCGCATAGATCTTGCCCAGCCCTTTGGTTAAGAATTTTTCACTCAATATTGAGAAGATTGTGCCAAAAACCCTGGTTTTCACCAAGGACTCTCCTAAGGAGTGCACTATTAAGGATGAATTTTTGAATCGACCTGCCCTGGATTTTTCATTAGGGCAGGAATTTGAGAAGAAGATTTTCTATAAATTCAGGGATCAAGTTAATTTCCTTGGTGGTTTCAGAAAGAGACCTTTCTATCTGGTTTATTCTTTTGGAAGAGCAAATTTTAAGTTGGATATCCATACAATTGGTCTTGCACTCCAAGCTTGTTTTGGTGGCCGGGCTTCTAAATTCCAAGTGAAATTTCTGCAAAACAGAACTTTTCGCTTTCGCTGTTTCAAGGATTGGGATTTGAAATTTACAATATTTCAAAATTTTCATGCAAGTCGTTTGTGGTCCACATCAACCTTTGGGGTAACGGTGGCCCAAACTGGATTTTTGAAGAAAAGGAATTTTACAAGGAATCTGTAGGTGATTGGAAAGTTGTCATGTACAAAAAGAAAAGTCCCAAAAATTCTCCTTCGTTGAAGCATAGCAATAAAGGTGTTTATTTTTTCCAATGACTCAAATTTCCGACTTATGATGCGGATTCATCACCCATTTTTGTTGAGCACAGTAAGTGTGATTTCATGTCAGGCAATCAAGGCAGGTCTTATGCGCAGGTTCTCGCTGATGGCGGTGTTAAATCTGTGGTAACGCATGTCGGGTCATCAGGAGGCGCCAATCGCGCGGCATTTAAACTACCTGGTCTCATTCCTTTTTTGGCCCAAAAATGTTTGTGGCCCGACAATTCTTACAAGGGGTGGTTCAAGGCCTAGAAAAATACTCATTTTCGGCCCATCATTCACAACGGTTTTCAAGAGTTCTCCACTTCTTTGCAAAAAACAACTGCTGGTTTCCCTGTCTCCTCAACTCCCCCGTCTGCCGAAACCCCAACACTCCCTTGCTCGTCGCCGGAAAAGTCTGTCGAAATGGCGAACATTCCGATTGATCCTGCTCCTTTCTTCCCAAATGGCTTTCAAGTCTTGCAAGTGGCTGGAAGAAATCGCGTCAAAAGGGTGGTGATTGCGCGGAGGTCAAGGACCCATGAACAGTATGATATCGCAACCATTAATCCCCTCCCCCCTGGTCAAATTCCTTTCCTGAATATTCGCGATGTTTTGGTCGATTTCCTCAATAACGAGGCTCGTGTTCACTTTCAGGATGTTCAGGCATGTCCATTTGGGTCTGCATATGTGCAATTTCACCATGTCAGTGACAGGGATAGGCTCATCGTGGCCAGCCACATTCCTTTTCAAGATGTGCATGTTTCTTTTGTTAAGAATTATGAGGGGGAAAATTGGAGGAGGGCTCAGTTCAACAACGAGTGTTGGGTGATGCTCGTTGGCCCTCCCTTGGAGCACTGGCATACTGAGGATCTAAATGCGGTTTTTGCTGATATTGGGAAGGTCCTTCTATGGGGAGAGACCAGGACCAATAAGGCAGGATTATTGTGAAAATTCGCGTCACTGATCTGGTGGATATTCCCAAGAGTGTCAGGTTCACTATAGGCGACTTGGTGGAGTCTGAATCCTGGACCTTCTCTGTTGAGGTGTTGCAAAGTGACTTGATTGGGGGGGGCACCTGATGAGGACCCACTTCCAGCTGACAATGAGGACCCACATCCAGTACCTGTCTTTGGGCCCTAGATTCCCCCTTCCCCCTCCTCCCCCTGCTCCTAGGGGTGAAGATGGTGGTTGGGGTCAGTGGTTGGCTCCTGTGCAGAATCCTGCTCCTGATGGGGATAATAATGAAGGTTGGGACCCCTGGGAAGCTGTTGCTGCTCCTGTCCAAGGTCCTGTGATTGCTTCTGGTGAAGACATGCCAATGGATAACCATAACCTCCCCCCACAGGATATTAATAGTGGAGTTACAGGTGCCATCCTTGTTAATGGCTGGGAGTCTGATGATGATGAGTCTATGAATGCTGACCCTGTGGTTGTTGAGGGTCAAGTAGTGGTTGATGGGCCTCAAGGTGTTGGTATTGGTGAGGGCCTGCAGAACATTCTTCAGAACTATTTGGTTGAGGATGAAGCTAACTCTGACGATGAGGGGATGGTGGAGAGTCCCAGGGATTCTGGTGCTGGGGCTGATGGAAATGATTATTGGATGATGGAGGATGAGCACCTCCTCTCCCCTAATGAAGCTCATCTTCAGGTGGGAATGGTCAGAACTTTTGTGTCAATTCCTGATGTGCATGCTGCAAAGCAGGGCTTTTCCCAACAAGGCCTGGAGCTCTAGGAAAGCTACTTTGCTTCTCATATTCAGAAGGACTCTTCTTCAAAAGGCTCTCACATGTGTGACATTCCTGTAAGTTGGTTTAATTTTATTACTCTCATGCTTTCTACTCCTGAGAAGTTTAATTGGGTCAAGAGCTTTCTTACTTCTCCTTTATGGGAAATTATCAAAGAACCTATTGCTGAGGAGAATACAATTTCTTTCATCACCCCTAATGAAAGCATTTCACAGATGGCTCCTCCTTGTCTGGACATTGAGGCTAAGCAGTCCTCTTGCTCTCCTTCCACTCCTTCCAGAAAGAGAAAGGGCAAGGAACCTCTAGTTGAAACTAAGGTGAGAAGAAGTCCTAGAATTGTTGAGTTGAATGGGGGCTTCAAAAGTCACTTAAACTGCTTAATTGTTGATTGCCTGGTTTGCAATGCTATTCCACCTTTCTTAAATCCTAAAGTGGTTAAAAATCGTGCTGCCTCTTTCTGCAAGGTAAAGGATGGTGACCCGGAGAAGAGGTTACTCAAGAAAGGGAAGGCCACTGATGTGGCAGTCAAGGCTCCTCCAAAAGGCATCATCAAAGGAAATGGTTCATCAAGCTTGAGCATTGGAGGCAAAAAGAAATCTGGGGCTGCTGGTACCTGTGGTCCGCAAGCCAAGAAGAAACCGCCCACTTAAGTGCTTTAATGTATCACAATATGTCTTTTGATGGAGCCTTGTTGGCTCCCTGTTATGAAACCTGTTCTAGTGGTCTTTTGAACCTGATGTATTTGTTACTTAATGTTGAACCTGACAGTGAGGTTATGGTATGGAATGCCTTTTGTCTTTTTGGTTGTAATCTTTTCAGTTGGGTGATTACATTGCTTGTATCACCTCATCACTCAACATACATCTGGTTTCTTAATGGATAACAAAAGAATTTGGAAGATTCTGAACTGGAACATCAGGAAATTAACTCAGAAAAAAATGGGTTGCTCTCAGAAATAAAATTGATGAGCCTGGTTGTGATATTATTTGTCTCCAAGAAACTAAGAGGGAAGATTTTGATATCTCTTATATAAGAAAGTTCTGCCCCCCCCCCAAATTTACCAATTTTGAATTCCTTCCCTCCATTTGGAATAGCCCTCTGTTTTCTGAGCATATTTCCTTCCATAATGAGTTCTCCCTATCCATCACCTTGACATCTCTCTTGTCCAATGAAACCTGGATCCTCACCAACATTTATGGACCTTGCTTACCTAAAAAAGCAGATTTTTTAGAATGGTTTGGAAATATTGACATGCCTGATGATTTGGACTGGCTCATTGTGGGTGATTTCAATTTTTTAGAAAACCTTCTGATATAAATAGACAGGGTGGGGATGTGAATGATATGCTTCTTTTCAACGAAGCCATTAATAATCTAGGTCTCATTGAATTACCCCTTAAAGGTAGAAAGTTCACTTGGAGTAACATGCAAAAGGAACCCCTTCTGGAAAGGCTGGACTGGTTTTTTACATCTTCCTCCTGGACTCAGAGCTTTCCTTCAACTTTTGTTGTTCCTCTTACCAAGCCTACCTCTGACCATCTACCTTGTGTCATCTCCATTGGCACAATGATTCCAAAAGCTCAGGTTTTCAGATTTGAGAATTACTGGTTGCATCATAAGGATTTTGAAGAAATTGTTCAAAATTCCTGGAACATCCCTGTTGTCTTCCATGATTCTGCCAAAAAAATTAATGCTAAATTCAAAAATGTAAGAAGGGGACTGAAGCTCTGGGCAAAAAATCCGACTTGCCTGAAATCACAAATTTGCAATCTCAATGCCACCATTGATCTGTTAGATGTTCTGGAGGAAATGAGAACTCTTACCATTCTGGAATGGAATCTCAGAGATCTCCTGAAAAATCTTATTATCTCACTTTTACAACATCAAAATTCTTATTGGAAGCAAAGAGGGAAAATTAAATGGGTCAAGTTGGGTGATGAGAACACAAAATTCTTTCATTCAAAAGCTACCATCAATTTCAGACATAACTACATATCCAGCATCAAAGATGATTCTAATGAAGAGATTCATTGTAACACCCCGATTCTAAAAAGACAGTGGCCTCTATGTGACATGCCAATCCCTGGATCGGTTCATTGGCCCACAATAGAGTAAGATGAATAACATAGCAAAATATCCGTGTATCATGAATAACAAAGATCCAGAGTACCATTATTACAATAAAAGCTTAGCCCAAAGCTAGCTCAAATTATTCAGGTAGCAACATAAATAAGGTAAATCCTCCATTCTTCAAATTGCCCACAAGTGAACAAGTGCCGAGTGGAGTACCGTGGCCTATATCGATTACTCAGAATCGGAATAACCTGCAACATGAAACGTAGCAGCCCCGAGGGGTCAATACATGGAATGTATGGCAAGTGGAGCTAGTAAAGGAGACAATAGCACTAACATCTACATGCATATTTGGCAAGTGGAGCTGTGTCTGGCTTGCATTTGCAAATACATTTGTCCTACTTTCATAAACAGTTTTGATTTTCTTTGAAAAGATCCCAATTAAGTTAACCCAACAACATTAAAACAATTAAGAAATTATAATGCGCGAGAAACATGTCATGGAATCAATATCAAGCAACTCAGATGTCCATAACCGGGGACACGGCTAATCGATTAGATTATACACCCTGCAGGGGTTAGTACACTTTACCCATGTGACTTGGCCAGCCCAGCTCGTACCATCACTCTCATTTTGAGTGGTGATAGGGAGAAGTCCAAGAAGACTGCTCGAAGTAGCTCCTCAATCCCGACGCGCACCGGTCCAACCTACCAAAATTCTACATCTCTGGATACGCGGGTTCGAGTTACCACAACCTACTAAGTCCAACCAACCGCCCATTCCATTATTGGCACATGGTTGTACACGTAAGCTACACAATAAAGAAGCCAATCAATTTCTCTCGATACCTAGGTGCCTTTCCGCAATGAAACCACCAAAAATTATCAATACCATCACACCCAGGGGATTCATTGATTAAGTTGTTTTAGTTTTCACAAACCAATACTTTTAGAAACAAGTCTCAATGATGTAACCCTGCCCTCGTTCAACATAGCATGGCTAAGCACATCTATCAACACTGGTTCATCTACAAGGAAAGCCCTACCACATAATAGGACATAGCATAGCGATAGTATCATCCTACACATGCATCTAAAAAATACACGACAATGCATAGAAAATAGTAGGACGATATCATGAACAAAGTAGTATCTACTTGTCTTGGTTGTAGCGGTCGGAAGAACAATCCACACACGAGCAAGCGTTGCACTCGTCACAATCTACATGATACAATTGCAATCATAAACAAACAATCCACAAGCATATGCAACAAAGATGATGCATGAAGGTATGCAAGGCAAGTGAATTGGTGCCACAGATGCACCACATAATCCTATTCAATAATACTACTGAACGCATGCATGGAAAATAGTTTTAGCGCAAGGAAAACTATTATGCAAAAAGTAGCGCCCAAAACTAGAGCTAGAACTCAATTAATTCACTACCGGTAGTATACTATTTGTAAAATCTTGGGAAAATTCTACCGCGTAGGCATCGCTGATTAGAAATAGTACCAATTGGAATTACTCAAAAAGGAATTATAAAACTCCCGGAGTAATTAAAACACTGCAGAAAGCCACTAGACAGTTTCTGCAGAAGTTTTTACTGTAAGCCTATCTTTTTAATTCACGATGAGATTCCCCTTGTTCCAATGAATCCAGGGACATATCATACGCGATTTTTGGAGCTACGGATCTTTTTCTACGAATTTATTACTCCGAAAAGGCCACTAACTAGTTTGATTAAACTATACTAAACCTTGCTGCAAAAGTCTGAACCACACATACTTCAAGATTCTACACGACTCACTGAATCTACACATATTAT